>OY811991.1:3160437-3606186 GCA_963681505.1 Eunapius fragilis
TAAATTTATTTATTACCTTAAACTGATAAAAGGTACTCTCCCACTTTCGTTGGATGCATTTTCTCTCCATTCAAATGTTATCTATACATACGGGACGGCTTTATATCCCATGAGTTCAATTTGAAATCAAAATTACACAAGCACATAAATACATGTACTCAGACATACTGATGTAATTAGATCATCGATACATACACACATAAATACATAGATTCATACACGCGCGCGCACACACACACACGTGTTACAATCCAGGGGCGGATACAGGGTTTCCAAAAGGGGGGTTGAGACCGCGATACGAAATGCAGGGGGGTTGGGGGGGGGGGGGGGGGGGTGCTGTCTGCTTTAGACCCGACATGAAAAGCGGGGGGGGGGGGGGGGGGGGGGTTGCTGCCCGCTTCAGGCCCGATACAAAAAGCGGGGGGAGGGGGTGCTGTCCACTTCAAGCCCGATACGAAAAGCAAGGGGGGGGGGGGGGGGGATGCTGTCCATTGTGTGTGTGTGTGTGTGTGTGTGGCTGTGTGCTTTGTGTATGTACGTGTATGTGTGTTGTGTGTGAATATACATGTGCATGTGTGGTATGTGATGTGTGTATAGTGATATACATGTGTGCATGTGTTTACATGCATGAGCAAATAATTCACATCAAGCCAGCTGCTGCTTACCTCACCTTACAGTATGAGCTTGTTGTTAGGAAGCAGCACATTGGTCTCGTCTGATGAATGTCTTAAATCCCCTCCAGTCATTTCCTAGGGACAAAGCTATATACCCTCTGACCAGAAGAGCTATAACATATACAATGCACCCACACCTAACACACACAAAAACACACATATACATGCGCATAGTCGACGTGCACATACACAAACACACACACACACACACAGAACATACACACCAAAAGAACTCAGTGATGTTAAGGCAATTTTTGCAGTTATTAAATTTAATTACTAATTTGAGGACTGTATTGGAATAATGGTTTTCACTTAGTCTGATAAGGTATAAATCATCTTAATATTTCCCGAGAATGTACTTAGGTTGTATAATATATGAAGTAAATTTGGTGTCATGGCAACCAAGTGCGTGCGCGCGCTGCAACGCTTTTTAAGTTGCCCATTTTTTTAACGCATTTTTGCGTTATGCGGATGCTTAAACGCATCGTACTACGACTCTTTTTCACATAGGTGGATAGCTACTGACGAGTGGTATAAGAATCCGTTTGATGTGGTGGTCCTACCACTATGTTTGTCTTAGAACACCGAAAAAGGTCTCCTTTTTGGATGTGACAGTAGTATTTAATTGCTGTACGAACGTCGTAGTTATTGCATATTGTATCTAAATCTTGTATTCCACTCAAATCTCTAATATTCAAGGTACCTTGAATGATAGGATGTTTGTATTTCACACTTTTGTAAGCGTTGATGTGTCCGCAAAATGAATTACGGTTCGTTTCGTGCGGCCATTTATGAGGCTGTAACTAGGGGGTGTGGCTTTGCTTCCGTAACAACCAATCATTTTGTATATGGTGTGTGTAGGGTGTGTGTGGAGATGTATGTGTGTATGGAGAGGGATGTGTAGGGTGTGGAGAGGGGCTTGTGGAGACGTGTGTGTGGAGAGGGATGGTGGAGTGTGAGGTGTAGTGTGTGGGAAGGGGAGTTGTGTAGGTGGGTGTGCGGAGT
Source organism: Eunapius fragilis (assembly GCA_963681505.1). Classification (NCBI taxonomy): domain Eukaryota; kingdom Metazoa; phylum Porifera; class Demospongiae; order Spongillida; family Spongillidae; genus Eunapius; species Eunapius fragilis. Next base: position 3,162,117 of record OY811991.1, read on the forward strand.
GTACAGTATGTGTGTGGAGGGGGTGGGTGTGTAGGGTGCATGCGGTGAGGGGTGTGTGGAGGGGAGTGTGTACACAAAGTGGTTGGAGAGTAGTGGTGTGCAGGTGCGTGTGGAGAGGGAGTGTAGGGTGTGTGTGCGGAGGGGTGTGTGTGGTGTATGGAGAGAAAGTGAGTGGGGATTAGTGGTGTGCAAGTGTGTGTGTGGTGTATGAATAAGGGATGTGTAGTGTATGAGGGGGAGTGTGTAGGGTGTGTGGAGGGAGTGTGGAGGGAGTGTGTAGGGTGTGTGGAGGGAGTGTGTAGGGTGTGTGGAGGGGTATGTGCAGAGTGTGTACACGGAGTGTGTGGAAAGAACAGAGGAGTGTATAGAGGGGATGTGTGGAGTGTGCGTGGAGAGGGGTGTGGGGAGTGGAGCAAGGAATGTAGGGTGTGTGCAGAGGGTGTGTGGAGGGGAGTGAGTGTGTAGGGTGTGCAGAGACGTGTGTCTATGTGGGGAGGGGAGTGTATAGGGTGTGTGTGGAGAAGTGAGTGTGTAGGGGGTATGGAGTGTAGGATGTGTGTAGAGAGGGGTGGTGTGTAGGTGAGTGTGCAAAGGGAGTCTGTAGGGTGTGTGGATGGGAGTGTAGGGTGTGTGTGGATGGGAGTGTGGGGTGTGTGGAGGTGAGTGTGTAGGGGTATGGAGTATAGGGTGTGTGTGGAGAGGGAGTTGTGTAGGTGGGTGTGCAAAGGGAGTCTGTAGGGTGTGTGGATGGGAGTGTAGGGTGTGTGTGGATGGGAGTGTGGGGTGTGTGGAGAGGGGTGGTGTGTAGGTGAGTGTGCAAAGGGAGTCTGTAGGGTGTGTGGATGGGAGTGTAGGGTGTGTGTGGATGGGTGTGGAGGGGTGCGTGTAGAGGGGAGTGTGGGGTGTGTAGGGTGCGTGTGGTGAGGGGTGTTTGTGTGCTAAGTTATTTGTGGCACCAAACCACCAAACCAAATGACTAGAAGAAAAAAGTTTGGCCATTACTTTCATGCATTAACAACCCACTCACCACTGCTGTACCGAATCATTTGTCTAAGATCCCTAAACACGGAGATTCAGGTGAGAATGTTCAGTCAAGTCAAACAAATCAGCAATTCAACATGAAATCAAAACACAGAGAACATTATCACCAATGCCATCAAACGCCTGCATTATGAGCAACATTCTAAACATGAGGACACGGTAGCAGTGCAAAAGTTGTGAGGTAGAAAAGTTTGGAAAAGTTACAGGAAAAATCTCAAACACCCACTTTACAAGGGAGATTATGAAATCTGCATCATACCAAGCACACATCGAGAGGATTAGTGATTACCTTATTTGTGGACCTGGTGTGTGGTGGAAGACCACTGATGACGGAGTTGAGTTCTTTGATGGAGACTCAGAAGAGGACTACAAGGCTGTAGGTCCTTCCTTGCATCACTTCCATTCAGTTTCACTGGAGGACATTGATGCGCTTTTATTAGAACAGTGGGAACAGTGCATTGCACAGAACACTGAACTTGTAGCACTAATAATGTACAGGACTGGTGCCGGTGTTGTACTGGGCTGATGTATTGAATGTACTGGACTGGTGTGATGTATGTACTGGACTGGTGTGATGTATGTACTGGACTGGTGTGATGTATGTACTGGACTGGTGTGATGTATGTACTGGACTGGTGTGATGTATGTACTGGACCGGTGTGTGTAGTATGTACTGGACCACCTCACATAAACTCCATGGACTTAAATAGCAGACTTTGCATTTGGTGATATCAAACACCCTCTGTGTGTGTGTGTGTGTTTGTGTTTGTATTTACATGTAAATGGTCTCACTGGATGGAGCCTTGATAATGGCAGTGAAATTATTTCTACCCTATCTCAATAGATTTGGCCACTGGATATGCTGAGCTATTCACACACATGACTTCATATTTACCCATGGCTTCAGAACTTCAAATGTAAAAATCTGAGGATGGTACACCGGTGTCTAGTACTTCCCACCAACACCCTCCCTCTTTAATAAATGTGCAGGGGCAATGCCACACCCCCTTCCCTCCTCCATCATACAACATACCAGTCCACTACATACATCACAGCAATCCAATACACCAGTCCTGTTCATACAACATGTGGTGGAAGTTGCAAATACATAATGCCTCTGTACTGTATATAGGACTCGGGAACTAGTGAGACACACCCAGTGGTGGATCCAGGCATATTTTAGGCTCATTAAAACCGGGCAATTATGGGCACGGGCCCATAATTGCCCGGTTTTAATGAACCTAAAATATGCTGGATCCGCCACTGCACACCCACCCAAGATCTGAGCACTTGGTGTCATTTGAAGTAGGTTTCTGGATCGTAGTGGCCTGGGCAGTGCCACTTTCAAAAGGCAATCCAATATGTATAAGTCCAGCACATGCAACAACTGGTGTGTTGTATGTATTGAACCAACTAACATACATGTACATTCCATGGTGTTAAATGGGAGACTTTGCGTTTGGTCATAGCAAACATCCTGTGTGTGTGTGTGTGTGTTGTGTATATGTGTGCATGTGTGATATGTATAGTGATATACATGTGTGCATGTGTTTATATGCATGAGCAAATAATTAACTATCACACATGAAGCCAGCTGCTGCTCACCTAACAGTACAGAAGCAGCCCATTAGCAGAAGAGCGATAACATGCACAATGCACACACATCTAATGCACACAAACACATGCACATATTCTCAACAGACATATATGATATATTCTCAACAGACATATGCACACCCACACACAATGCGTATGATCTAGCTAGCTCCCCTTGTGTATGATCTAGCTCCCCTTGCTTGAGAGGTCCAGCTAGTTGATACTTGGGCTATATTGAGCCCCACTTATAACATGCAGAAATGTTATAAAAACACAGAAATGCACAAATACATACTCCAGACATATACCACACACACACACACACACACACACACACACACACACACACACACACTCACAAAACAACGTACATGTACATGTACATGAACAAACACCTCTAGCTTGAGAGGTCCAGTTCCAATCCAGCTTGCCCAAATACTAGACTACTGAGACTTATGTGAGTGTATGAATGAAGTGACCCAAATGAACACACAAGTACAATATCCACATGCACACACACACACACACACACACACACACGCATTCACATGCATATACACATGCACACAAGCATACACATGCATGCACACAAGCACACACATACATATGGCACCAACACTTTTGTGATGGAAACTGATCCAACAACTAGACAATATCACACTGTTAGGCCTATACAGTTGTATAGGCAGGCTGGTTGTAGGCTATTTCAAATGTTGTTTAGTTCTTAGTTTGGCGGGGTCTGGTAAATATACAAGATATTATTGAGTCCAGTCTGAAGCGTACGGCACCCCCCCCCCCCCGCTTTTCGTATCGGGCCTGAAGCGGACAGCACCACCACCCCCACCACCCCACCCCCGCTTTTCGTATCGCGGCAGTGACGTAGTGTGAGTGTTGAGCGCCCGGGGGGGTGGGGGGGCTGTCGGCTTCTGGCCCGATGGGGGGGGGGGGGGGGGGGGGGTACCTAGCGGAAAAGAGGGAAGGGGAGGAGCCTTATATTATATGAACGCGTTTACAACTGCCCCCTGTATCTGCCGATGCGTTCGTGAGTTCTCGTTGACGCGATAATTAATTATCTCTCGTCTACTTCGACGCCCCCTCAACCCTGCGCCCGGGGACATATGTCCCCCCCCCCCCCCCTCTCTCTACACCACTGTATCGCGGGTCTAAACCTCCCTTTTGGAAATTTCTGTATCCGCCCCTGGAGAGGGTGCTCCAGGTGCTTTTGAGCACCCCCCTCGGTCAAAATTGTAACCGTTAGTTATTAAATATAACGACAACGTGTGCCAAAGGCCTCCACTTTTCGTATCGGACTTGAAGCGGACTGCATCCCCCCCCCTCCCACACACACACACTCACTTTTCATATCAGACCAGAAGCGGGCCCTCCCCCCCCCCCCCCCCCCCCCCCCCCCCCCCCCAGTATTCCTGACCTTAAGCACCCCCTCGCTGAAATTCTGGATACGCCACTGTATATATACTACGTATGTGGGTCAAGCTATGGTTGTTACGCACATGTAGAACGCCTATAAGCACCTCAGATGTAACATACCTGAGTGAGTCACACAGTGGCTGAGCCCGTATAAAAACGTCCATTACGTCATACAAGTGGAAGGATTAATAATGGGGACATTCAGTACCTAACACCACTGAAGTGACTCTGGAACCTAGAAAAGTAGGGGAAAGAGTGTTTTATGGTATCTGGCCCCTTCCTCGATGATCTGGCTAACATTTGAATCACTGATTCTTACTGCAACTATCACAGATCCTGAGAAAAATGCACAAACATCTTGACAAAACCCAAATTTCTACACAATTTCTACATGTGTCTATGGACGTGTTGTTTTAGGGCCATGGAACCTACAGATAGACCCTGAATTTTTTTGTTTCATCAATTAAGCATAGTGAAAGATGTTCTTAACTATATTTTTGACCGCCTTCCTTTTTTCTGACGATTCCTGATTTATACTGAACAGAAATGCACTTTGTTCCATACATGTCAATGGACGCGTGCGCGGAAAATTAACGGACGTTTGCATTGACGCGTCAGGAATACGTAATGAGCGTCCGAAATTTCTGGTAATGAGATCTTCAATAGATCAGAATTACATAACCACGTACAATGTGATCATGCATGTCAATTCAACTTGTGTATACGCTGGACGAGCTGGCTTTAGCTCTTGTCCAACGTCCCTTCTAATTTTGGACATTAAGCAATTAGAACCATGCATGCAGTGTAGGGCGTTTAAACCCATAAAAATTTATTGAATAACATGCCTATGCAGGTCGGCAACCCTTATATATTGCATACGCGGTCCAAAAATATACTATTTACAGGTAACCACTGTTGGACCACACAGAGTGCTTGCGTCATACATGCTGCATGAGGCGAGTCTCAGCTTGATCAGCATATAGCATGAATGCATGGACGGATGGAGTGTTTCTAATTTTGTTTATCAATGTAACATGGTTAAAGAATTCAGAGAAAGATAACCATGAGTATACAGTGAAGGGTGACCGTGAGTGCCAAGAAGGATAACAACGAGTGCGAAACCTTTCAAAAACCTATGAGATAAAATTAAGTGCTTCCGATTTTAAACAGAAGTGCAACACTAGCCCTTGTGGATGTGAATAAAGGTCACACGTCACGATTAATGCCATTATCCGCAGGTAATACTGTACATACAGCTAGGAGCTGTTTGCATGCACTATAAAAGTCACCTTTGCAGAGTTATAGAACATTTCCTTTGCAAGCTTACAGCTAGCGCCTGCATGAAATGTTGTTCCATTTGACTTCCGTCTTGCTTCTGGTTCTTGTTGCCATATCAATATATGCGGCACCTTCAGCAGCTGAAGAGCCTCACGAACAACGACACAAAAGATGTAATATCGTGAAAAGTGCACAACATGATGATCATCAACATGCATGCACATGCAATGCACGTGACGGGGACAGTTATTCCTGCCTGCAGAGTGATTGGATGTGGAGTTCGCCCAGGTCCTCAACCACCTAACGGTCCTCCATACTGTGCCTGTGACGCTATCTGCAGTATCCCGCCTTACGACTGCTGTGACGATTACAACTGATGCACTCTGTAACCGCGGTGCGTTTTGGACGTTAATTGCAGTGAAGGTTTATAATTTGTTTGATTGATCGTATGGCAGATTAACTGCAGTTCTCGTCGACTGATGGCTAAACTCAGATGGCTACTGCATTTTCTTAACCTCCGTAAAAAAGCATGCATACATCAATGCCATTAATCATTTGATTCAGAACATTATGTTATTGTTAACATGAGGTGTCATTAAAATCAGTTTATAAAAACTGCAGTAGTGATCGACGCGTAGTAAAGCAGATACACAAAAAAAAAAAATGAATTCAGTGCCTGGACTTACTCTAAATAGTAGCATGAGGACACTTGGCTATTGAACATATACACGGGGATCATCGACCATTATCACCATTATTTTTTAGCGTTAGAAACTGGGGCGTGATCTTGACTTCCGTTTTGTTGGCGTTTCTTTTACACCCGTAGGCCGTGTTCCATGTCCGTAGCAGCGGAACAACGTATAATAAAACACAATATTTGAATGCGCGCAATTTTACAACAAATTGAACAGGAACACAGATAGAAAAAGGTGTGCACACACAAACTCGCAAGCACACTCACATGCACACATACAGACACACACTCACACACACACACAACACACACACATACACACACACCGCACACACACACACACAAACACACACACACACACACACACACACACACACACACACACACACACACACACACACACACACACACACACACACACACACACACACACACACACACGCTCGCGCACGCACAAGCACACAATGTAGGCCTATGTCATACCCGACTGCAACATGCATGATGGACTATGCGCAGATACGTCAAAATCACGCCTGTATTCTTTTGCTGTCTCCAAGATAAGCCCTGTATGGAGATTGGTTACTTGGCGTCATAGTGAACACGCAGTGTCAGTACGTACCTTCAAATGCACGGTCTTCTCGGTGCATTCCTCCAGCCAGACACGTTTTTACGTTTGTACATTTGTCCCTTAGCGGCTACCTTAACTCGCCTGGCCGATAGATTTAATAGTCTTATAATGTTTTGCATTTAAAATGTTATGAAACGAATGTTTTAGAACGACTTACGGGATTGCGTAAAAATCGTCGCAACGTATGACGTGAATTGTTTAATGTTAATATCAATGTTATGTCCGGACACGCAAACCGCCTTTCGTGTTAGTAGTCTGTGTTTAACCACAAAACCGGACGACGTGTAATGCGCAAAACCCACAAATGTGCAGTGTTTGCTCGCGACCTCCAGGGCCACAGTATTTCTCTGCTTTAATCATTGTACCCGTGTATACCCCTACATTGTATATAAAATATTTAAAAAATAAAAATCCATCCTGGCGCGCATCCATATGGGTTTGCCTATGCTGATCAAGCATAGACTCGCCCCTGCATGCATGCATATACTGATGTGATATCGCTGGCTTCGTTATCCCAAAACAGTGCGTTGTATTGTACCTAAATTATGTTGGAATATAAATTGCACAGATTTGCCATCTGTGGTGAAATTTCCATTTTCCCTGCATGAGATGGTGGCTGGCAATGGCTGTATCAATATCGCAACTTTGCACAGCATGCAGCTTATAATTTGTCAGGTCAAGCACTTGACGATGCACTCTGTAAATTGTTAATGCAACCGCGATCATGCATGCGGTACGTATGTAAGGGTTGCTGCTAGCTAGCTGTTATTCAATAAATTTCTACGCCCTACACTGCGTGGTTATATTTACTTAATGCTCCACGCAAATTAGATTGGACAAGAACCAAAACCCACTCGTCCACGCAGCCAATCCCGCTAATCCTATTCAATACCAATAATAAATGAAATCATCGTTTTGTGATACAATTGTGCATAATTCAATCCTTATCAGAATACGTGACTACATGTACAATATAACTTAACACATCTTAAAATTCTACATTGTCTTTGATGAGCCTCTTTGCCCCAGTTGCCATACGTCTCTACAGTGAGTGGGACACAAACCCATCCCAGCTCAGAGCACTTGGGGTCATTAGCTCTGTGCTTTCGCCCCTCTGCCTCAAGGGCTGCTGCCCCCACTGACATACTTGACTCAGGGAGAATGGAGACAGACAAAGGGGATGTTACGGTCACATCGAAGGCTGCATGCCTTCCTCTGTCCCAATCCAATGCAAGTATGTCAGCTGGTTGAGTATGGCTGTGATCAGATGTAAGACCACTGCCTTTCTCCACCCTCAGCACCTGGTGCGCACGACAACAGAATTCCATCACTAGATCTCTCAGGCGATTGTGACGAGAGACCACATCTCCCCCTCGCTTGAAAGTGGTGGCGTGATTGCCCAGCCAGTCAAGTGCTGTATCTGGACATAAAGAGCAGGAGGTTTCTCCTGCTGTGTCCACCCCTAACCACCATTTCACTGCTGTCTGTAGCTCATTGGGGTCAAGATGGAGATCCAGTCCGATAGCCGGAGTGACCAACAGCCAAGATGAAGCATGTGGGGCTGACGTGGATAAAAGATGTGCCTTGTCTGTAGGTGTTGATGCTTCATAAAGTATTGAGAATTGATGATCCTCTATCTTCTCGGATTGCTCTCTACTGCATGTATGATGCCAATATGGATGCCACAGTAACTATCTCGGATGGGGAAACAATACTGTTGAAACTATCAACCGTGCGAGCAAGGTGTTTGGGATCCCTATTAGCAAATCAGAAGAACAAAGAGAGGCAATGTAGGCAGCCGAAGAGTCGTGAGAAACAGAGCGGAGTCCCATACCAGCATGGCTTAAACTGAGCTGAGCCTGCTGCCATGTCAAATTGGATACTGGAACTGCAGTGCACAGGGTAAAACACTCTAACTTCTGCATCAAATAGTTGCAAAGGGTCAGAGGCTAGAAGTCAAGGAGGTGTTGCTCTAGCCAAATGGACCAGCTTACAATAACCTCCCCTCATTTGCAAGAGGATCAGGCAACCTGAGGATCAAGCAAGCCACTTCTGCTCTGACAACAGCTTCATGGCCTCAGTACACTTGGAGGCAATGTAACTGGCACAGAAAAGGTAGTCTCCAATTGGGGCACCAAGTATGACCAGGTGAGGCACCTGAGAGATCTTCATACTTAATGGGAACATAGCTATGTCATTTTTGCTGAAAAGCTTGCACTTTGGCAAGTTAATGTGCAGGTCCAGTGGTTGTCCAAGTGTGTCAATTAATGATAGAGCATGGAGAATAGCTGAATTTCTACCTGCTCTAGCACACCATTATCTAGAAACCAAGCATTAAAAAGCAGTGCAAGGCAATTATCGTTGCCATCAATCGTCGCTGTATCTTCTGCAAGACCAAAGAAAAAGGAATAAAGGGCCCAGTGGATCACCTTGCTGAACTCCCGATTTTGATGACAGATAATCTAAAGGGTGGGGATGAGAGCCATAGCACCAAGAAGCCCATGGAAGGAGTTTTAGGAATTGAATGGCACATTTATCCAGGTACCTGGACACAAGGTTGAAGGCATTACACATGTCCACCTTCTCCACAGCAAAGTCATCATCATCTCAGTGTTCCTCCCTGCATGTTCTGAGGCCATGAATTACCTTCTTAGTTCCTGAAGGGCAGGCAACTCCAAACTGAAGAGGTTGTAAGAATTCAGTGGCCTTGTCTTTAGTAAGGGTGCACAAGCACTTCCTTGTCAGCCTCCTCAGAACTTTGCGCACAGCAATGGGTCTGATATCATAGGCACTACCTTCTTGTAGATCGTTCAAAGCAGTCAGATTGCTACCTGCTAGGTATTTGGAGACCAGGGGAGGTACCTTACCTGATGCAAGAAAGCCCACTATGTCGCTGAGGACCTGGTACAAGCAGCCGGTCTGGGTGAAACTCTGGGCTGGTGTGTTGCCAAGGCGCATTAGAATATTAATGGAGGCAATGAGGCAGGATCATGTAGTGGAGGCCGTGGGACATGAGCATATGTACTAGGGCCCATTACATACTCATGTCCCATATTCCATTACATGTTAATGTGCTATATAACTCAGTATCTTTATATCCAATGAATATTGCTGATCATATTTACATGCAGTTATAATTTACAGCGCGGAATTCCTGCCAATGAAAAGTATATCAGCCCCAAAACACTCTATACACATTAGCTAAATAAATTATGTGTACCACATTCGGTATTTAATATTATATATTATATGCCCAATGTGGTACACATAATTTATTTAAATTCAATTATATAAATTATATAAATTATGTGTAACAGATTGGGTATATAATATTATATATTATATGCCCAATGTGGTACACAAAATTTATTTAACCAGTGTGTATGGAGTGTGGTGGGACTGATATATTGGCACGAATCCCGCACTATAAATTATAACTGCATGTAAATATGATCAGCAATATTCATGGGATATAAAGATTGTGAGTACTATGGGACAGTAACATGTAATGGAATATGGGACATGAGTATGTAGTGGCATTTCCTCATGTCCTAAGGCCTCCACTACATGATCCTGCCTCATTGCACCCATTAATATTCTAATGCCCCTTGGCAACACACCAGCCCATTACATGCTACACATCAGTCCAGGTATATAGGTCTGGTGTTTTAATTGGTGCGTTTAACGTATGCAACATTCATTTTGCACATACTGCAGCATGTGTATTGCAGAATCAATGATTCTGGAAGGTTTGCATAAGCAGGAGGGCAGAGTTTCACCCAGACCGGCTGCTTAATTGTACCAGGCCCTCAGGGACATAGTGGGCCTTCTTGAATCTATTATATCATTTGAATATAATGTTATTGTTAACATGAGGTGTAATTAAAATCCGTTTATAAAAACTGCAGTAGTGATCGACACGTAGTAAAGCAGATACCAAACAATGCAAATCAGTGCCTGGACTTACTCGAAATAGTAGAATGTGGACACTTGGCTATTGAACATATGCACAGGGATCATGATGTAAGCCGGCCATTATCACCATTCACTGCAAGCTATCTTTTAGCGTTAGAACTGGGGCGTGATGTTTGACTTCTTTTCGTTGGCGTTTCTTTTACACCCGTAGCGCAACGGGACAACGGGACAACGGATGATTAATTAATCCACTTGAACTAATAAAAGCATGCATTCTCTATACGAGAAGGTTGGTGGCATATAGGAATCAAAGGTGATAGTGGTGTAAATAGAAAGAGAACACGGCTTCTGATTGAAAAATGAAATGGACCTATATTAGCACACACAGTTAAATATGACAACATGATGCTAATATAGGTCTATTTCATTTTTCCTTTTCAATCAGAAGCCTTGTTCCCTTGCTTTTTACACCACCATCACCTTTGGTTCCAATATACCACCAACCTTCTCGTACAGAGAATGCATGCTTTTATTACTTGTTCAAGTGACATTAATTTAAGTATTATCCGTTGTCCCATTGCGCTACGGCCATGAAGCACGGCCTATGGGTATAAAACAGTAGCCAAAAGAACTGAAGTCAAACATCACGCCCCAGTTATAACGCTAAAAGATAGCTTGCAGTGAATGGCGATAACTATCGGCTTGCACCATAATCCACGTGTATGTGTTCAATAGCCAAGTGTCCACATGTTACTATTTAGAGTAAGTCCAGGCACAGAATTGCAATTTTTTTTGGTATCTGCTTTATTACGCGTCGATCACTACTGCAGCTTTTATAAACTGATTTTAATTACACCTCATGTTAACAATAACATTAATGATATAATCAGTATGCATGTTGTTATACGGAAGTTAAGAAAATGCAGTAGCGATTTGAGTTTAGCCATCAGTCGACGAGCACAGCATGTAGTCAACCTGCCATACAATCAAGGGAACAAACAAACAAATTATGGTCTTCAATTTGCTATAAACGTCCAAAACGCACCGCGGTTACAGAGTGCATTGTAATCGTCACAGCAGTCGTAAGGCGGGATACTGCAGAGAGCGTCACAGGCACAGTATGGCGGACCGTTAGGTGGTTGAGGACCTGGGCGAACTCCACATCCAATCACCCTGCAAGCAGGGATAACTGTCCACGTGCATTGCATGTCCATGAGGAGGGTACGCATGCATGATCATCACGGTATATAATACACTTTTTCACGATCTTACATCTTTTGTGTCGTTGATCGTGAGACTCTTCAGCTGAGGGGGCCGCATATATTGATGTGGCAAAAAGAACCAGAAGGAACACGGAAGTCAGAGGGAACGACATCTCTCTGAAGATCAGGCACTAGGTAAGCTTGCAATGGAAATGTTCTCTAACCTTGCGTAGATGCCTTTTATAGTGCATGCAGAAAAGCTTCTTACCTGCAGATAATCGCATTAACCGTGACATGCATGACCTTACTTCACATGCACAAGGGCTGGTGTTGCACTTCGGTTTAAATCGGAAGCACGTAATATTACCTCATAGGATTTTGAAAGGTTTAAAACTTTGAAACTCGTTGCCTGCACTCATGGTCACCCTTCACTGTACTCATGGTTATCCTCCTCTGCTTTAATTATGGTATACCCGTGTATACCCCTACATTGTATATTTAAAATTAAAAAAAATAAAAATCCATCCCGGCGTGCATGCATGCATGTGCATATGGGTTTTCCTATGCTGATCAAGCAGAGACTCGACCCTGCATGCATGCATGCATGCATATGTGATATCGCTGGGAGGTGACCTTCGTTATCCCAATACAGTGCGTTATATTGTACCTTATGGTGGAACATAAATGGCACCGTCTGTGGTGAAATTTCCATTTTCGCTGCATGAGATGGTGGCTGGCAATGGCAGTACCAGTATCCCAACTTTGCACAGCATGCAGCTTTTAATTTGTCAAGTCAAGCACTTAACGAACTCTCTGCGTGGTCTAACAGCGGTTACCACTAAATGGGATATTGTTCACGGAACTGCGAGCATGCAAAGTATAAGGGTTGCTGCTAGCTGGTATTCAATAAATTTCTAAGGATTCAACGCCCCCAAGAAAATTAGACTGAAGGGAAGTTGGACAAGAGCCATAACCCACTCTTCCACGCAGCCCTTTGCGGCTGGACATTAGGTACCATCAGACAAACTCACAAGAAGGTCAGTTTCGTCAACTATACAAGATTAGGTATACAGAAACACCGCTCTAATGAAGCCACTTTTTATTTCACCACGCAATAAATGGTTTTGCTTTACTATGAATAGTGCGGTTTACCATAGCCTATAGTTGGAACACCACAGAGACCAGCTCCAGAAATATAGTAGAGTCTCTGCAAGCCTTCTAGTGGCTAAGCTCATATCATGCGTATCTTGGTGATATAGGTCCACCCCATGTTCTAGCACCCACTTGGTCAGATCAGTTTTGAATCTGGAACGCAGCAAGGTGACCCCTGGGTCCTTTGCTGTTTGCATTATTGCTCCACAAGCTGGAAGCAAGCTTGGGAGCTGATGATGAATGCTTTGACCTCCTCCTTCAAGCCTGGTACCTAGATGATGGAGCCCTGGCTGGTAGCCATCCAGCTGTGCTGCGGATCGTGCACCTGATTGAGGAGTTGGGCCCTGCACTGGGCCTGCATGTGAACTTGGCCAAGTGTGAGTTGTTTAGTAGGAAGGGCAACCCCTCGTTCCCACCTGATGTGAGGTGTTCACTCCTGCCCAACTTGGATATCCTCGGTGGACCAATAGGTGATTACTTGCATGATCTAAGTTTATTGCTGGTAAGTCCAGGAAGTTGCTGTTAGTGCTGGTGGATGTGGCTGCAGTTGATCTCCAGGTAGCAGTTACCTTATTGCGTATGTGTGTTAGTTTCTGCAGGATGGTCCACATAGCAAGGGCCTCCCCACATAGCTTGGCTTCAGATGCTCATAGGTCCTTAGACGAGGAGGTCAAGCGATGCTTTGCACTTTGCACAGCGATTGAAGTTTCCACTGGGGAATGGTGCTCGATATAGCTCAGACTGAAATTTGGTGGTCTAGACCTTTGCTCAGTCTCACTTCATGCTGCTGCTGTTTTCATTGCATCTCTATCATCCTCTGGCTTTGGCAGCGCTGACAGTATTCATCTTCAGCAGGCATGCAGTAGTGGCTTTTAACTCCCAGGTCCCACTTCCCAATGCAATGCCCTCTCAGTTAATTCTGTTCGGCCTCCAGCCCTAGTACCCAGAAGGTTTTGTCAGGAATGATCGAGGACCAACTTTTTGCCAACTTGATGGAGTCTTCTTCGCATGCCAACAGAGCTCGTCTCCTGTCGGTGGCAGCCTCTCATTCTTCTTCTTGGCTATCAGTAGTCCCTTCAACTAGTTATGCTGGCACCTCGAGTCCAATGAGTACTGGATGGCCATACAGTGGTGGCAGGGTACTTGACACTTCAGGTCGATCCATGTGTCCATTCAGCCCTGATACTGCCCATGATCCTCTTGGTCATCATGCTGAGACCTGCAGGCATGGGGGAGATGTCGTCATACACCATACTTGATGCTTGCCGGATGAGATCTTTGACCTCTGTTGTTGTGCCCACCTGAGCGTTAGTATAGAGAGACACTAGCTGGGGCGGCTTGCAGCAGAGGCCCATGAGTTACACTTCCAATGAACCCAAATGCCAGGAGTTAGTTTGGTCCTGCATTCCATTGGCTGTTGTGACGTATGGAAATTGGGGCAAAGAGTCCCATGTTACCATTTCAAGGCTGACATCTCACTTGGCCATTCACCAGTCTTTCCCCAAGTCATCAGTGGTGGCTGAGATCTATGGGCGATTGAATATTGCTCATCACGGTAATACACCTTACATCCTTTGCGTTGTTGATCGTGAGAAGCTGTTGCATATATTGATGTGACAAGAACCAATAGCAATATAACACGTACGTGAATGGAAACAACATCTCTCTGAAGATCAGGCACTGTAACTGTATAAGCTTAAACGGATTGATGCATGTCACTAGAAACTGTGAATAGGGCACTAGATAAGTGCCCAATTTCTAGTGACATGCATCAATCAGTTTTTGCTGTGTTGGAACGGAAATGTTCTATAACCCTGTGAAGGCGATTATTTTTGTGCATGCAGACAGGAGCTGTATCGTCGTTGGCGGTGCTGCAAATTGAGTGATCTGAACAACCATGGCACAAATCAAAAATATAATGTTACTCTTATTCCCAAGATCTTCAACAGATCAGAATTACATAACCACGTGCAATGTGATCATGCATGTCAATTCAACTGGTGTATACGCTGGACGAGTTGGCTTTAGCTCTTGTCCAACGTCCCTTCTAATTTTGGACATTAAGCAATTAGAACCATGCATGCAGTGTAGGGCGTTTAAACCCATAAAAATTTATTGAATAACATGCATATTCGGGTCGGCAACCCTTGTTTATTGCATGCGCGGTCCAACAATATGCCATTTAGTGGTAACCACTGTTGGACCACACAGAGTGCTTGCGTCATACATGCTGCATGGGGCAAGTCTCAGCTTGATCAGCATATAGCATGAATGCATGGACGGATGGAGTGTTTCTAATTTTGTTTTTGAATGTAACATGATTAAAGAATGAAAGATAACCGTGAGTGCAGAGAAGGGTAAAAACGAGTGCGAAACCTTTTTAAAACCGATGAGATAAAATTAGGAGCTTCCGATTTTTTTAAACAGAAGTGCAACACTAGCCCTTGTGGATGTGAATAAATTAAGGTCACACGTCACGATTAATGCCATTATCTGCGGGTAATACTGTGCTTAGAGCTAGGAGCTGTTTGCATGCATTATAAAAGGCGCATTTGCAGAGTTATAGAACATTTCCATGCATTGCAAGCTTAGAGCTAGCGCCTGCATGAGATGTTGTTCCATTTCTTGTTGCCACATCAATAAATGCGGCACCTTCAGCAGCTGAAGAGCCTCACGAACAACGACACAAAAGATGTAATATCGTGAAAAGTGTATTATATATACAACATGATGATCATCAACATGCATGCACATGCAATGCACGTGACGTGAACAGTTATTCCTGCCTGCAGAGTGATTGGTTGTGGAGTTCGCCCGGGCCTTCAACCACCTAACGGTCCTCCATACTGTGCCTGTGACGCTGCCTGCAGTATCCCGCCTTACGACTGCTGTGACGATTACAATGCTCTCTGTAACCGCGGTGCGTTTTGGACGTTAATTGCAGTGAAGGTTTATAATTTGTTTGTTTGTTTCCTTGATCATATTCCTTGATCATTCCTTGATCATATGGCAGGTTAACTACAGTTCTCGTCGACTGATGACTAAACTCAGATGGCTACTGCATTTTCTTAACCTCCGAATAAAAACATGCATACATCAATGCCAATTAATAACCATTTGAAAATTATGTTATTGTTAACATGAAGTGTAATTAAAATCAGTTTATAAAAACTACAGTAGTGATCGACGCGTAGTAAAGCAGATACCAAAAAAAAAAAAAATGCAATTCAGTGCCTGGACTTAGTCTAAATAGTGCCATGTGGACACTTGGCTATATACACGGGGATCATCGACCATTATCACCATTATGTAATAGCGTTAGAAGCTATAGGGCGTGATGTTGACTTCCGTTTTGTTGGCGTTTCTTTTACACACATTGGCCGTGTTTCATGCCCGTAGCAGCGGAACAACGGATAGTAAAACTCTTGAATTAGTACTTGAATGCGCGCAAGTTAACAACAGGAACAGGAACACAGATAGAAAAAGTTGTGAAATTCAAAAAATTAAGCCCTGAATGTCTTAACATAGCAGAAAGAGTCCACATATGTTGAAAACGGCCCAGCATATTCTTAAAAGCAGATCACGCAGAGACCCATGTGAGGATCACACCATGATCCTCACACCAAGTGTCTCTTAGTGTGGAAACACGTGGCCTTCACATTTTTGTTCTTGCAGTGCATGGGGACGACGACTTAAGTACGTCTCCCGGTATCACATATGCATATATGCATGAAGATCAGAAAATGATACTTCGCTATTATATCAGTATAAAAGTTACAAGAACGTAAAAACATTTTCTACGAGAAAGTAGGATTTGAAGGTAAAAAGTAAGGAAACAAGGTCTTATCTAAAGGAAAATGTAGAAGTCCTATATTTAGCACATGCCCTAGAAATGTGCTAAATATAGGACTATTACATTTTCCCTTCTGATAAGACCTTGTTTCCTTGCTTTTTACACCACCAATTGCCTTTAAATCCTATATACCCGCATGAGGTGATGTGACTGGTAATAGCCATGCCTATTTGGCAGTAAAGAGGATTCAAAGAGTGCTATAAAGCTCCTTCTGATTCTTGGGTGAAGTCAACAATTCATCAATGGGAAGTAGCATCAGCGAGGCAGCTGTGTGGTTGATACTGGCCATCATGCACTTACTTGTCGGTACAATGGTGATGTGGTCTCTCGCCACAATAGGCTTCGGGATGCTTTTTTTGAATCTTGTAGGCAAGCTGTTATTGGTGGCCAAATGGAAGTGGGGGAATGGTTTGGGGCATGATGCCCAACGTACAAGCCGGCCAATGTGCTTGTTCCTAATTGGGTGCTGGGGAAACCTGCAGCCTTTGACATAACTGTTACATCACCACTTACTCCAATTACTCTACATGAAGCAAGTGTGACAAGTGGGTCAACAGCTCAGGTGGCTGAAAACAGAAAACATGCCAGCAATGACGCAAAGTGCTTGGAGCTTGGGTGTGTGTGTGTGTGTGTGTGTGTGTGTGTGTGTGTGTGTGTGTGTGTGTGTGTGTGTGTGTGTGTGCCTTTGGCAGTCGAGGTGTATGGTTGTTGAGGGCTTGAACCACAGATCAACTTGCTGCACGTCTTGCAATTAGATCAAATTGTTGCAAGTCCCAGGCCACTTCTACTCTCTATGGCAGGTTAAACCTGGTATTAGTCACAGAGCGGTGCCTGAGCCTTGTTGTCCCGTTCATTGGCAACTGGCTGTTAGTCGCCTCGCCTTTCCATATACTAGTGGTTTGGTGTTTATATATAATATAACTGTGTAGAGCTCTAGCTTAGATCTGTATTATATGACTTGTATTAATATAGTTAGTGCATTACAGTGATAAAAATTAATATATAATTGTATATCGTGATAAAAATAGATTTTTAAATGTGTATGAACATGTGTGTGTGCAGTGTTATAAGTAGACACTAATTCATTTAGCATACATGACCACAAAAGTTGTCCTTAAGAGTATTAATTCATTTCCCTAGCCTATGTACACTTTATTCAAACTTACACACTCTTCTCTTTATGGGCTATAAGTTGGTTGACTAGTATTCTATTTTTGCTGCCATATAATTTCTGATCCTGTTGGGAAATGGCCAATCATCCAACCTTTCATGTGTTATTGTGTTTCTCAACATAAAAAGAAAAATAGTTGCATAAACAGACTTTATAGGAACATATTTTTTATGTTCAAAGCTTGATCATCCTCATGCGTACCAAGAATATTGTTTTAGCCAATCAAGACTGAATTTTTTTTTTCAAGGGGCAATTTTATTTTATACATAACACTTCTACAGTAACAGACAGGTTTGGTTCTATACTCTTCGGAGAATGGCTCTGGCATTCGCTCTTATTAAGTAAATGCTTAAGTTAGAGAACAGGTCGAAAGATGCCTGTGACTTTGGCAGGGACTTGTGGATTGCAAGCCTAGCTGCAACCTGTGCAAGAAAAAAACAAAGCCTCTTTGCCCAAAGCTCCATAGGAATCAATTGCTAGAGACTTTTCATCATTGGCCTGGTGTTTCTGCTCTCCCCTTGCCTCAAGGACTGCACCAACCATTGCTCCCGCTTCAGCAAAAGTTGAAGGATCTAGAGATGAGACAACGGAGATGTCCAGGGCAACGGGCCTCCCAAGGTTCCAATTCTGCAACAGAATATCGGCAGGTCGTGACTGCGAATGGTCGGGAAAGAGCCCAGCACCAGCTTCAACTTGGACAGAAGCATATATAACACTATATGAAATGCAAAACATACTACCACTAAACGGCATCATTCAACGGAGGGGAGAGGGTTGGAGGCAAAAGTTCCCAAAACAGATGCAGCATTCCCCCTCTGAATGGCAACTAAAAACTTTTGCTTGAGGTATGCTAGAGAGCTTTTGTCCCCTGTGGTGTTCACAATGCGGCGACCCAAGTCTGGCAACAATGACATGCAGCGAGGGCCGCAGACTCCAGAAGTTTCGAAGGCAACAGGAGTGAAGGAATGGTATGCATGGGAGGTGATTTAACTTTACTTCTTGGTCTGCTCTGCCCGGTTTGCTGCTGCACACACTTCAGAGGCTGTGATAGTCCTGATGGACAGATGGGAAGTGTGGCAAAAGTGTCTACGCAGGTAGCATCCCAAACCAATAATCTGCCATTTGACCAAGGAAAAGTGTATACATGCAGTGGTGGATCCAGGATTTAGGAGTAATGGGGGGGGGGGGGGGGGGGGGGGGCAGCAAAATGATAGGTAAGGGTTGGGACGGGGCACTCATCTCGTCCTACCCAGCTTAGAAGTATGGGCTGGGGGAGATCTTGTATTGGTGTATTGGTTATATAACCCTTACTTGGCAGGCTCCACCCACTCCCCTCCTTTTGCCACTGAGATGGAGCATTTCAATAGATCACTATAACATGCCATCTTTTTTTAGATAAACATCATATGCTGAGGTGGTCACCGTTAGTTGCTTAGTGCATTGCTAAATGTTTAACAAGGGATTAAACAGTTTTTGTGCAATACTGTGCTGCATGTACAGTAATTTGGTGATGGCTGCAGAAGTTACGTTTTCGTGACCGCAGCATATCAGCTGTTGTCTTTTGTTCAGTGTTGTGTAAATAGACTATGCAAAGTTGTTTAGATAAGAATGCAATTTTGTAGCCTGGCTGATATGTAAGATACTTCACTTGATCCTTAAAGTTTAATGTCAATGACCATGCCTTAACTTTATAGGCCTGTTTGTCCCAAATAATCCAGACATGTGTATATCTGCATGTGTCAAAGTCCCCTGCATTGCAGAGTCATTTAATTGATGACTGCAGGGCCACAGAAACCAATGGTACTCATTTTGCTGCTGCTGGCCATTAACCAATGTGAATAATGTGAAGTACGGTTTGGGAAAGTGAACAGATGACATTAAATCCATGATCATGTGTCTATAGGTACTGTGCATTTATGCGTAAATGTTATAAAGGTGTTATATAATGTACTTGTTCAACAGTGTGATTGCTTCAGTGCTCCCATATAAGTATATGAATGGGCAAACGCCACACGCACCCACACCTCACACACACATACACGTCAGAGTGGGAAAAAATAATCGCAGGCTATACTCTTGACCCTGAGAATTAGAATGATGGCGCATGAGCATGGGAACATTTTAAGTGTATACATAGAAGTGCATACTAATGAAATAATTACAGACAATTGAGGGGCAAATGCTAACTGGGCCATGGTGAAAGGAAGGTGTATATACGAGATATGGAGGGAAGGTTCATTCATATCATTTCCTTGTCTCTTAATGCACATGGAAAAGGATATATGAAAGTGTAGGGATGGAGGGAAGTTGTGCATGCTCCATTCCCTTGTCCCTTCCACATACGCACACTACGTTAAGGTAAAAACATATCTAATGTGGTCATCTTTACCTCCATTTCAGTCTACACTAATGTACTTCACTGGGTCTAACAAATCTAATAGTCTTTGAGGGCTTGCACACTACACCATATATAATTAACTCAGGGGTCATATCTCCTAACACACTGACATAGAAACACATTAACCAACATAGCAGTCTTCCTTTTCCTCATTCACATACCATAAACAACGTCACAACATCTGAACCATTATGCCCTGTTCCCTTTTAATACCGAGACCTTTCCATATGAACCATTCCCTCTGTTGCTTCATATATACTACCTCATTTTTTCCCCGTCACATATGCCACCCTCCATGCCTGCGATAATTAACATTCCTTGATTATAGTATGCATGAGGTATGATGCACATGCAGCCAATTGCAAGCACCAAGGATGGGGGCTGTTGAAGGTAGTTTCGCAGATACATATATATATACAATTGCATGGCCTATGAATCATGTAACGGAATGGTGGAGCAATGATGAAGGGAATTTCCCATTGTCGCTAAAATGTCACTAAAGTATTTGGCTATTCCATGTAGCATCTAGTCTAGTGAACCATCTGAGCGTGCTTTACCCCAACTATATTGTAATAACACACCATCAGCTCTTTTAATTTACACTAGAAGATTAACTCAAATCAATTAATTAATCAATCAATCAAGATGATCACTTCCAAGAAGATACAGGGAATAGTGTTACACATCAGATGAGTAGGAGACATTTAAAGATGTGGGGACAAACACATGGGCGT
The DNA here is from genome assembly GCA_963681505.1 of Eunapius fragilis. Taxonomy (NCBI): domain Eukaryota; kingdom Metazoa; phylum Porifera; class Demospongiae; order Spongillida; family Spongillidae; genus Eunapius; species Eunapius fragilis. The sequence goes on from OY811991.1 coordinate 3,183,207, forward strand.
GTCCATAGGCGGGTAGGCCCCCCCCCCCCTCTCTTTTTTAAGGGTAAGGGGGGCAATGCCTTACTTCTGACAAAAGTGTAGGGGCAATTTTCCTCATGGCCCCCATGCTGCCTATGCCACTGCACAGTTTGGCTGCTGTCACTGGTCATGCATGTGCAGCAGGTGTCAGTACTGAGTAGGGTATTTTGTGTGGGCCAGTACATATGGTACAGGCGCAAGCAACACATACACGCAAGCACACACAGTGTGTAGAGGTAATAGCTCTCATGATAAATCAAATGCAAGATGCTTTAAATATATAAAAGTATGATTGTGAAAGGTACTTTTAAACTCCATTGCTATTTAACCAAAGTATTTTCTCAGACTAGCTGTCAAACCAGGTTATACAGGGCAGCTGCTAACATGACCTCATTCTTTTCATTACAATCACATTACCCTTATCGCCTGATCATACATGTAGGGGAGGGAGCATGCTGGGGTACATGTAGTAAAATGGTTACTGCCTCTACACTTCCCAACCCCTCCTGTATTTTGTGCCTGTGGGTGTGGTGCCAGGTCATGACTTCCCAACAGGAACAGATTGCAGTACCCCACCAAGTCTGAATCAGGCTGTAGGCCTAGTAGAACAGTGGGGTACTCGTCTCAGCTTCAGATAGCTCCGTGCAGAGTGGAGTTGAGTACTCAATAGCCTAGAGTCACGGCAAAAAAGGATTTTCATTAGGGGTGCGTAGGTCTTTTGATAGATGATTAATATTCATCGTGGCCGTGGCTCGGGTGAATGGAATCTTCTAAAATAAAGAATGGACCGGGAAAAATTGCTCTCACTTTGATATCAATATCTTGATTATAGATTAAATAAAATTCAACGATCTGCAGAATCCTTAGCAACAGGACTCTTTCGGGAACGTTGCAATTTTGACGTCGGAGGGCTACTCCTACGTTCAGTTTTACGCGTAGAATTCTAATCCTGAAGGTCTTCTGATACAAGTGTCAGTGATGCCTTAGAAAAATGATACATGAAAGCGGTACCAGACTCATGAAAGGGGTGCGCTGGACTTATGAAAGGCGGAGTGAACGAGTGAAAGAGGGAACTTTGACTCGAACATTTTGTGGGTACGGAAGATATATGGGTTTGAAATTAATGCTAGTTTATAGTGATTTTATTGGGGAAAAAAATCACAAGCCTGGTTTTGTCATAAAACGTCACAATATACTGAGCACCATGAAAATGTAAATTTAAGAAATATTATTCTTAACGACCCGCAGCAGGAAACAGGTGTCAGAATACGTCTTTTTATCGAATTGCCACTTCGGGTGCATGAATAGTGCATTGTGCCTTTCTCACAGGTTCCTATTGGCTATTGCTGGACCGCCAAAAATTTTGGCGGTCCCTCCGAGGGGGATTTCTTAAACACCCATCCTCAGATTTCTTAAAAGGGTACCCACCACCCTACGCCCCTTTCTTACCCACGCGTACAGTATATACGTAACGCCTCGGCCATTGCGACAATTCGCAATCTCACATTGGGAAATATGCCCTATTCATAGCGATGTTATCTAGGGCCTTGTGTGATTGCTACAACCCACCGCTGAGTTCTTTTTCTCAAGGAATCTCATTAGAAGGTGGTTTATAAAAACTATACCTCTCCCAGCAGTTATTATACATTACGAGCTGCATGCAAACGAGCCTTACCTTTACCCTTTGGTTGAAATAAAATGAACTTACCTGTACAGTACCGTGCATACACCTCACCCTTATACATAAATGACAGATTCCACAACATGGACAACTGATGACAGGAAGGCAGATGCGCTCCAACACCATGACTATTATGACTAGATTGAAATGGATCAACCAGCATGTAAACCACCTACGTATGCATGCATGTGCACATAAAGTATGTGTGTCTTGTGCAAGTGACGTGCCTGCATAAAATTGAGTCAAGGTATTATTTACAGCGCAATACGAACCATGCCAACATCATCTTACCAAGCATATGACTGAATCAGAAGCTCAAGTTTGCCTGGACGTACAAAGCAAGCAACAACAACAAGACACTTTTTGATTGGCTGAATTACCCTTTTTAGGATGCTGCAGCAAACATGCATTGCATAATCATGCTTAATGCAGAATTCCTAGTCTTTAGATCTCTGTACACTAGATGGTAATGAAACAACAATCCCAATGCATGTACATGTTGGCCAATTTAAACTCATCTTAGGTATGTTTCTGTAACGTGAGTTCTTTGTATCTAAGTACTTTGTGTTCTCTCTCACCAATTTCTTCCCCGTGATGTGAGTATATATGCAGTGGCCAAGGAATCTCCAGTTGTGCCACAAACACTAAACATACATGACAGGTGGATTTACATACAAATCTGGGTGAAGTCAGCATACTTGTCCTGGTTACCTCTGAGAGGTATGTGGTGTGTGTGTGTGTGTGTGTTTGTTTGTGTGTGTGTGTGGGTGCGTGGGTGCATGTGTGTGTGTGACATGTTGCCTCTGCCATTGGGAACCAACCATTGATTACACTATGGCAATGAGGAAATGAGAAATCCTGTGCAGCTGTCATTAGAAGCTATATGAGCATTTGCATTGTGAAACTGTAGTTCCATTCTTATTGCCTTCTTGTGAGCACACTTGTTTTATACAGTTGTATGGTTATTGACTTAAGTTCTTAATGATATCCTAAAGGCACACCTAATGACAAGTTACAGTGTCATAGAGGCATTGCGGCATTCTTGAGCCAGGCAAATCTTTCTGGCACCCTCAGTGACTTCATTGTTTTTGGCAATGTCATATCAGAACAACCTTAGGGGTTGTGGCACATGCCAACTAACAACTGTACTACTAAGAATTAACTACACTGAACCATATACAACTTGTATCTGGTGTTGGCAGGATGGCAATGTAGCTATAGGGGGTGGGGCACACAACTGTGTTACTGAAAATCTATTTAAACCATGGAAAGTGAATGGTTTCACCTACTCAGAGGCATTCTCTGGTGTTTAGGCAGCATAGTAGTGGAGAGGGGGGGGGGGGGGTGAGTGTCCCTGAATAGGGGAAAACATTCGCTGTTCATTGCTGGAGGCAGGTAATAGCAATTTTATGTACACAAGGCATGTACCCTCCCCCCTCCCCCACCATATATTGCCATGCTACCTAAATATCAGAGACTTTTCTATCCATGTCCCTGGGTAGGGGAAAATATTCACTGTCCATTGCTAGTCAGGTAATAGCAATTTAAAGTTACATAAAAGTCAGATGGCATGTACTCCTAGCTGCTTCAGTGCCCTGGAGTGGGTTGTGGTTTAGCAGCTTGGGCATAAAGGGGTTAAATTTGATGCCTGGTTACAAAACACATGAACACATGTTTTGTGACATGTTGCTCTCTATGTCTACGGCTGAAAATGGTAACAACTAACATCACAGACACCTAAAACACAAACACAGACATAGTACATGTAGTGTCTGACAGGGCCATAGCCTGAGGGGGGGGGGGGGGGGGGGGGGTGATGGGGTCTAATGACCCCCCACCATGACCCGCTATGTTCCTATTTGGTAATTAAACTAACATTGCCCTAGGCACATAGTTTATAATAAATCTGGGCAATTTAATTAATGGTGTACAGTCAACTGAGTTAACTCCTTGAGCATAGTAGTACAATTCATCTGCATTTAGAACAGGTCGCGCATATCTGATTATCCGACCGCCCCCCTTCATAGGTCTGGCTGCTGTTGCTAGGCATCAGGTGCCATCTGCTTGGCTTGGCTCTGAGGCCAGTGATGTCTTTGTTCCTGTATAATAAGGGGGGGTCTATGAAGGGGAAGAGTCTGGTTACCCAGGTCACGCTATACATGTGATCCTGAGCTGCCCCTAAGTTGATACAGACAGGTATTTATAAGGTCTTTGGGTCCCCAGTCCATAAACAATGAAAAGGTTCTAGAGTAACTATGTTGCCATTACGCAAAGCTTCAGGGACATTATGAGAGTGGTCCTGAGTGTTTACCTGTCATTGCTATCCATACAATAACCATACCATCGGTAGGTTCAAGCACATAGTCAGCATAACACCGGTACAACCCAAAACTCGTAGTAGATATGGAGAGTGTTGGTTGGAACTAGGTCACACTATACCTGTGTTCCTGAGTTGCCCCTAAGGTACCCTAGAACCTTTTCATTGTGTAAGGGCTGGGGACCCAAAGACCTTATAAACAGCTGCCTGTGGGAGAGTGTTAGTTATGGAATTATGGAAACTGTTCCCAACTACCCTGTTCATTGGGGGTCTCTCACAAATAGTGCAGGCGTTGGGGAACCACGTGCGTTGTTAGGTCCCCCGTCATCACATGTACCCACCTACCCTGTGGGAATAGAGAACTGTCACCAGATTGTCTGGATCAGCTTTAGAACTTACAAAGATGGCATCAATAACCAGTGACGATGTTTATTTTTATTTTCATTGCCGATCACTCACAAGTCATTCCGGTGGTAAGAAACCATGCGTCACATGTACACATCTACCCTCTGGGAACTGTTCCCAGATTGTCTAGACCTGCTTTAGAACTTACACAGGTGGCATCCATTGCCAGTGATGATGTATGAATTATTTCAGTGGGGGTCACCCATAAGTAGGTCTGGCATTGGGGAACTACTTGTGGCGTTGGGTCCCCCGTCCCCCCTGTACACACCTATCCTTTAGGAACAGGGAACTGCGACCTGATTGTCTGGATCTGCTTTAGAACTTACACAGGTGGCATCCATCTAGTGTAGTTTTCATATCAATAAATTCTTTGGGGGTCACCCATAAGTAGGTCTAGTGTTGGAGAACCACGCGTGGCATTGGGTCCCCCATCCTCATGCACATGTACACACCTACCCCTGTGGGAATAGGGAACTGTAACCAGATGGTTTGGATCTGCTTTAGAACTTACACAAATGACATCCATAACTAGTGAGGATGGTGTATGGATACACTGCGTAAAAAAACGGGTTTACGCAAGCGGTAAACACGATGTAAACATGAGGTAAAGCTCGTTTACACATATTTGCTTATGTTTACAACGAGATGTTTACGCTATAGTGTAAAGGTGGTAAAATGCTCGGTTTACGCGTGTTTACACATTGCAAATATGATGTATTATTTTACACTTCCTCGTAAAAGTCAGATCTATATTTAGCACTATTGAGTGTGACAACTTTTAATTTTAGATCTACAGCTAGCTAGCTACTCTTAATTTTAATTCATCACTTCAAATTGGTTAGGTTTGATGAATTGCAAAAACAAATAGCAGTATACAACACGCAAGGAAATTAAAAGTACACATGGCGGAGGCTTGGGTGCTGAGGAAGGGTTCGCTCCGCGCCACCGTTTGCGCCGCTCTGCTGGTGCGCCTTTGCTCAATTGTTAGGAAGGAACCCCCGTATCTTCATCTTCTCCTGATTCCTCTGTGGACAGATTATGTAGTTCTACATGGAGTACATTATATACATGTAAACTTTACTTAGCTGGCGAAGTTTCTGTACAACGTGGCATGCATGCATGCATGGTGAACATTTTTTTAAAGGTTAAAAGCTGGAGACCTACGTGATGCTTTTGTTATTAGTCTCTGCATGCTTCACGTCGGCTCACCACCAGCGCAGCATATTTCAGGTGATGACACTACAGAGTATTTAATACATAAGAGATAACATATTATACATACTAGTACTAGCTCAGCTGCATACCTTACCCAATGCTCACGTTGCATTTGATTGTCTATCTGATCTTTCACGATACTGTTAATAAAGAACAAATCTTTTGGTTTTCTCTTTTGAGAATCCCAATGGTCGGAGGCTTACCAGCAAATCCGTGGCCACTTGGTCCTGAAGCGATTTTAATCACATCGCTAGTAGTTGTACTTTGCCTGCGGCGGTCGGCAACAATTGAAACATGAATGCTCTTATTACAATTATTTATTACTTGCAAACCTTTAACGCGACGACCAAGGAACGTACGTATAGAAGAACTCGAACGAACTGGAGTACGTGCTGGAAACATATTGTGCTGCACTGTCTGAAATCACAAACTGATCTGCTGCCAACAGCTGCATGTATAGTATGAGTGTTTCGCGCGCACGCAGGTGTTAAAAATTGATTGGTCCGATTCTACCGCCTTGAATTAATAATTTGTGCATGACGTCGTGTTGTACTCCAAAGACCCTACCTCAGAGGGCAAGATAAGAAACAGAACCGGCAAACTAAACCCGATCGCTTTGTTGTAAGTGATTCGCGTGCAGTTTAGGAGAGGGGCTTTCTTTAAATCCTGCTCGCCGTTGCCGCTCCGATCCTCAAGCTGTGGGTGTTGTATTGGGCTGAGTTGTACCCCAATCTTAATGTGGGTCGGGGGCTGAGAACAAAGGATACCTCTGATGGTTAGGTTCAGCGTCAGATGGGACTGCCATACCCTTGAGTGCGATGGAGATGGGACACTGCTGCCTGTGTAGTGTTGGCTTGGAGTGTCACGCCAAGGTGTGTGGCAAATAGCTCACGGTATGTTTGGACCCATGTTCTGGCAGAAGGAGAGGTACCTCCAGATCCCTACCCCTTAGGTGGAGGAGCCAGATGGAGCCACAGCCATGGTAAGGGATTCACATGATTGTACTGGTGATGTGATTTGTGTGTGTTTATGTGTGTAGGGAGAGGGGAAATGTTATGTACTGTTGAATAAGTATGTGTGTGTACACGTGTACATGTGCGTGGGGAGAAGGGATGTGTGTATGTACATGTGCATGCATGGGTAAAGGACTTTATATACTGTTAATAAGTATGTGTGTGTGTTTGTGTGTGTGTACATGTGCATGGGTAGAGGGGAATGGTTGCATGACACACTTTATGTACTGATGAATAAGTATACATATTATGCAACCAATACCCCTCTCCCCATGCACACACACACACACACGCACACACATACACAACACACACATGTTTATCACACAGCCAATTTTTACACACAAGTAGTGCACACACACATACCAAAGGTGATGAATGAGTGTGTGTGTGTGTGCATGTGTGTTTGTGCGTGTGTTGTGTGTTGTGTATGTGTTGTGTGTGTTGTGTGTAGTGTGTTTGTGTGTGTGTTTGTGTATGTGCATGTGTGTGTACATGTGCATGGGGAGAGGTGAATGGGTTGCATAATATTAAACAAGTGCACACACATACACACATGCACACACAACATGTATCACGCAGCCAATTTTCACACACACATACCAGATGTGATGAATGATTGTGTGTCTGTTGTGTGTGTGTGTGTACTGGTGAATAAGTATGTGTGGGGGGGGAATTGATTGCGGTGTGTGCACTTGTGTGTACAAATTGGTTGTGTGATATGTGTGTGTGTGTTGTGTGTGTGTACATGTGCATGGAAAGGGGATTTGGTTGCATGATACACTTTATGTACCTGTGAATAAGTACATGTATATGTGAGTGTGTGTGTGTACATGTATGTGTGTACAATCATGTGCATGGGGAGAGGTGAATTAACTCATTGCATAATATTACACTGTATGTACCGGAGGGTGAATAAGTGCACGTGTGTGTGTTTGTGTGTGTGGTGTGTGTGTGTGTTGTGTGTGTGTTGTGTGTGAAATATGTGTGTGGGGAGGATCGATGAATTGGTTGCGGTGTGTGTGTGCACTTGTGTGTACAAATTGGTTGCGTGATACATGTGTGTATGTGTGTGTATGTACATGTGCATGGGTAGAGGGGAAATAGTTGCATGATACACCCCTTAAAAATGTGTGTGTGTGTCTGCTTTGTGTGTGTGAGTGTGTGAGTGTATGTTTGTGTGTGTCTGTGTGTGTGTGTGTGTTAAATACAAGTGGTACCTGTGGAAAAGTATCTACGGAGCCTTTGACCATGTGTATGTGTAATGTGTGAGAGGGGAATTGGTTACAATTGCTAGATATTGTACATGTGTAAATGTATGCCGGTATAAAAGTATATGATTCATTTGCATTCTATCTCTATATATAGCATGTTTGCCAGCGGAGACTATACATATAGAGGCCTGTTCATCGTTGGAACTTCTATATGAAAGTGTATACATGTGTGCATTGCCAGACGATGTATATGTATCATATACATGTATGTGTGTATGTCTACGCTGCATTGTAGCGCGCTGAACGCGGGCCTACAATACAAAAGCAAGGGCGAAAGAGCACTCAAGATATACGTTGGAGTGTCTGCGTCTCTCCACTTTTTGGAGTGCTACCTATATGCATACAGAGTGTTGGGCGTAGCCCGAAGGTCGAGCAACGCCCAACTAAGAGTACTCCACGTAGACTCGTAGTACATGTAGTCATTCTATGATTGAAGAAGCAGTGAAAACAAGGGACCGGATTTCGTTTTATTTAATTTGGAAGCTAGCTAGGTCATATTTGCTTACCCAAGTAAAGGTGATCCCAAATCTAGTGCGAGCAAACATGTAGCAAATACATGCGTATATATATGCAGACTTATCAATGTTTACGTCCGTGTAAATGCGAACGTAAATATGATGTTTCACATTTGCAATAAATTTGCGCATAGCGTTCAGACATAGTAAATCCATTATTTTGTCCAGTGATAATTTCATTGGGGTCACTACAAGTAGGTTAGGGAACCACGAGTGGCTTAGGTTACCTACCCTGTGGGAACAGAGAATTGTGAAATTACACAGAGGGCATCCATCTAGTGTAGTTTACATATGAATAATTTCTTTGGGAGTCACCCATAAGTAGGTCTGGAGTTGGGGAACCATGGCATGGCGCATGGCGTTGGGTCCCCCACCCTCACATGTACACACCTACCCTGTGGGAACAGGGAACTGTAACCAGATTGTCTGGATCTGCTTTAGAACTTACACAGGTGGCATCCATCTAGTGAAGTTGACAAATGAATAATTTCTTTGGGGGCCCAACGCCAGCGGTGACTCCCCAATGAAATTATTTATACGTCATCATCACTGGAGATGGATGCTACCTGTGTAAGTTCTAAAGCAGATAAAGACAATCTGATTACAGTTCCCTGTTCTCACAGGGTAGATGTGCACATTGTGAAGATGGGGGACCTAACACCTCGCGTGGTTCCTCAACCCTAGACCTATTTGTGGGTGATCCCCCACCCTTACATGTACTGTACATGTGGAAACAGGGAATTGTCACCCGATTGTCCGGAGATAATTGTATTGCTGTACTTATTTAATTTGTACACATTCAACCTGCATATATAACAAAAGATAGTGTCATAGCACTCTTTGAATTCAGTCCATTGCACTATTTCAGCAGATGATTGGTGAGTTCAGAGCATAGTACGTCTCAGTCCCACAATTTTGGAAACCAGTGCATGCACTTTTTTATAAGCATGCTACCCAAGCATGTAACTGGCCATTGCAGAAGTGCCTTGATATGGTATGCATCTATCAGAATGCCGGATGGTTTTACAATAATAAAATGATTTAACAAACAGACACATGTACCTCCCATAATAGAGGTTGAAAGATGTTAGTTGTACAGCGTCAGTTTCAGAATCAAAATCTAACCAATTCATCGTTTGAGCTACATTCAGATTCAGTACTAAATTTAGTACTCATTCAGTTTTCCCCTTTTTCAGATTATCACCGTTTTTATAGTTTAATACAACCCGGGAAGCAGCATGATTTTACTAACACATTGCCATAATACAAACCTGTATGATATGCCACGGTATTGGCCTATACACACAACGAATATTCAAAGATGAATCTGAACCTGCGGCAGCAGGTTCATGCAATATAGGATTGACTGAGGGTTGATGTATGTCATTAATAAAACTTCACTCGCGTCTGGATGGACAACGGAGAAAAGGATCGCTTATCTCTTTATCGCGATGGAATGAGAGCACAACGATCTACAGTTCTACGTTGGTTCCGTGTCATAAAACGGTCTAAAAACAATTTCCTGTTTCTAGTGCCCAGTTCTAAAATAATTCTTGGTCGTCATTGTCTAAGGTATAACTCGAGCTACGAACGGTTTTGAAGAACGGCAATAGTACCAATCGCTTCGAAATTTACCGACACGTTATCCTTACATGTCATATAGACACATGTCACACAGTTCTATTTAGCAATGATTTTTATAAATAATTTTAAGCAGTATAAATACTCTAACCTGCACTAAATTTATTTGGTGTTCCTATAAGAGCAAAAGCAGGGTCATTGCTAAATACTATCCGTGAAATTAATGAAATTAAGAGAAAATAATATTTTAGTAGGGCATAGATATCATATTGCTGGCTCTGAACCTTACTTTTTGAATACTTCGTACACTTACACAAAAGTAGAGGTAAAATTTAATCGTACTCTCTGTTACGTACGTACATGTAGATGGCTGACAACCTTCGCGGATTTTTCATCAACGAGGGGTCGGAGGAGGAAGAGGACATTCATCCTCCGACTCCTCTCTCCTTCACCCCGCCACCTCCAGAAGCCCCACTCCTGCCACCACTACAAGCAGCGCTGCCACCACCATCACCAGCGCTGCCCCCGCCGGCGCTCCCGCCTGCCCCACCAGCGCTTCTCTTGCCTGCACCACCAACGCTGCCCCCATGCACCACCCCTCCCGCCGGCACCACCAGCGCTGCCCCCACCACCACCACTCCCGCCGGCACCGCCAGCGCTGCCCACCACCACCACCACCACCACCACTCCCGCCGGCACCACCAGCGCTGCCCCCCCCACCACCAGCAGTGCTTCCCCCCCCCCCCCCCCCCTGGCCTGCAAGGCCACTGCCCCCCCTGGCCCAACCCAGCATGGCGAGAAAGCCAGGGAGGAGGACGTCCTCGCAGGCGCAGGCGAGGACAAGGGATTATAAAAACAACAATTTCGTACAATATTATTATTAAAGTTATTTGTTATTGCATTAAGAGATAAAGGAAATTCTATACGCTCTTTCAGCATTTGATTATTGACTATGATACTGCTATACAGGGTGAAAAAAAAACATATGAAACTAGTAAATAACAACATTCTCTAACGAGAGAGTTGTTGGTATATAGGATTGACCAATGGTGGTGTAAAAAGCTCAGAAACAAGAATGACAGAAATGTTCCTGGAAAGTTGAAATAGGCCCATATTTAATATAACAGCGCATGCATGCCTGAGTAATGGGCTAAATATAGGCTTATAACCGCTTATTTCAATTTTCCAGTAAAATTTCTGTCACTCTTGTTTCTGTGCTTTTTACACCACCATTGGTCAATCCTATATACCAACAACTCTCTCGTTAGAGAATGTTTTTCATTAGCCGTATAATCTAATTGTAGGTGAGAATTGCTTGGAACTTGCGGCCAACGATCCGGCTGAACTTCAACGGGGTCAATTATTCATGTCCGCAATTGCTGGAAAGGTCCACGGCGGGCAGGAAGTACGTAATAATCATCACCTGCATTTGGTGTTTGTATGCTTTAGAACAATGCGGGCAGTGCTCTTTGTGTGGCTCTTTCTGGGCACCGTCTACCCCACAAAAGCGGCATGCCCCCAAGTCGCAGTAAGTCAATATCACGCCGTGCGCGACCGTGTAAAAAAAGACACTCGCACGCGCACTGCTTGGCGTGTGAGTGTACGTGTGTCTAACCGTACGACGTGTACGTGCGTGTGCATATTGAAGTATGTGTGCCCATTTACACAGGCGCTCTATTATGCAGGATACAGGACCGTACACATTCATAGCCAGCGTTCCTGACACCTGTCAACAAGCTAACTGCGATTACTATCTCGCCGTCAAACCCCACGCGAGTGACCCATCGTACGTAAATTTTTGGATCGAGGGGAATGCAGCTGGGTATGTGGCTGTTGGTCTTTCCACTTCTGGATCAATGGTAAGTGCGCCTTGCACACGATGTTACCCATGGTAGCTGTGCACGCGGTGATCATACAGGGTGACTCTGACGTGTTGGCTTGTGCCGTCGACCCTCAAACCAGGGCTGTTGTTCTTATCGATGCATACAATCCGCCAAGCCTCATCCGCGCCCACGAGCGAGACACTATTCAGGTCAGTTAGAAAATGATCTGCAGTACCCGTCATATGCATAATTATACTCGATGTTGTTACTCAACAGAACCTATGTATGTACTCGGCTAACTTTAGTAATGGAAGGATATATTGCAGGTAGGTATGCATACCGGATCGTGTCAATTGGTAATCTGTGCATGGTAATATGCGAGCATATCTACATAAAAGGGCTAGCTAGCTCATTTCTTTTATATTGTTTATTTAATGTTCTGGGTTTACGACGGGGGAAATCTTAATTGAATCAGATTACTTTTGAAATCGGATGTTTACGACTAACCTGAAAATGGGCTCTGTACTCATTCATTTTATTCGGTCGATCGACCTGTCCGCCGGTGCATTTTATAGCAAAGTATAGACAGACCGCACCCAGCTACACCCACGCTTTGGACATACTTGAGAACGTCATACCTCTCGGGTAGTATAGAGCACTTCACGACTGAACGGCAGATGCTGCTACATTATTATACTTTGCTCTCGTATAATCTTAGGTATGACATGCAAATGCAAGAAAACTAGCTTTAAATAACTAAAAAGCACATCAAACACTGTAGCCATGCATCTTAAGGTGATAAATACTACAGACGCGATCAAGTCACGTTTTGTAAGATTACACTCATGCATACTACATGGAATCTTGCTTTCGCGGGTTCCACTAAACCTATAAGTATTCATAAAATTAATAATTATATATATATATATAATGTATTACAGTGCATATTTGGATGAGCAATTGCATTGAGAATGGATTTTATTTTTACTACGTAATTAGTTTTAGTCGTCTCATTGACACTGGAGATACACTTCAAGACAAGACCCTTAATGCATCATACTACTTATTGTATGCTGCTGTCAATACCCCACCAGGTACTGTACTGATTATTTCCAATCTCATATTGTTTGTTCCATATTGTTACTGTTCAATGGCACTAAGGTGGTTCTAACAGTTCTTTGAGTCTGTCATACCACAGTTCACAGACACCAGCAAGAAGCACCACAACACGTCATATAGTAAGCACCCTAGAAATGTTCTTTGCAGTAGGTATGAAGGCTTCATTTGGTACTAACATTTAAGATTAACCAGTCCCCAACAACTCAATCAACTACTGCAACCACTCCTACTTCACTTGGATGTCCTCCCGCTCCTGTGAGTTGCCTCCCTGGAATGTCCTGGCTAATTTATTCATTCCCCAATGTAGGGATCAGAGCCATACTCCTTTACAGCTACAATTCCAGCTAACTGCACACAAGCATCATGCAGCTACTACCTTGCTGTAAAGACCAACAGGAACAATCCATTGTACCTGGACTTTGTGCTGGAGGGAAATGCTGCTAATGGCTATGTAGCTGTAGGTTTTTCCCCTGATGGAAAGATGGTAGGCATTGGTTACGTGTGTAAGCATTAATAACATTATTGCTCCATCAGGCCTTGTCTGATGTGTTGGCATGTGCTATTGACTCCTCATCTGCTGGTGGGGCTGCTGTAGTGGATGCATACAATACTGCTGGGTATAATAATGTGCGAGACACTTTGCAGGCAAGATGGCTTCTGTTGTTTTGTTTTCAAGGATTACTTTGTGTGGTTCCACAGAATGTTTGCCCCCATGCAACAATGGTCATCAATGGGCATGTCAAATGCAGGTTTGTAGGGTGCGGGATGTGTACTCCAACTAGGGGGAAGAGGGAAGAGTGCTAGCTGGTTTTGGATTGCATCAACCATGAAGGTGTACTCAAACACTGCAGTCAATACATGACAATTTGGCCGGAATTAATGCATGAATCACTGCATATAGCTATATATACCTAGATGTTGAAGTTACATCAGGGTGTAGCAAACTTCATACATGGCAGCACATTGTATCATTTTACTATTACATCGCATGTTATTGTCGTTGCATTCAAAGTGCATGATTAGCTTCAATAAGGAACATATTACCTGCAAGCTATGAGTGTGTCACCCCACTGTGTTAATTTACTCTGTATGCTGCATTCAAACAGTTTTAGTCGTCTCATTGACACTGGAGATATTCTTCAAGACAAGATCCTCAATGCATCATACTACTTATTGTATGCAGCTGTTAATACCCCACCAGGTATGATAATTCTGGTATTTTAGTCATTATATTTCCTCTCACCTTGTTGTGTAGTGGGGTCAGGCAGTACCTTACACCTTCAAAAACACTCTCAGACTCCATCAGTGACATCTTCACCAGTGAACATTGTCACCGCTAGTGGTGCAGCTCCAGTAGCAAGACACTTTCCACGAGAAGCTCTCACAAAGGTTCATGCCATCTTGATGCTGCTTGCTTGGCCCCTGTTGGCTACAACTGGAATTTTCTTTGCTGCTTGGATGAAGCCAGCTCTCCCTCCTCCCCCACTTCCTGCTACATGGTTCAAAGTCAGTCATTCATTGTGTTGGTGTGGCCACAACAACTTCTTCTTTATCATCAGGTCCACCGTTTCATAATGCTTGCATCAATGTTCATAGGAGCTGCTGGGTTTGTTTTTATCTTTGTGGCCAACGCCAACACCAATAGTGGGCTAATTTCATTTGAAGTATGGAGATAATTTTATTGTTAAAACTTCTTTTAGTTTTTGTCCCCGTCCATTTTCTCTGCCTTGATCATTTTCACTTCCACATAATAGATTTGTGTTGTTTGCTTATCCTTTCACTCAGCTCATCTAATGCATGTACCTCAATTCCATCCCCCCTCCCCCACCCCCTCACTTTATTCTGGTCCCCTTCTTTTCCATTACCATACATTCCTTCTCTTCTGCCTACCACTCCTTCCCCCTCCTGCTATTCCTTCTCGATTGTTTCACTGATATTCCCCTCTCTCCTAGAATCGGCCATCTGCAGTAATGCACTTTGTTATTGGTATTGTTGTCATGGCACTACACATCATTAATGTGAGTCCTGAAATCTAGTGATTCATTTATTTCCTTTTTAAAAGTAATGTAGTTCTTGTCACCACTGTAGTGACCATCGTAAGTTATAATCAAACCTCATGCTACAACTATGTTATTTGCAAGCTGCTTCCAATAGCATCTTACTGCATTTCATTATATTTGGTGTAACAATTTTCACATAATTGTACCATCTTAATGATTGTTCTATATTTTCAGCCAATTATATCAGCATTCAGATGTTTGCCCGATCACCCAAGGTTTGTACATATATTGCGTGTTGTATACATGTGTGTATGTGTGCATGTGTGTGTTTGGGAGAGATGGCAAAATAAGAAGTGCATGTATATCAGCACATTCATGTAGTGTTTAGCTGATCTGCTGCAATATGAGATTTAAAATGAGAAGCTCTTATTTTCTTGGACATGCATCTCACTTGAACCTCTTACCCCCCCCCCCCCCCCCCCCCCCCCCCCCTCTGTTTCCCCATTTTCATAAAGACGCTGGATTTTTAACCTCTTTCATGGCAGCCTAATTGGAACAGTAGTTCTACTACTAGCATGTAAGGGGAGGTCTGACATGGGCTATATGGTGTTATCGCTTGCAATCCAATACAGTGACCAACTGTGGCATTGGAGTTAGCCTGTTTGATAACTCCATCTTACAATACATCTTGGGAGTCTATCTGGCCTTTGTAGTTTTGACATTCCTCTTATTAGTAGTTCTCTTCATCGTGTTTACAGCCATTGCCATCTCAGTTGGAGGAGAAGGTAATTAATACAGCTTTCGCATAATGCGTTTTCCCCATAACATTATATAAATATGCACCTCTTCTATCTGCTCATCCATCACCTCCTCTCCATCAATCTGACTTCTACTACCTCTCCCACTTTCCAATCAACAATCTACAGAGGGTCCTAAACTAGGTCCAGCAATGTTGAAGCCAATTCTTGCTTATTACTTCAGAAAAAAGGATGCCAATGCTTCAACAATCCAAATGTTGCCCACACAGCAGAGCCTTCATGATAAAGATTCAGCACAGAAGAATGCAGATGAGGCTAATGTGATAACTGAGGGAAAATCAACTGGAATTGGACAATACAATGCAAGTTTTAATCTCTTTGTGTCTTGTGTCGTCTCTCTCATCACCCCCCCCCCCCCCCCCTTCTCCTCTGTCCCCCCTCCTCCTTCTTTCCCCCATCTCCTCTTCCTCTTCCCACTGCAGAATGTTGAAGTTCGATGGATTTCTTTGGCTTTTTTCCTGATCATAGCAATCCAATCCATCATTGTATTGGTGGTACTTGTAGCTATTCAGTAAGTTTAGTGTTTCTTTCAGCCCCCACCTGCATCATTGAACCATTGAACAATATACAGTCATGTACCTTTTACAATCTACTGATAAGATGAAATGTTTTTTTTGACACAGCATTTAGTTCTATGCATTCCAGGAGCATGCACAAAAAGTGGATGTCCTGCCTCTCCTGATGACAGACAAATTATCATACATGCTATATAAAAGGAAACTTCCATTATGTACCTCTAGATAAATGGAAACCTATATAAAAACATTATGTTTCTAATGTACTTTCCTCACCATATCTTTAGCTTTCTGCGTTTTACTCCTGAAGTTTATTTTGGTAGAGACAACACATATACTGTAGTTAATACCAGGTATTTGGCACATGCATGACATACATCATTTTGAACAACACCACATGATCATCATAAGCAGTGCAGCAGCTTAATACAAGATTTGAGTATAATTAAAAGGTTTCACATTATATACCCAACATTCAATGATTACAACGTGCCTCTACACTTTATAACGTTAAGTGAGATAACTGCTTATTGAATTGGTTGGTTTCATAATTCAGTATAACAAGTAAAGAAAAACATTCTCTGACGAGAAAGTTGGTGGGATATAGGAATTGGAGGCAATGGTGGTGTAAAAAGGAGGGGAACAAGGTTTTGAGAAAAGGGTAATGAAACACAAATCCTATATTTAGCACTTCTTGTGGTTCTGTTACATTTACACAAAATATAGGATTTTTGTCTCATTACCCTTTTCTCAAAACCTCCAATTCCTATATCCCACCAACTTTCAATATACGTAAATGTCGCCATGAGAACGGTTACTCCATATTACGCAATGATTACGTAATCAGTTTTATGCTTTATTATGAACATTGAAGATGCCCTCCCAGGAGATTCTAAAGCGATTGGTATGACTTGCGCTCTTTAAAACCATTCCTATCCGGAGTTATACTCACCCGAGAAGAAGACGACGATGACGGCAACGGAGTAGAATTGGCCTGGGAACGAGGTAAAACCCTAACATTTTTGTTCTCTTGAAGCAAACAGTTTGAAGACTGGAACAAAACATTAAAATGACCGTCTTTGCCTTCTGGTTCGATAGCAACAAAGAGCTAAACTATCCCGGCGGCGGGTGTTTCTTGGTACGCGACGGGTCGCGTTTTTAATGATATTCACGACCAGGGTCAATTCCTATATAGGAACTACTATCGTAGTTCCTGATGTGTATGAGAAATCAGCCAGAAACAGTTATAAGTGGTATATTACAAAATTAATAGGTACTTTGTTATGCTGCCATGCTTGCAAATGGTACTCTGTCTGTCTGCATGCCAAAGGCAAACATTACTTGTCATGATCCCTGAGGCTGGCCCATGCACAACCACTCAATACAAAATGGCCAGTACGTGAGTACAGCATATAGGTTAGCTACTTCCTTATGAACAAACCACTTAAACACTGAATTATAGTGACGTCACGGGTGTACACAGAATAAGAACTTAATTCAGCACTATCGCTTCGCGAGAGAAGAGGATTTTTAGACATAACACGTGACGATTCAGTACCGAATTATTTCTGTGCAGTAAAAGCGTAATACAAAATACTGGCGCGGCTTTGACGAGGTATGAAAGCTTGCTGGAACACGTAGTTTACATGTACCCGATTTTCAACAGCGCGCACACTACCATAGCAGTTGAACCTTAGTGATGGGATGACGTAGGCCTAGTTCATAACACATGAAAGCTTGCTGGAACATGTGTGATGGTTTCCATTGTATTTTTATATGTTAGAGTTTACATGTACCCGATTTTCAACAGCGCGCACACTACCATAGCAGTTGAACCTAAAACACCTTAGTGATGGGATGACGTACATAACATATGAAAGCTTGCTGGAACATGTGTGATGGTTTCCATTGTATTTTTATATGTTAGAGTTTACATGTACCCGATTTTCAACAGCACGCACACTACCATAGCAGTTGAATCTAAAACTACCTTATAATGGAATGACGTAGCTGGTAGCCTGTAGTTGTAGTCCTCACATAACACATGCGCCCAGATCGATCGAAGATATATCACGAGGACTACAACTACAGGCTACCAGCTATGGCGCGCGGCGCCAGCATATTGCCATAGTTAATAGCATGCAACCAACCAAGCACCACACCACCCACGGCCTGGTGCACTGGCCACATTTCGATCAATTAACTATTCATATTTAATTGATAATTGTTTTAATATTCAGTGCGTTAATTAGAAAATACTCTATCGCGTTATTCATTTCTATGTCTAGAACATTCGCACTTGGGTTTGACACTTCGAAGTGGAATGGATAATGTCCCATGTGGAATGGATAATGTCCCATTTAAGTGGAGTGTTGAGAGCGTTCTCCCTACTGACTTGAGGTGAGAAAGAGACTTGCGCACTCAACTATACCTAGGAATATCGCCATCGGACACCTAAATTATGAGATTCTATCCCCAGACGGTTAAAACGCAAACTTAATGTGAATGAAGGCGCCAACGAAGAGTACGTTGTATGCGATGGTGATGTGTCTTGATCACAGCATTATGAAATGCTTTATATTTCGCAGCTGTTTTTGTAGCAGGGCCAAGAGAGTCCTAACGGAAGAGGCCATGGCGGCCGGCCTCCAGGAGCTCCACCTGGTCCCTCCGCCACCGGCCGCGGTTGTCACGACCACGGTGACTGTGTACACGCCTGCCACCTCGAGTAGTACCGCCTGGCCCGCCCAGCAGGCTATCGCGTTAAGCCCTCACGGTTACCGCGCACACGCTCTGAGCGGTAGCTGTGCGGACACTGCTTGTGCTGCGCGGGAGTCGTCTAATGACGTCCAGCAACCGGACTCCCTGATGTGTGAGTAAGTGGTCTGGGCACCAGACGGTGGCAGTGGTCTGGGCACTTTAGTGAGCAACGGCCGTCGTGTGTATAACTGATTATATGCTGACATTTGTAAGCTCAATACGTGGGTCATAGCAGGGGAATAACGAGGCATGGTGAACCCCAAAGGCCCACGTTGGATAACCATATGTAGGGTCCGTAGGAATTAGGATAGGGAATGGTCGTGCGGCCCAATGGAATTAGGACATGGATGGTGGGGCCCATTGAACAAGATGATGATGATCTTGGATGGGATCTAGATGACTTTCGTGCATGCATGTAAATGGTGTGAAATGAAATGTTTTAAGTGTTGCTGAAAATCAAAATCATGCATGCATGTAGAAGGTGAGCAGAGTGTATTTTTTATGCATATAGAGACCTGAATGTGGCATACATGTCTATGTTTTATTCTTGTGATGTGTGGCCTTGCATGTACTTTCACATTTCTGATGGCAGGGATGCAAAGTACAACACATCCGAAGACAAAGGTACCACATGGCAGGACTTGGAGTATGAGGACGAGGACAATGATAATGATGACACACAGCGGTATGTTTATGTTAGTGTAGAGTGATAAGGATGACAAGCAGAGGTATGTGTGTACACCAGTGTGTGTGTACACCAGTGTGTGTGTGTGTGTGTGTGTGTGTGTGTGTGTGTGTGTGTGTGTGTGTGTGTGTGTGTGTGTGTGTAGGTATCATTCATCAGTGTGGTACATAGTTTATAGTACATATATACGTTGTATTGACATGATTAGAAATGAAGCCTAGTTTGGCTTTTGTGTTGCTCTACGTACGTGGGGCTGTAGAGCTAGTGATCAGTGCTTGTGTACTTCATGAGTTAGAGTCTTTTTGTGTGTCCTTCCTTTGTATTCCACATATCAGTTGGCCGTTTGTTTAGGATTACATCTTGCAATCCATTTTTACTCTTTGCATACTTCCTCTTAGCTCCTTACATGTTTGATGAGCTGTGCACACATGTAGGGGCCATAGATGCCTTTGAATGCTCAGTCCTCATCCTCAAGGATACCTTTGCTGCCAGTGCCCCACTTTTATATGTAGTCATGTTTTTAATGATTCTTTGGATCAACAGGCCAACGTAGACTTAGTTGATTTTTCATCATGGATTATACTTTTTTCACCTGAAATGTATTACATTGGAATCCATAGTGGTGAGCACTACGTGTCTAATTGAGTGAAGAGGTGCCCTATTCTCTAGCATAAAGCAAGGGCTATCCTTGCACTAGTCAGTGGTGATATTACAGTTGTGTCCCATCACACAGTTCCCAGTTGTGGCTGTCTCCTGAGGTTGCCAAGACCCTGGAATCCAACAAGGGAAATGGAAATATCCTCCCTTCAGCGGTGTTCAGTCAGATGTATGTTTAGGGGTGGGGCTGCATGCCACTTCTTGAACTGCTGCTCTTGTCTCTTATAAGTGCTCGGCACAGCAACATGGAAGGGAGGGAGCTGGAGAGGGTGCCTCCTATCAGCAGCGAGGTCTGTGGGATGGAGCTTGTGCCCTGGGTGAAACCAGAAAGGATCATAGAGCAGTCACTGTTAAAATCCATCGTCAGTAAGGTAAGCTGTTTGTGATGATGTCTTTAACATGCTGGTTGCATGTTGTGAACTTCATATTTCCAAGAATAGGAAACTGTACAAGAATGGTTGCTACATAGGGACATGTGCATGTACCTATTACCTGGTACATTTCACTTGTTTCACAAAGTGGTGGTGGGGGGGGGGGGGGGTGTCTTTATTCGAACACTGGGAAGTGGTCAGCGTGCACCTGGTCCTGGGTGGTAATGTCCACAGCTGTAAAGCTGCAACACCACATATGGAATTAATTAATCATGGTATTAAATTTAGTAAGTGCCATTTTGTTTGTGCTCCTTGTGTGCAACCTTGAGCTAAAGTTTCATTCAGTTCAAGACTTCAAATTCATGCAGGATCACAACCATTTTGTAGCAAATCGAAACACCTCAGCTTCCTTATGCCATCACCCCGCCCCTTCCACTGTGGTAGACATATTGTAATAAAATTCAATACCATCCATGTTAGAGTATGATACGTGATCATCCATGTTAGGGTATGATATGATACGTGGTCATCCATGTTAGGATATGATATGTGATCATCCATGTTCAGGGGTGCTAGCGGAGTGAAGCAGTTGGCTTGACAAAGTGTACTGACATAGTTGGAAATGGTCATCAGAAGGACACGTATCATTCACACGCAAAAATGTTAAACATAACTCGTTTGCATTCACCTTGCATCTACATTAAAATATGCATGCATGTCAAACCTTTTTCCAGTGGTTCATATTAAAATAGTGCCTGTCATGAGCATGTATTTCAGAACGACTATGCAAAAGTTTGATGACACAAAGGTAAAAGCCGCAGGAGTGTAGTTCCTGCCAGAAGTGACCCTTTGTTTGAAACAAATACATATCATGCAGCAATCAGCACACGATTATAGCCACCATTGTGTCAACTTAAACCATGTAGCGGTTGTTATATACACTCACCACGTCACCTCACCACAACCCTCATCTCCTCACCCTCGCCATCACCCCACACTACCCTCATCTCCTCATCCTTACATCATCCCACCACTGCTCTCATCTCCTCACCCTCACCACATCACCCCACCACTACCCATCATCATCCCATCACTATCTCATCTCCTCACCCTCACCACACCATCTCCTTACCCTCACATCACCCACCCTACCTCATCTCCTCACCCTCACCGCATCACCCTACCTCATCTCACCCCACATCACCCCACACTACTGTCATCTCCTTACCCTTACATCACCCCATCATTACCTCATCTCCTCACACCCACCAAATCACTCCACCACTACCATCATCTCACCCTCACCACATCACCCCCACCTCATCTCCTCACCCTCACCACATCACCCCCACTTCATCTCCTCACCCTCACCACATCACCCCCACCTCATCTCCTCACCCTCACCACATCACCCCCACCTCATCTCACCCTCACCACATCACCCCCACCTCATCTCCTCACCCTCACCACATCACCCCCACCTCATCTCCTCACCCTCACCCACCCCCACCTCATCTCCTCACCCTCACCTCATCACCCCCACCTCATCTCCTCACCCTCACCACATCACCCCCACCTCATCTCCTCACACTCACCACATCTGTGTATTCCCATAGACTGTCCAGAGCATGTACAGGGATCTTTACATTGGCACAGAAAAATGTATTAAGTTGATAAGGGAAGCTTGCATGAGCTCCTTAACAGGACCAATATGGTCTTGTGTCAAGTGGACTTATAATGGTGGCCGTATTCACATCACACAGCTCATGCAACTTGGCCTGTAACCCAATAGCAGGACTATTTGACCAGAGGATCACTGACCACCTGACCTTTGTTGTTGTGCATTTATTATGAAAACAATTATGTCTAGCGTTTGTGTGTGTGGTGTTTATGAATGCCTAGAATAAACACCCCCCACTCCCCTCATAGTGCTTTTATCACAATGTCCATCTGGTTCCACCATAACAGTTACGCCATGTATAGCAGACCCTGCACAATTCCCAACAACCATCACATATATAGCAACCCCACCCATCACTGTGATACTGGGTGCTCATTATTTCAGAAAAGTGTATTACTTATCCCTGGGCTGGTTTGCATTGGTGTAAAGGGATCAGCATGTGAACTGCCTGACCTGCATTAGAATAACCTTTTAAAACAAGGCACACAGAAGTATGGTTTTCATTTTCATTTGTGTGTGTGTGTTGTGCTTATAATAAGGATCACAGTTCCGATGAAGAAGAAGACATCAAAGTTGTGCAGAAGAGGTATGTGGTATAAATTATATTGCTGGTGCCTGTGTTGTACACATTTATCCTGCCCTCTGTAGGGATAGCTACTCTCAATCCCTGAGTGATGGTGATGAAAACTGTGACGACAATGATGAAAAGATGGAAACATAGCTGCATTTCTTGATACATTGGCTTTTTCCATTTTGTACATTTTCCTCTGTCATACTCATCATCTTTCCTGTGAACAGTTTTGCATTGCATTGCCCAGCACGATGCTTAAGCAGAATAAAAATTGCCACTCTTACTGTGCTCCTGTCAGCCAGCATTCTATGCAGCTGGTATTCGACACTGACTTCAGTTCGTTTTCTTGGGGGAGGGACTGTTGATTTATTTTTTATATTTTAAAATTATTATATTACATAATCATGGGCTATTCCATTATTTAAACATACACCACTACAGATGACAATAATTGCAAACGTAACCCCCCGGGACAATATGTAAAATCACCCCTGGACAGGCATCCGTTTTGTCAACACCCCCGGGACAGGCTTTAAAGTACACCCTGGACAAACATTTATTTGATTGCACCTATCCTGGACAAGCATATGTTTTACCTGCAAACCCCCCTGGACAGGCATTTATACCACCACACCCGGGACATATTTCCAAAACTCCCTTGGACAACCTCATGTTTACCAAACCCCCCTCCCCCCCCCCCCCCCCCCCCCCCCCTCTTCATTGACACCATCTGTAGGGGTGTACGGCTAAATAATGGAATAGCCCAATAGACAAAAGTACAACACAACAAAATCTAAGTTATTAAAATTCAGATTATTATTGACATGACCGATGACATCACGAGCAGACGGGTGAAGGTATGCTGTAAGAATCTCCATTCCTTTGCACAGGCGTGGCAAGAGTACAACGGGAAGGGCTTTGAGGTAGCCACCACACTTGTAAACGCGTTACTCCATGGCCAAGAAGGCGCCAAGTCTCACGAGGACGAAGCAGTCGACTCGTCATGCGCACAACTTCAAGACCTGCTAGATCAATTCCACCGCACTCTTGAGCATTTAGCTTCACTCAGCTCCAACCTCAAATCTATCATTTCACTCATGGAGGCCCGCGGAGAAAATCCGACTGCCCCCTTGTTTCACACTCTGCCAATGACCGCCTTTGCCTCGTGCGCAGACTCTATGTTCCTAGACCACAGTCAGGAGCTCTCCCTCAAACGGAGCATCGTCACTGACATGCTTCGCGGTCAACGCAACAGGGAGGCTCTTAGAACTTACCTCTCCTGCTGGATTCATCAACCTTATCTTTCAAGCCATACAGGAGACCAATTAGAAGCTTTGCTCATCGAGACAGGTCTACGCTGAACATAATCTAGTTCTTGGTTTATGGATGGTGATAATCATTTAAATATTTATTGAAGACCAGAATAATGCTAGAATTGTACATGTGTGGTTCACAAGGTGTCTCTTTGTTCAGTTCTGTAAGTACATGCATGCTCCTGGTTGAATTCTATGGCCACATACACGACAGTACTCCATGCCTTCCTTGGTCACACCCACACCCCACAAGGTCTCTGGCAGTGTAGAGGCCACCATAACTAGCCCAACAAAACGTTCTTGGCCAAGATTTTGAACCACTGATTTTATATCATTTACATAATCAGCTATAATTTTCTGGTGAAATTAAACCAAAGTCATTTTTGTATGTACCAACACAATTAGGTACCTATTGAGTGTCATGCCCACATATCTGTGTTCAATGAGATATAAGGTACCCTCTCAATTTTACTCCTGGGACAATATAATTAACCAGATGTAGATTAATATTTATGATTACAATAATTTATTAATATTACCAATCCAAGAAAGCAAAGGTCGCTTGGCACCGTAATTCCCAAGTCCTTGACGCACTCTTTAGTACCAGAATGCTATATTTTGTTTTAAACGTTGGTCTAGATGCAATAGACCTCATCAAAGGTAAAACAGTTACTGCATAAGACCCATATTGCAGCTGCCACTGCATGGAGCAGATCTGTATCACTGTTGTGTTTCTCGTTAGAAAATACTCACGATATAATATTACGGGGAATTACAGGGATGTAGGACACAAAGAAATGCACACACAATTGCAGAAGTAGTACAGAAGAAGTACAGAAGGAATGAATCACACACACAGTGTACGCTTAAATAGTCAATAGAAAGTTCTAGAACATGCATGCCCATCACACGTACATGTATAATTAACATCTATAGCAAGCCAGGTCATGCTCCTTTCATGGTCTTGAGGCTTGACCACAAAGGCCATGTTCACTTTTTAAAATCCAGGCTGATCTCTGATCTTCGTGGATTTCCTGGACCATATAGTCTCCTCCAGTAGGCAAACGTGGATTACATGGTTTGGTAATGGTGATGTCTTAGGTTCTGAAATTCTTGAGATGGCATTGGTATGAACTTTCTAAGAGCACTTCTTGACCAGACAAAGTGTCTGATTAAGTCTTTTCCTGTGAGGAATTAGAATCGCCTGTGGGAGTATTGACTTGTTGAGAGCTTGCTTGAAAGTTTGCACTATGCACTCAGCTGCTCCATTAGTGGCAGGATGGTATGGTGCCCCAATAAGATGCTCACAGCAACAAGTCTGAAATTCTTCAGATAGAAAAGAATTGTCTATTACTACAGTGTAAGGGTACCCAAAGTATGCAAAGTCCTGCTCAAGTTTAGGCAGATGACGTGGCATGAATACAAGGCGTAACTAACCAATTACTGCCCAAGAAATATCAATGTGGAGTCTGCTCCCATGGGCTTTTCAGGTAGCATCCAGGTGTAATATTATACGTAACCAACGCCGTAAACTTTGATCATAGAACACCCCAGTACAGCACAACACCAGTGTTATATAGATACAGTGCGCATGCATGAGTTAACACATAGATGATGCACGCAGAGATAACAAGTATCTCCAAGTATCTCCGTAAACTACCATGTCCATAAGGGTACCTCCAGACACAATGTTACACAGGGATGGTTAGCAGGCTTGGCTAGTTTGTTATGATGTTCCCCACATGTGCTGCATCGCTGACATTGTTCCATGATTTGTCAATTCCTGGCCAGTATACTGCTGTATGGGCTAACTGCTTCATTCTTTGGACGCCAAAATGCCCCAAATGAAGTAGTTACATTACTTGAGGCTTCAGGCGGGAAGGAATGACTACCCTTTAAGACAACCATAAGCTACAGAGAGTGACATGGAAATCTTTTTGAAGTTTTCCATGGAATAGTCATTTGTTATCTGTGGGACTCTCTCAGGCCATTCTACTCTGGTACAACACATCACATTTGAAATCACTGGGTTGTTTACTGACTCCCATGCTAGAACACCAGGGTCTGTGGGATTGAGTTGTTGACCTATTAATAGTCTGGATAGCACAGACCACATCCACATCTGCCTCATCCTCCCCATCAAAACTGGTATCTGCTTCTGCTGGAAGGCGGCTGAGGGTCATGTTCTGATTCTTCAGATATTCAATGCTATATTGATACTGGTTCAGTATCCGTGCCCATCGAGCCAATCTATTAGCAGCTAACACTGGGGTTGCTCTGCGTGGACCAACCAAAGCGATGGTCTGTCACTAAAATGAAGCTGCCATCATACAGAAATTGGTGAACAACTTTAGTGCAAATATAATGGCTAGTGCTTCTTTCTGAATTTGGCAATATCTGCATTGAGTTTCTAGAGACGTTTGCAATGTGGAGTTCACTCCTATCTGGATAGTGGTGAAAAAGGACTGCTCCAATGCCAACCCTGATGCATCACAAGAGATTCCAATAAGAACAAAAGATTCAAAATGAGCCAGCACTGTATCTGTACGTAAGTTCTTTTTCAGCTCCCTAATGGCTGCTACTTCTGTAGAATCCCATTTCCACTTGGTGTCCTTTTTGATGCAATAGTGCTATCACAGTCATATATGCAGCAGGATAAGACCTTCCATGAGGTTGGCATTTATCTTTGAGGATCGGTAATGTTTGTTTTCCACGTGTCCTATCTGTTGGTGCAAGTATACATCCTGTTTCCTGGTCCAAAATCATACTACACACATAATACAAACAAGATCAACTGTCTGTTCTCACAGTAAAATAATTTCTCTTGCAAGCCAAAGGCAGACGGTTGCATTATACAAGGCATAGGGAGCATTTGATGGCTATGATTGCCAGTTCGGTATGGACCCAGAGCTATTTGATCTTGATTGCATTAATTGTTTGAAGGTAGGGATTGCAAGTCACCAATGTTGGTGTATCCGATAGGTAATTTGGGGTCCGGATATGTCTACTTCATAAATGTAACAAATTCCGCACTGGTAAATACTGATCCATTGTCTGAGACTAAGGTATCTGGCCATGGGTTGCAAACATTTGCCTTAATCTATTAATGATAACCCCCATTGTAGCAGAATTTACCACGCTTACTTCCATCCACTTACCAGAAACATTTGTCTGTGCATAATCTACATGCAGCCTAGACCATAGGTGCTTTGGCCACTCCCACGGATGGAATGAAGCCTTAGCTGGGGATGGACGACTTTCCTGACACTGTCTACATGACTTAACCTTTGCTTCAATGTCATCATCAAAATTATGCTACAATACATAACTACGTGCCAGTCCCTTCATTGGAGTTATTCCTGGGTGAGTGTCATACAGCTGTTCAAGTAACCTTTCCCTACCTTGAGCTGGCACCACGACTATTCAGCCCCATAATAGACACCCGTCCACTACACTCAGCTCATCTTTCCTGTTCTGATATGATTGGAACTCCTTTCCTACCAATGATTGAAACCATCCATGCCTAATCAAATTGTAGACTCTAGAAAGAACAGGGTCTCTGGCGGTCCATCTACTAATATCCTCCGCTGTCACTGGTAAGGAAGAAAGGTGGTCTACCAAATGTGCAATGTCTCCTGGAGATGGTATTTGCATGGGTATAATGGTAATGGGAGGCGACATAAGGCATCTGCGTTGGACATTCAAACTAGCTCCTTTACAATTTATCGAGACATGGGTTAAGAAAAACCAAGATTCCAAGCTCAAATTTAAAGACTGTGGTTACAAAACTGAACCCCAACAAGTGTATTAACGATGCATAAAATGTAAGTTGTATTAAGCTGTCTTTTACCATAGTCGTTGGTAATTGGGAAAGCAGTACATGTATGCCTGGAGTAGCAACTTCGTTCAGACATAAATACATGGCTCATACAAAGAGTCTTGCAGTTGCCTGCCTGTCGACTCTCGTTTTTGATGATAATGCTGATATATCAAAACTGGTGATGTTAATTTATTTATATATATATTTTAAAACAACTAACCAATTCTTGATCAGGTGCCTGTAAGAACAGAACTTGATGTCGATGTCAGGGGTAAGGTAATACAAACAGAGAAAGCGATCGTGGTAACTTTAGGCGAGATAAAGTCTACGCTTAGTGTAGACAAATAAGAAAGGCAAAGCAGCAACTTTACATCACGTGCACATTCCTTGCCAATACTTTGGACCTGCTCCGCAAGGAATATGTAAATCTACCACGAGTTGAATTTATTGGTATTGCGTTTGTGCCGCACTCGACTGGTCAAATCGATGAGGATGTTATGGTTGACACACAGGGATTGAAGTCTCTCCCAGGCAATAATTACTCTATTGATATTGTTGTTGAACATCATATTCAGATTGTTGTTGAACCAATGTAATTTTGCTTGTTTCCAATATCCTTCTGTTGCAGTGCTAGTAGTCCAACTTGTTTTCATTTTGTAGATACAGAGTGAAGATAATAATAATGGACCTGCTTGAGGGTTAGGGGATAGTTTTGGGCATAGTACATTGTATAATTTCTTCCTCATTGATCATTTGGGCTGTTGGATATGGAAGGAGGCAAATTTGCAAGCATATGGGAGAAGTTCTGGATCAAAACTGAGGAGTAGTTGGATCGTGAAACTGTGCATAATCAGAGTCGGACACAGGGGGGGGGGGGGGGGTCCAGTCCGGACACCCCCCTTCCTGTTGATTATGAATAAATTAACGTGAATAAATTAAACATATCTTTAGCCACATTAACCCTCGCATTAAAACCACTTCTGTTTAGGCCACTCCAATACTATGTTTAGTTTCTGGTTTACCGCCCGCATGGATTCTCGGAAATGGTCAAAATAAATTATTATTATTTTACTTTATAACATTACTTTGAAAATAAAGGAAAAAAAAAACATAAATAAAAAACATTTGCATGAGCTTTTGCACAAAGGGGTCAAGTGGTAGTGGGGTTAGCAGCAGGAGAGAGCGTTTCAAAATGCGAAACAGATATTACAGCTTTCTAACTTCTAGACATTAACGGAAAAGGTAGTGATGGATGTTTATTGTCACATAATGCATGGAATCTTCATCTAGAAGCAACCTGGCATAAGCATGACTGAAATAAAACTTTGCAAAAACCTTACCTCCTGGTCAAAAAAGAAAACAAGTCCTCCACTTATGGAAGGGGATAGGGATCCAACTTTGCTACCCTATTAATGATCAGCTTAATCACCACAGATTCTAATGGACCCATCTGCTACAAAGACCGGTACAATAGGTGCTGCCCAATCTGAGAATTGCGTTGGTTCAATAATACCTGTTTCAATTAATCTGTCCAATTCCTGGTCAACTTTAAGTCGCAATGCTCATGGAACACTTCTTGCTCTACAAAACTTGGGCTCTCCCACAAAAAGTTTTACTTTCATGCCTTTTACTACACCCAACTCATCCCAAAAAACCTCTGCATATTTGGTCATGAGAGTCTCTAGCCCTGCCTTGTCATTCTGCCCTATCACTCTGCTACATTCAAAAGGTTATCTTCCTTGCCCTTTAAATCAAACGTTTGCAGCAAATCCCTACCAAACAAACTTGGTCCTGTACCCTTAATTACCAGCAATGACATATCCCTTACCTTCTGTTTTCCATACACCACTGTGGCTATAACTTTACCCACCAACTCTATCCTCTCCCCTGTATATGTTCTTAAACACACTGATGACTCCCTCAATAATGGTGCTTCTTGCCTTGTCCATAGCTGCTTGTATGTGGCTTCCCTAATCAGGGTGGAGGAGGCACCTGTTAAAGATTAAAGATTTGCCAACTGCCATTTGAATTGGGACTCCCAATACCTGTGTAAGGGCAAAAACTGAATAGGAACAAGTTGCCTCTTCTATCTCTTCATCCACCTGGTTTGTCGACATAGTTGTGATAACTTTTGACTTCAGAGGGGCACACTTTTGCGATGAGTCCCAAGCCCCCACATTAATAGAACATAACTCTTGTAAGTCGACAAAATATAGCCTCATGCCGATTCCCACAGTGTTTGCCAGTCACCCTTCGATAATGCACTGGGTTTTCAGATTGCTCTGTCTGTTGATGCACACTTGCCCCTTTATCTGTAACTTCTATTGCTACTGCAAGTTCTTCTGCATCAGAATGTCATTTACCCACATACAATACGATCTCTCAACATATCTTCAAGCCCAGCACCGTACTTACAACCCCATGCCAACTCAAGTAATTGGGCCAAATACATTGTAATGGACTCATTCAGTTCCCTCAATCTGGATATGAACCGCTGCATGATAAAGATTCCTGTGGCTTATAGAAGTTAGTCAATACCTACACAATGTTGCCATAGGAAAACTCTTGCGGATTCTTATGAGCCATCACACTTTGCAACAACTTATAGGTTTGCTTACCATAACAGCTAAGGAACGCACCCTCCTTCATAGTGTCTTCTGAGATACCATTTACAGTAAAATAGTAACCTAAGTGTTCTGCATAAGTCTGCTCTTCTTCATCTGCATCAAACTTGGAGACGCGTCTGAACACAGCCATTTGTTATCTCTTTTCCCTTGTTGCCAAAAATATTGTCACTACGCCAAGACATAGAACAGATATTCTCTTATTAGAATCAACTCAACACATACATCACAGAAAAGGGAATGCCCAATGTCAAAGTGCATGGATATTGATTCAATAACTGTTCTAATTAATTCAAAATAGTTCTGTGGTACATACGTAATTATTAGTCAAAATAGTTCTGTGGTACATACGTAATTATTAGTCCTGGGTCTACATGTCACTTTTGGGTGCGTAAATGTGACCCTGAAGTATTCATATAAATTTTGGCTACTTTTCTTTACGGCTTTGAAAGTTAAAACTCTATGCATTTCTGCAGCCAGTGACATTTTCAAAATATGTAACTTACTGTTATGGTCTGGTTTTAGGACTCTCCTGATAATTCCTATAAATAAACCATAGCAGAAACACAGACACACAACAGCCATTGTTATAATTTTTTTTCCATGTCAGACTAATTTGTTCGAATTCAGGTGAACTCTGTGACATCTTGAAATAAAAAGCTTACTTTGACTTAAAAAGTCAAACCATGTCTGCGCTTAGATACCAAATGGGGCACCTATAAAATAACTTTGAACATGTAGCTATGTTCCTTATGGGAACTGCATTTGAACAACTTGATTTGATGCTAAATGTAAAAAATCAAATCACCTTGCATGTGCCTGAAAGGTTACAAGCAAAATAGAAGTCATTGTTTGGTCTTTTCACTTGGAATACTCTATGTGTACCTGCACACCTGTTTTTAAAAAAGTAATTCTTTAACTGTAAACATTTACACAGTACCTGCAGTGGCTAGCGTACATCATTATTTGGGTGAGGAGGCAGTTGCAGTCGTGCATTACGTACTGTGGTACTGTGAGGAGCATGAGAGGTTGTCAAGAAGAACAAAGAATGAACTTTGCCCCTTATGCTTGGAACCAGTCTGCTGCAGTGAAAGGACAAATCCTAGAAAGCCAAATTTGTTTGTCTCACCAGCTGCAAAGATTAATTGTTCCATGCAGTTCAGGTGCAAAAAGAGGTGTTGCTCAAAGCTGGAATAGGAGAAAAAGCAATTACTATACATTATAGTGGCAAGGAATTTCTTTACAGCATTTCCAAAGCTCCAGGGATCTGGAGGATTTGCGTTGTATGCCTAACTCAAAAATTGTAGATGTAAATTATGCAGTGCCCAAGGATGTGGAAATCAATTATTGGAAGTGGCAGGGTGTATATAAGACCAATACAGAAAGATCTTAGTCTCGAAGAAGAAAGAGAAGTTGATTCATCTCCTATGGTAAGGCAATGGTTTGGCAATATCATCTGTTCATGAATTTAATATAAAGTGTTGCAGCCATTTTAAACGCTCAGTTTATAAATACAATATACTTGTATTGAATGTTTGGGATTGTATATATGCAAACGGTTTTTAAAGTTTCAAAATATTTGGTATTCTAATATTTGAATGTCCACCTTTATGCTCTTGGAATTGGACTCTCCAACATAAAGTTTCAACGGACTCAATTGTACATTTGAATTGCACGCATCAATATTCATGATCGTATTAAGAAAGTTGCATATTATTGTATGTTCAATCCCTTTTCACGAAATAATCCCATTTACAAAAATAAAAGATAATGCACCTTTAAAATTAATCCTCATTTTTTTTAAATTCAACGTTCTGTGTTTTACTATAACACAACACAATGTAAGGCTTGATTTCCAAAGCTCATTGTTGTACAAAACATGTGATATTTCATGGTCAACTGTACGATGCTGCACAACATACATGACTTGGGATTTTTTCTTTTCTTTTTTGTTTTTCACAAAAAAGTATTTGATGAACAATATATCCAATGCAGAATGATGGTAAAATTAAGCAACTAAGGAAATATGTACAGAATTGTCAGTAAGGTAATGTGACACAGTTTGAATTAATCAAATAGCTTTTTCTATTCCATAGGATGAATGCCAATGAATGTATTGTGATTTTTTTCTTTAATACCCTAAGTGTGTACACATTTTCCTGCCAATGTTTTTGGCCAACCCTGTCCCACAAAAATATATGGGAGTCACTGGTACAAATCAAGCGTGAAAATGTGCATGCGCTTTGCACAGCTCCTTGCAGTGGATAAGTACATGTAACAATTAACAAACAGGACAGGTGACAGGTCAATAGTGACAGGACTCTTTAATGTATTCACCGATTTTGAAGTAATTTGCATTCTCCTACAGAAGGATTAAGTGTGAACTCATAGGGGTAGGTAATGCCATTTGCATGTTTCCCAAGGGAAGTAATTCAAAAATTAACATTGATTTAAAAGTATAGAAATTATGAGGATGTTGACAGAGGTTGGCGTCTGTAGCGCCATATCATATGAACCAGAGGCAGCTACACTGTAAATTTGTCTTTAGCCATGTTAGCCTACAACATTAACCTGGCAATCTGGTGTATAGAACTCAGCTTGTTAGAGTACATCGTGCTCCCCAGTGGCAGATCTGGAGGGGGTTGGGGGTGAACAGCTGACTAACTGGATGTTAATATTTGTGGTATTTATAATTTGTTACAGCAGTGATATTTGTATAAATCCATATAAACACCTTGACTCATGCCACTTTTTCACCCCAGAGCCTGGACACCCCTCAAAGAAATCTGTTTCTTGAAGAAATTGTTGGGTCCCTGTTCAGGTTTTCATCCAAGTGATGAGTTTGGTAGGGTGGCGGATATGATACTAATACAATGGCCTATCTTAGCTAGTCAAATTGTTATTTATTACATGTTATACAGAAGACATTAAGATCGATGGTAAGTGAACTTCTAAAGTACAAATGGCAGGGGTCTGGCCATCACAACCAGGAGGAAAGTGGAAAATCTCAGAAGATTAGAAGTGTACAGCCAAAAGGTCCAAGCCTGCCTTCAATGGGCACCGAGTTTGGAATGGGAGAAGATGAAACATCACACAGGGATAATGTGAGATACCTAAAACAAGTATTTTCACAACGTGGGTCGGATAGTACAGTGGAAAGCCTAATGAAATGGACG
Source organism: Eunapius fragilis (assembly GCA_963681505.1). Taxonomy (NCBI): domain Eukaryota; kingdom Metazoa; phylum Porifera; class Demospongiae; order Spongillida; family Spongillidae; genus Eunapius; species Eunapius fragilis. The sequence goes on from OY811991.1 coordinate 3,217,156, forward strand.
TTCCTGAAAAGAAGACATGATATTACTACAAAACAAGATACAGCATCGAATATAATCGCAAAGTATCCTCCATTGCAAACGCCATGTGGTGTAAGTTTATAGTTTTTGTCATTTACAATGCAGCTTCAGCTATACTTTCTATAGCTCTTTCGTGAACTGGACATGGTAAAGGAGGCCAAAGCAGATGGAGTTAAGAAGTGGAAAGCAGTGGTGCCAAAGATAATCGCTATGGCAAAATCTGAGACCACTGTCCCCCTCATTGTCAGTCATCTCCGCAAATTACAAGGGCTAGCAGAAGAAGGTATTTTTATTGCATACAAATGTTTAACATACTCATCTCCCATTTTCTAGAAACCAACATCTATTCTATAACATTACTATATTACTTGTTAAGTGATACAAGAGTTACAGCTGACCACACTCGTGTAATCTACTTCATGTCTGTAAGTTTGAAAGAATCTAACTTTATACACCTTAGGTAATAACAGTGTTCTCCCTTGTCAGACAACGGAAACCATCGATAATGTTGAGGGCCGTGGCATAGCCCAGCCTACAATACTTTTCTGCTCCCAGCATGGAACAAGACTTTCTAGTGCAGCCCTTATGGTGGATGGAAAGGTTGCTAAGCTTGAAGAGGCTATACCCATTATATTTAGCTTGTTTTTATGTTTTTAATATCTGCTACACAGAAGGGTGTAATAATCTGTTTTATATATTAGACTATATATACTTTTATACACCCTTTCCAAAAGGCAAAGTCTTAATTAAAGCTGGTCGAGTTTCAACTGGACTGAAAAATGACAATTAGAACTTTTAAGTATGTGCTGTGTTTTTGCATGTAGTTTTTTTTGTGTATTTAATTTGCAGTCATTTTGTGAGTAACCTGTCAGTTGAAGGGCTAAGTAATGGTTGCGGATACATGTACAGTCGTTGTCCAACATTAAATTAGAGTTATGGTAGTTAAATTCATATATGAATCTCCTCCATGTTCTCCAGGACCCCCTCTTCATGTCCTCCACCCCTTATACATTTACTCTCCATGCGAACAACTCTCCTCCCCTTTGATAGGCGGATAAGTATGGACAACTCACTTCTCCTCTTGGCACATGAGTACACAGTGGCAATAGAAACAACTGGAGTGTTTGGACCAAGGACAACTGGTTGGGCCATCGGTTGAGGCAGGTGTCTGGTGAAGCTAAGTCCTATGCTTACCTTACCCAGAGACTATGCAGCTTCCATGTTGGGGACAATGAAGGTGGATAGTGAGGATGAAGAGTTTTTGTATACGTTTTGTGTTATTATGTAGTGTATCTAGTAGTTGGACATTAGTGTTGTATCTTTTATATATCCATTTAAATAAAACTAGAGAAGTACATATGTGTAATAATTATAATTCAGACTTATAACTATCTTTATTTAGACAAGATCAAGAATTTGTTTATTCACAAAAAATTTTCACCTCCGTAAATGACTGCAAGGGAAATAGAACGGAATGTGTACATTATGTTCATGGAATTCCTACATGACATTGAAGGTATGTAAGTGTGCTATGAACAAAACTGATCTGTTCAACAAAATGGAGTTCATACTACATTGACATGTCATTATTATTAGCTACCAAACGTATGCTTTGTAGGTTCTTTATGCATTGTGTCATTATTATGAACTGATATTGCTAAAGTTGCTATTGCATTACTTTATTAGCACCAAATTAGGGTATCTATGCATTGTGTACTTGTATGCCACATCCAAAATAATACCGTACGCGTCATAATTTAAGGAATGTCACAATTTATTAAAGATTCCTTCATTGTGACGTTGGAATATTTAGGAGCGGTCAGGTTCCTTAATTGTGAAAATGCTGTAAAAGGTGTGTGCTATTAGAAATATATTCGCGCACACTTGGAGAGACTGTCCAACTCAATATAAATACGGTATTGTCAGCTTAGATGGCGGTGTGGTTGGGGAAAATTAGTAACTTTCTCCGCATATAATCATCAGTAAAGAAGAAAGTATGCGGTTCCCACCCCCTACACACACACACCAAGCCACGCCGCCACTGTAGGCCAGGTCGGGCTACATCCAACAAACTATTCAGATTTAATTCACAAAGGAGATCGAATCTAGGCCAAAACCAAGTGCTAGATAAGATCCATTGGGTTGTAGATGCTCAAGGTAGCTCTTGAGGGCACATGCCCTATTCCTTGGATGTGAAATTCAAGAAAATTTACGCACAGCACCATTCCTTAATTACGAAAACCCTTGCACGTAAAGCCAGATTCCTTAATTGTGACATTCCTTAAATTATGAAGCTTACGGTATTATTAAATGAAGTTTAATGTTGTTAAATGCAGTTAACGGAGCACGCCCACAGCGCACGTGCATTATAGGTACCTTGCGCAAGTGCAATCAAGCTACACTTCATGCGGTTGCTGGCAGCTGGTCAAGAGCACTTTTCAGCCATGTGCGAGGAAGATTCAGCAGGCGAAGTCCCTTTCAGCCAGGCGCAGCTGGAGTGGTTGGCACGGCACTTTGGCCAAGTGCCTTCGCAACAGCAATGGGGCTCGCAACAGGAATCTTCACAGCAACAGGAGCCGTCACAGCAGCAGGGTTCGTCCAGGGATCCCAACCCTCCAGTAAGTCAAGTAATCTACCGATGTAGCGGCGAGCTTGGGTACTACCCTCGGTTTGCCCCACATGAGCCTAGGTAGCATTGGCCGTGTATTCAAGGGCTCCGCAAGCCCTCTGGGCCTTTTGGGAACTAGATGTGCATTTCATCCACCTGGGCGGCCGCGGCCCCCTTCTCCGTTTGCCCCCTGGATGCAGCCAATCTCAGCAAACTGCCAATAGTTAGACTCCCCGCTAGCTACCCTACCTACCGTAGGGCTTCCCACACCTGCTAACCATTTCTAGCCTGCCGTCCACCAGCCAGGCCCCACGAATTTTCCCCCTGTTTACTGGCCGCATGCAGCCCGCCCGCTGGCCTCTCAGCCTTTACACTTATATTACACCGCACCTCGCAGTCTCTGAGGTTCCCACTACCCTGTGTATAGTCAATCGACCACTGTCGCCACACATGCTGCCCGCCGGCCCTTCAGTCCCTGCGTCGCCTCGTCTGTCCCATGCTACTGGCCTTTTTTCGCACACACACCATGCATGCATGTTGCACGTGTTTGCATCATCTGACTGGCACAAGTACTTGTTAATTATCACATCCACAATAGGCAGGCACACATGGGTGCACGCACATGCTCAAGCATAAATGTGCTAGCAAGACCTAGCCAGCGAATGAACTTGTTTATTATTACGGTGCACCCTTACCACACCAGGTGCACCGCAGCCACAGCCGCCATTGCTTCCCACCTTCACCGATGAGCAGGCCCAACTGGTGCAACATCTGAATGGCTTGCCTCTGAAACTCAGGCTATCCGTGTCGGGCGGTGCCACCCCTTTTGCTGCCCGGCTGCCAGCCAAACTGGTCGCGTGTGTTGAGAGCCTGGAATATGTTGAAATGGTCGAGCTCTTGCAGGAGGCAAGGCTAACCGAGTCCACTCCTGACAGCTCAGCGCATGGGTTAACAGTGAGGCTACCATGCAAGTCCAGCCCCATCACCGACATCTTGGTCTGGATGGAGTGCTACTGCTTGATGTCTGCCGTCCTGTGCGCAAAATACCCAGCAAGGGGCCCGGACCTTGTAATGTACCCGCGCCGCATCATGCACTGCGCCAGAAAATTTGAAAGGCATCACTTATGACCGCCTGTATTGACACCAGGCAGCGGCTGCCCTCAGCCTCAGCTGGGCAACGGAAGACCAAGTGCTCTATAATGAAGCCTTCTCCGGGAGGGCGAAGCCGACAGTCAGGTGCAAACAGTGCCCGAGTGAGCACCACTCTGTGGACGCCTGCCTAGAATTCCTTGCGGCTCCTCCCTTTCGACTCAGCCTGAAGTCAGCTGCCATTACAACCAGGACAGGTGCCACACCCTTAACTGGTACCTCATGCACGCGCAATCAAGCTACACACCACGTGGTCGCTGGCAGCTGGTCAAGAGCACTTTTCAGCCACCACCTGCCCCATTAGCCACCTCCAAATCTCCATCACTCGTTAACCGTGATGTGACCTTGTGTACGGGATCGGACCTGCATATGCCTACGCAACTGGGCTACAAGTAGGTCCACCACACACACACACACCCAGCTCGGGGGCGTGTCCCACTGGCCCAACACACTAAGTAGGGTTTTATCATGTATGTGTGGCAGCCAGCAGCACACCCACCGAATCCCACAGCGTGCGTTAAACGTTAAGTTGCTATTACATTACGTTATGCCTTACAAAATAGTTCTTTTGAATCATCTATTTATTATCATATGCATTTTAATTGCCATTGTCTGCAGGTGGATTAATCAGAGATCTCTCATCATATTTCACAGATGCTGAGGAGATACCCACAACAGACTTTGATGAAGCACAATCTCTCGCTTTTAGCCACAGCGACAGTCCTTTCCCAACTGCCTCAATATGCGCTACACAATTGATTCTGCCAACATAGAATGCAGACTAAATACCATTTGATGCTGTGGAGGACTGGGAACCTGGTGCGGAGAATAATAGTATTCATGTGGACGGACAGGAACCTGGCGCTGCGGATAAGTATTCATAAGTGGCCAGCTGGTGAGGAGTGCTGCAGCGGAGGGCCTCTATTGTGCGATCTGCAAGGAAAATTGTTTTTTTGTTCTTTTGTGTATGTTTGGTATAAGTGAGAGTTGTTGCCTGTACAAGGCATCTTGGTTTTGAGTGTGCCTATAATATAGTTTGCTGCTATCTTCCGAATCCTCGTGCGCAAGCTGTACTATAAGACGTTGGCAAACCTTCACATTTGGTGTCAGAAGTGGGATAATTCGGCGAAGCGGTTCGACGAGACCCATCTTATTGCGGAGACATATAGCAAGGCACTGGGTAGTCGTAAGTTACTTGTGTATGTCACTAAGGTCAGGACGTTCTTACAAGGAAGGCCACGGTACAACGATTTCATCTGAGTCAATGGCGGAGCAGAGCATTGCCGGTTTGATGAAGCTGCTAATTGAGGATCGACAGGAGAGGGAGAAGCATCATGAGGAGGAGAAACGAAGGCTTGAGGAGCTTGCGGAACAAGAAAAGAAGCAGATTATGGAGCATATGGATATGCTTAGACAATTGGTGGAGGACACACGTCGCGATCGTACGGACGAAGCTAGGGCACCATCGATCAAGATTCTCGAAGGTGAGGGCAAGTTAGTAAAACTTACCGAACAGGCGACATCGAGGCGTACTTAACAACCTTCGAGCGTGTGATGCGCGCCTACGAGGTGAAGGAGGAGCGATGGGCTGTTAAATTGGCTCCTCAGTTGACGGGGAAAGCGCAGCTGGCATATGCCGCGATGAAGATGGAAGATGCGGGGAGGTATGACAAGTTAAAAGAGGCCATACTGCGACGCTACGATATATCTGAAGAGACCTATCGGTAGCGATTTACGGAATCGTCAAAGAAAGAAGGAGAATCGGTGGGTGAGTTAGCGGTAAGGCTCACCGATCTTTTACAGAAGTGGACCAAGGGTTGCAGGATGGTGGATGAGATTCGCGATATGCTGGTCAAGGAGCAGCTTCTGAGTTCACTACCCACGGATGTTTGGATCCATGTCTCTGAGAGATAGCGAGAAGGCGGGGCAGTGAGATGAGTCTACCACTAGTGGATCACGGAAAAAAATCATGGTCAAGGGATCAGAGGGATCACAATGAAGGTTCAAAAAGGAGTGAGCCAACCCAGTGACCCCCTAGTGAAAAGGGGTTCCCACTAGATGCTAAGAAGGGGTAGTGAGAGGGAAAGTGGATTCCGCAGTGTTATACTTGTGGAAAAAGGGGACATATGTCACGGCAATGTCCTAATAATGCTCTGCTTTGTGGAAGGTGGAAAGAAGGTTTATATCGAGCAGGGGCAGTGAATGGACAGTGGGCTGGAGAGATCCTGCTGGATACTGGCTGCTCAAGGACAATGATTCATAGCCGTTTTGTGCGCAAGGAGGAACTCCTGAAGGAGTCCACGACAGTCCACTGTGCGCATGGGGATTTCACGGAGTATCCCATGGCTAAAGTGTGCATTGAAGTTGATGGCCAGAAGTTCACAACAGTGGCAGCTGTGTCCAGTAATTTACCAGTTGATATCCTTTTAGCAACAGATATGCCTACACTGGGAACACTAATTCAAGGTGGTTGGAGATCCCAGTCAACAGGGATGGCCATGGCTGTCACTACTCGTTCCAGTGCTAGGAGGGAGGCCTTGACAGCGGAAGCAGATTCTCAGATCCAGCCGAGATCAGGAGTTAGACCAACTTCCCTGCCAGAAGTGACAGATAACTCAAAGGTCTGGGATCTGGGCTCAGCATTAGATGACGCTGTCTTGGAAGGTGGAAAGAGGGAAAAACCTTACCTCACCAGAAAGCAGCGACGTGAAGGGAGAAAGAATCATGCAAAGAAGGCAGAAGCAGATATTCCTAGTTCATCTGAAATGAGTCCAGAGATGTCAGCTGACGGTTTGGGGACTCTTCAAAGGGCGGATCCCAGCTTGGTCGTTGTTCGAAGGGCTGCTGACAAGGAAGAGAGTGATGGCCGGGTGAGCTTTGTGTGGAAAGAGGGATTAATGTATCGTGTTGTGGCCCCTACGAGGGACAATGGAGTGGATTTTCGGGAACAGTTGGTACTACCGAAACACTGTCGTGAGAAGGTGATGGAGTTGGCTCATAGTATTCCGATGGCAGGCCACTTGAGCAAGCATAAGACGACAGATCGGGTGTTACAACGATTTTATTGGCCAGGGTTGCGGGCTGATGTAGCAGAATATTGCAGGAGATGTGAGACCTGTCAGAAGACGACAGGAGTGAAGCCTCCTTCTGCACCCCTCGTACCATTACCAGTAATGGACGTACCTTTTGAGAGGATAGCCATCGATGTAGTGGGACCACTTCCTAGGACTAGCTCTGGAAATAAGTATGTGCTAGTAATTTGCGATTTTGCTACTAGGTATCCTGAGGCTGTCCCAATGAAGTCCGTGGATGCTGAGAAGGTGGCGGAGGAGCTGGTGAAATTGTTTGCGAGAGTGGGGATCCCAGGAGAGATTCTCACAGATCAAGGGTCAAATTTCACCAGTCAGTTGCTAGCAGAGCTCTACCGGATGTTACATAATCGGCCAATCAGAACTTCACCTTACCACCCTCAAACAGATGGCTCGGTTGAACGTTTCAATCAGACACTTAAGGTTATGTTGCGCAAGGTGCATATTCAGGAAGGCAAGGACTGGGACCAGCTGTTGCCGTGTGTTGTTTGCCTACAGGGAGATCCCTCAAAGTACGACCGGGTTCTCTCCCTTTGAACTATTGTATGGTCAGAGGCCCATTGGATGTGCTAAAAGAGACTTGGGTTGCAAAGGAGAAAACCAGTGAGAATATGGTCTCCCATATACTGTCAATTTGAGAGAAAATGGAAGTGATGATGGAAGTTGCCAGAGAGAACGTGAGAAAGGTGCAGCAAGATCAGAAAACCTGGTACGACCAGAACTCTCGTACAAGAACTCTCAGTGAAGGCAGTATGGTACTGGTCTTACTCCCTACCTCATCAAACAAATTGGAAGCTCAGTGGCAAGGTCCCTATAAAGTGCTGCAGCGGGTGGGCAAGGTGAACTACTTGATCGATATGGAGGATCGTCGAAAGAGGAGACTACTGCATATTAACATGCTCCGAGAGTTTCTCCCAATGAGTAGCGCACTTGTATGCAGTTGCTGGGCAGAAGAGCAGGCTGATGCCGACATGGATGTGGAAGAGGAGATCCCAGTGTGGAAGCCAGTTAGCAGCAACTGTAATCTGATGCCGGTTCAGTTTGGGGCTCAGCTCACTGAGGAACAGAGGAAGGAGCTGAGGGCACTAACGGAGGAGTTTACTGGAGTACTAAGTGACAAGCCTGGAAGAACAGCACTAGCAGAGCACCACATTGAGACTGGAACGGCAAGGCCAGTAAGGTTACCAGCTTACCGAATCCCTCATGCCTACAGAACAGGTTCGGCAGGAGATTGAGGAGATGTTGGAAGCAGGTATGATCGAACCGTCTAGCAGTGAATGGAGCTCCCCGATTGTTCTTGTCAAGAAAAAGGATGGGACACTTCGAATATGTGTGAACTATCGGCGACTGAACAGTGTATCTATGTCTGATGCCTATCCCATGCCTCGCATAGATGACCTGATCGACCAGCTGGAGAAAGCGAGATACATAACCACTCTGGACCTGACTAAGGGGTATTGGCAAGTGCCTGTGGCTGAAGAGGGCACAACACAAGACTGCATTTGCCACGCCACTTGGGCTTTTTCAATTTAATGTCATGCCGTTTGGTCTCCAAGGTGCTCCAGCTACCTTTCAACGGCTAATGGACAAAGTGATACATGGTTTAAACAAGTTCTCGTCCGCATACATAGATGACCTTATTATCTTCAGTGCATCCTGGGAGGAGCATCTTGCAGGGATCAGGAAGGTGTTTGCCAGACTTGAAGAGACCGGGCTGACAGCAAAACCTTCAAAATGTGTGTTTGGGGCAAGCAAATGCAAATACTTGGGTCATATAGTGGGTAATGGTGCTGTGGAGCCAGACCCATCGAAAGTGCAAGCCGTGCTGGATTTTCCAGTCCCCACTACGAAGACACAAGTGCGTGCATTCTTGGGCCTCACTGGATAATATCGTCGGTTTATTCCACACTACGCAAACCTAGCAGTGGTACTGACGGACCTGACAAAGAAGGCAGCGCCTAACGCTGTGGAGTGGACAGATGCCTGTAACAAGGCATTCAAAGAGTTGAAGAGCATTTTGTGTTCCGCTCCTGTACTACGGAGTCCAGATTTCAGCAGAGAATTTGTGCTGCAGACTGATGCTTCAGGACGTGGGATTGGAGCCATACTCAGTCAGCAAGATGATAATGGCAAAGACCACCCGGTTGCATATTACAGCAAGAAATTGCTACCTCGGGAGGAAAGATATTCCACTATTGAAAAGGAATGCTTGGCCATAAAACTGGGAATGTCTGCTTTTCGCATGTATCTATTGGGACGTCGTTTCACTGTCCAAACAGATAATCGGTCCCTGATGTGGATGGACAAGTTAAAGGACACCAATGCTCGTCTCATGAGGTGGAGTCTATCCCTGCAGCCTTATGTGTTCAAGGTCGTGCATCGTTCTGGACAGGCTAATGGGAATGCTGATTGCCTTTCGAGGACCCCATGGCCATCCACTTCAGCAAACGAGTTTGCTGCAGGAGAGGAAGGGAGGAATGTGGAGGACTGGGAACCTGGTGCGGAGAATAATAGTATTCATGTGGATGGACAGGAACCTGGCGCTACGGATAAGTATTCATAAGTGGCCAGCTGGTGAGGAGTGCTGCAGCGGAGGGCCTCTATTGTGCGATCTGTGAGGAACATTGTTTTTTTTGTTCTTTTGTGTATGTTTGGTATAAGAGAGAGTTGTTGCCTGTACAAGGCATCTTGGTTTTGAGTGTGTCTATAATATAGTTTGCTGCTATCTTCCGGATCCTCGTGCACAAGCTGTACTATAAGACGTTGACAAACCTTCACAGATGCCAAGATGACCTAATCAAAGAAATTTTAAAAAAGTCCAAAGCTTTTTCTAGGGAAACACAAGCCACGCATACACACTTACATAGAATAAGAGAAATCCAATTGCCGACACTTCATGGTTTTTCAATTTCCGATTGTGTTCAACCGAAGCCATTCTTTAGGCAGTAACAATTGCACATTCTGTTGTAGCATCATTTCTAAGCGGCAACTAAAGTAGCTTGTCCAGCTTTCTGTAGGTGTGTAAGGGGTACATTACAAATTGTTGATGCACTGGCCATTTTTATGCCTATTTATGTCACTTATTTCTTATAAGGATGATATTTAAGAAGTGGCCTGGCTGGTCTGCACACCCTCCTGCAATGAGCGTGCACATGGAAGCTTTCGACTTTAATGAAAAACACGGAAACACAGACACTCAACGTTAGATAACAATATAACGCATCCACAATGGGCTATTCCATAACTCAGCCATACACCCCTGTAATAAAATGGGGAGTGTTTTGAAAAACGACATTAGTCCAAAGGGGTAGTATTGGAAACATGACCCAGGGGGTGGTAGTTGAAATGCCTGTCCCAGGGGGAGAGTTAAATAACAGAAGCTTATCCAAATATTGTCCAGGGAGGGGAATTATTGTAATTTACACACACTGCTAGTGGGCCTTAACCTAACAAGTATTAAAAATGGATATTACACTTAATGCAGGTGCAACATGAAATATCCATTACCACTGACCTACACATAATTAGACGGATCAACTTTTAAAATGGTAGCATACATTCCACATCTAGTGGATAAGGTTGTGCAGCTCTTAGATGGGAATGAAAGGTAAGAAAGTGAAAGACAAAAGCTGTTACTACATGGTTGCAGAACTGGTAGGCTTACCTGGCATGAAGGGTTTATACCAGCCAATTCAATGAGATCTGGTTGAATATTGGAGGAGACAAGGGAGATTGAAAGCGACAACGGTCGAATTAAAATGCACCTATTAGAGGATCACACACTGCTGTGGTCAAATAGTAACTATGTTGGCTTTGGCCTCCTGGGTGAACAGGGCCGAGTCAATCCATGCCAAATTTAATCTACTTGGATTGGTATTTGCTCCTATCAAAGATCGCGTGCAGAACCTGATGTTACTAAGTATTGAGCCACAATTAGCATCTGCCATCCCACCTCCGGCTAAGAAATTAAAGAATACTATACCTATGTAATTCATACATATCAACATGAAGTCAAAGTCAAATCAAACTTCATAATTTGCGCCCCACCCCTAAAAAGACACAAAAAGGTGGATTTCCAAAGTCTTGATAACTACTTCAGAAAATCCGTTACCATTAACGTGTACTAGAAAACGACAGTATATTCCAACTAACTTTACCGTGGTAGTTTTGGCATGTTGCATCTCAGTCACCGAGCGTCGTTTTCGTTTATTGAACACATGTGGTCGGTATTCACCGTGCGTAAGTCAATTGCTTTCGATGAACCAGTAGAGCCAACAGTTCGCAACGCCAGGCCACGTAATTTATGCCTACAATAAAGGTCAGAGGTGAACTTTGTGACAGCTAGTTAAGTTCTTTAAGTTAAATTCGTATCAGTTAAGTAGACCCGTATTATAAATTGCGTATCTGCTAGTCTCGTACCCAGACGTTGTATACGTCTGGCGAAAGTAGTGGAATGTAATTAACAGCACAAGTCACACGCCAAACTCTCCCAAGTCACGCGCCATACTACACGCATTTAAATAATGATTAGCTGCTGCTATAGACCACGGCCAAATGGCATACCTTATGTGGGGTGGTCAAAAAGAACAGAAACATTGTTTTGTCATTAGATTGAATTAGCTCTAGTGGCCAACATCTCCTTCCGGCGGCCTAAGAAGCGAAGGCTGGAAAGTAACAACAGTGGATGCGATCAGGAAGAAATTCAGGTTGCACCTACATACATCTGCTGCCTGAAATACAGCAAGATAAAATGGAAGCCTTTCTACTCAAGCTCAAGTTAAATATGTCCAGTTGTACTGTCTTCATTTCTGCCATGTTTGAGAGCAGAAATGCCACATTTTCCAGTTTTCCAGAACTGCTTATTAAAGTGTCTGCACAATCCAGCCTACAACAGAATGACACCAGATGAGCTCATTTATTAATGTCAATCAGTATTTGATTCCAAAATTATTGTTACAGAAGAGGAAGCAGCATACTTGGAGCAATGTACCCGATTGCAGCCTCAGTCATTAATATAGCCTCACCATCGCACTGATTGTATCATAGCATCAAGGTTTTGTGCAGTATAGTGCATGCACCTATCAGTTCAGCATTGCAATCTCTTATTAAGGAGATACTGGAACCAAACTTTCAGTTGCAGCTCAAATCGCCTGCTATTCAGTGGGTAATAGAAATAAAATGAGCATTCAGAATTGGGGTGTACTGTAAGTGGATTGTGCTTAAATCCGAAACATCCACATCTTGGAGCATCTCCTAATAGGGTAGTGAACTGCAAATGCTCTGGAAAGGGTTTACTCGAAATAAAAGGATAGACATCCTCATGATGTTACAGACTGCAAGTACTGCCTTCAGCCCAACAAAGGTCAAATGCATAGCCTTGAGTACATTATTACCAGGTACAATGGCAGATAATTGTTTGTAAAGCTGACTATTGTGATTTCGTTTGTTGGACACCAAAAGGTATTCACATAGAACACATCCTGCCTGACTTAGCTCAATTTGGTGAAGTCATAAAACCAGCAGAGACAATTTTTTTTTCACGATTTTGCTCCCATTGCTCCTCACGGAAAAAGTATGGCTGGATCCACTACCAGACCAGCTTCCTCTCCCATCTAAGTCTTCTGGTATTAAAACCTACTGTAAGGGAAGATGGTTTAAGTGCGACAACAAAGTCTACATGTGACAATGGTTTCATTTTGAATGTGTTGGGCTTAAGCGCAAGCCCCGTGGAAAGTGGTGCTGCTCTGCTGAATATAGCATTGCAGACAAATAAGTGTGTATTGGGCAGTTGGACCATGTAGCAATTGTTTTTTTTGTAATGAATTGAGTTGAAAAATATTACAATACATGTAGCTATGAGTTATCAACAACACTTGGACACATATTAGTTAATGCAGCCCATACATTAACAACTTCATCAACAACAGATGCATTCTTAATTGTAACAGGAAGCATGGATTCAAGGATTGTGTACTTGTTCTTCAGAAGCCCAATTACCGTTTCTGCATCAATCCTGACTTTTGAAAGACTTTGCGAGAATTCCACTTCTTTCATAGCTAGTTGTTTTTTACCTCTAGTAAACGAAGGAATCTCATGCAAGCATGACACCAGGCAGTGCTATGCCATCAGCTATGTCAAAACCTCGGTCTGCAAGGACTACATCACCTGCACGGTAGCAGAAGAGTAAGAAGACCACTATTCATGGTTATAAATGTATCAATTGCTCTTCCACCCAGCACTTTGACGGAAATGAAATACTTCCAGAATATGCGATTGTGTTTCTTATAATTCGAATATGTTTGTGCACATGGTTGGAATGAGTACGGTTGTTTTGTAAAAACTTCTGAACAGTCAATAACGCACCGTGTTCTAGGATACAAGTCTTTAAAGATCTGTGACATATTCTCAAAGCATGTGTCCTGAGTAGGCCACTTGATAAAAACTTTCAACGAAAGATACATTGCATCCAGCCAGTCCGAAAAAATATTACTTGCTGTAGTCAAACCTATGAGCAATAAGCTAGATCTTGAACCCTAAGACCCAGATGTAGTCTCATCAAAGTAAGTAGAAAGCGATAACTGCATCTTCTGACATGTAGCTTTTGAAACTAATGCAGGGAAACACGACAGCATATGCTCCAGTACATGATTAACACAGCACAGTCTGGTAACCTGTATATATAAATCTTATTGCATTATCATCATTGCTAAACCCATAAGCAGATCCATTTATCTGGATGACAATCTTGTAGCACTGTATACTGCATTACCCGCATCGTAATACATAATGTTACAGCTTTTGAATCAGACTGGCCATATAAATGTAAAATGAATGTGAGGTACAACATATGATAGCAATGATAACAAGTGTCTAATCCGTGGTCATAATCCATGTGTCTGACCATATTCAGAAGTAAGTATACATTATGCTTATCTCAAATCCTCCACTGGCAAGTGAAGCCATATAATACATCAGACAAAGATTACATGTACCCACTGATCTCACGCTATTATCAGATAAACCACAATACGTTGTCATCAGCAACTTTGATACTATTAGATATAAATTATGCACCACAATACACATTAACATTATTACGAAATTGTTGCCAGCGAACAGCGCGTGCACATATTTCAAACAACAGCACGGAGAGAGATGCAATATCTTCCGCTGTAACTGTTGCATAAAATATTTTAGCGATACACTATACATGCTATAATTTATGTCCAGATCCAACATTCATTAACGCACCTTCGGGGTGGTCGCTTTGATGGTCCTTTCAGTAGCGCGCTTGACACCTTGTCGTGTCTTGTATTGCACTCGTTTGGCATATCTGTAGGTGTACGAGTGGCTAGTTGTTGCCGGGTTTTTTTTCTGTAAGGGCGGTGGTGTGGGGGAGACACATTCTAATTGGAGCCACTTGCTTCACATTATCTGCTGTAGACTGTATACCGTAGTATCTGATCGCGTATGTAGTTCCATCGACAGAATTCGAAAGTTATGCTATATAAGAAGCTATAGTATAGAAATCAATTCGGTCAAACAATTATATGCGATAGTGTCGGGTACTTACGTGTATGGTAGTTTTGGCTTTCATTTCAAGCTGCGTAACGAATGATAAGAGTTGAGAGTAACGCACAGGCGTCATGCAGAAAATGATGCGTTGAATATTCGTCAGGAGCCTTCCTATAACGTTATCGCTGCTCCATTCCGTTTCTCAACCATTTGGCATTATGCATGGTTGGACATTTATACATGGAGCCGTAGGGACCCGAAAAGGCTCTTGGATTCAGTGCGTATACCTCTTCCACAGCGTGCGGGAATATTAAGAATTTGAATCACGCCCACGACACGTGGCTATTATTGCATTTAAAAATAGCTAGCTGATGTAATTGGGTATTTTAAACCGAATACCAAATGAGGTACTATTCGCTTTAGTTAATTGCCCGAACAGTTAGGCGTCTAACAGACCCCCGAAGATAACCTGCGGACGCATCCTGAAGCGATTGGTACACTTGGCGTGCTTTACAAACGTTCCTGTCGTGAGTTATACTCTCCGGAAGGAAGAAGAAGAAGAAGAAGCCGACGGAGGAGAAATTTTAGGTGGGACTGGGTACGGACGATGGGGACGAGTATTTTTGTTCTCTAAAAGTACACCGTCTTGTGACACAAATACAACGCAGAACTGTTGTCCTTTTTTATATCGCTCGAATGCCACTAAGAGCGAAGTGACCCGATTCTTAAATGTCCCGCTAGACGTGAGTGACGTTTTTTTAATGACATTCATGATACTGTTGGATTCCTATATGGAACCTACTCGCGTAGGTTCCGATTATCGTCAATAATAGACTAGCTCATTCGTATTCAACTCACTAATATTACAAGATGGTCTGCGGAAAATAATATGTCTAACCTATTATTTAGACCCCATAAAGACAAGAAAAAAGAGTGCATAATTTTTACTTCCTCGATGGTGTCGCGGACTTTAATGTAGGCACTGAACCCGTACTACAGAAGTTTTCGGGCGGACATCTTAAACACAAAACATCTATATCTCAAGATCATCTGATGAGGCTAGTCTCGACGTTAAGTTGTTGCTGAGAATTTAATTTGTTGGGGACAAAGAACTTACTTTAATGTGACCCGGGGTTTTCAATCCTTTTTGTTCCACTCTACGAAATGTCCCATTACCAGTGTAACCGCCGCGCCAAACTGGAAAAGAAACGGATATATGAAGAGGCATTCGGGAAATCGAGTTTGGTTCTCTTTGACCATTAGTCTTCTCAACCACAGGTGGATTGTTATAGGGAAAGATGGTTGTACATGGATTGGTGGTGTAAAAACTACGCAAGAACAATGTTTGACTGGGATGGAAAAATGAAATAGACATATTTAGCACAGTAATAGAGCGCTGTATACTGAGTGGACTAAATAATTCACTATTTCACTTTTTCATTTCAGCCAAACTATGATCACTTGCTTTTTACAACACCAAATCATATACACAGCAACTTTCTGGTAGATTATGTATTTTGTTACTTGTTAATTTTTTTATATTGCCCCTATACTGACATGTACAATATGTAAGTGCATAACACGATGAAGGGTAAAAAAAGATTTATCTGATGATTTCAGTCACCATTGAAGTGTTAACATTCTGGTAATCCACCATATCATAAATCAACTGGATAAATGAGGTATCAAGCATAATACTAATAACACATGTATGCTACTTCAAGTCACACACCCTACAAATGAGAGCTAACGTTATCAGTAATGATTCCTTGTCTGCAAAGTCTGTCCATAGTCCATGCAGAATGTTGGTGTATAAGGAATACAGTTCAGATAGGTAAAACCAAACCAGTTGTCTTGGCCAATGTAAAGCCATAAGAGGCACACAACAAACAGAATAATTGATATTGGTACAGAAATTCCCATCATCACAAATTTCAGAGTGAGTGTCTTGTTTTCCTTGCTTTGGAGCTCTTTCAGTCGTTGATTAAAAGGTGCTGCCATTTCAGTCAGCATCACATTGTACTCTCTAGTATTATACTTCTCAGATTTGTTTTGAACTACAATCCAGCTAAGAAAAAAGCCAAAAACAAGTCCTCCAATGTTGGCAAAGTTACCAAGAAAGGGAAACACAACACCCATCACCAAGGTGAGCCCAATGACCAGTAGTATTACTAATAGGGCATGGTATGGCTTCTTTAGGTATGTACACTCCATTATCAGGAACACAAAACAGTAGGCAGCAATTCCAAACATACATGGTCCTGGACCAACCTGCATTCATTGTATAACACAAAAAGAAAATAATACAATTTGAAACTCGACCCATTTTCATAGCAATAACTTGAAATTTATCAAAAACAGCGTCTCGAAGCACAAGGTGGAGAAGATAGATTTAATGCACTTAATATACTGATGAACGAACACGATGATTTATAATTGCATGGACATCGAGAGTATTCTAGAAACATGCAAAAATACAACAAAACAAAAAAAAAAATGTTATTGCTTAACCCACTGGCATTAAATCAAGCATTAGTTACATTACCTTACACATTTGCTGACCAGATTGATTTTTTAAATTGATACTCTTGTCTCAAAAAATAATAATAATGCACGTGCGCATGCGCAGTTTGCGTGACTGGCAGAGAAAGTATAAAATGAATGATGAAAAATCCTTATCCTGAAACTTAACAATGCGGAACATGCAACGTTTCTGGGTCTTCACCCCAGATCCCAATGGAGGAGATTACAGAGTTTCCCCATACCCCTACTGGAGCGCCGCAGCGTTCAACCGATTCAATCAACTCGCGGACGGCAGCTAACCGGAAAGGCCTAGGCGATCTTGGTTCTGGTCAATATCCAGCCGCCAAGAGTATCTCCCGATCCGGTAACGGGCAGGTCGCTTCAAACCTTATTCGGCACTGTCACGGTCAATCAGTATTTGACCGCTGAAGGTCGGAGTAGACGGTCACGGCTGGCGGTTCTATATATGCCGGTTCCACGAAAGCAGACTACTTTTGTACTGAAGCCACGATATTAATGCTTGCACAGGCAGCTAAGCTTCAGTGAAACAGATTGTAGATAACATTCAACTGGCAGAATCAAGAAAGCTACGTTACCTTTTACCGCTGACATCACACATGAATTAGGGGGGTCATGTTTTTAAATGGCACCATAATAGATTTTGCTTTTAAAGTTTCATTTTAAGAAGTAAATTACCACACATTTCATTTTTGCTATATTTCATGATGGAGCTTTGAAGGGACTTCTATACAGCCGATCGAACTTACCGCTTGGAAGTTAGCACCACATTCCTCGATCAGCACCACATTCCAATTAATTTCTAATGCCATTAAGATGCGGCCTGACGATAATCATTAATGCGGCCAATCTTAATGTTTTCATCGCGGCCCAGAACTTTTAAGTAGGTAGCTTAACCAATAATTGCCAGATGTAAGGTATACCTTACGATTTTCAAATAAAAAATGCAGCGTAAAATTTGGCGATTTGCGATCGAAGTATTGGTACATTACAGCTTTCAATGGACCAGACTCTAACCGCCACGAGCTGCCGCATCAGCCACTAGTGCCGTTCTGGCGATACATGCCGCTGAGTAACAAACGGTATCTTTCGCGTAAGGCGCGGCATAGAAAAACACTGTTTTCGAAGGCACTGCAGTTCCACAACCAAAGAAATACAAGTTTTAGTGTTCAACAGAATATTACTACTCTGAATTTCGAACCTCGTTTTCAACAGGCATGCAATTCGTACCTCTAGCCAACTGTCAAGCAATGCCATTGCCGCTTCATCACGATATGCCTTCGCCGCTTCATTACGATATGGTTTTTCATATAGTGGTAGCAGTTTTGCACAGTTGAGCTATTGAGTGACATACTGGTTTGTAACATACATGAAAAAGTTAATAAATTCGTTTGGAAATCAATGTTGTTCATTAGAACATTAAAAGCCCAACGTAAGGTATACCCTACGGTTTCGTAAGCGTTTTTTCAGGCAATTATAGGTTAATTGCGCAGAAAGTAAACAGCCTATTTATTCATGACACGGCATGTAATTTGAGTCGGGCTTCCACACACGGACTGGACTTTTTGTGTCCAAGGCCCCTTAACAAAATGCAGGTAACCCGCTACCAAGTTCCACACAATAGACTTATTATTGTACCGGTGACCCGCAACCACGATGCACACAAACAGGGCGATGGACTGGCATGACAGAGGCATGAACTGCAACCATGATGCCGCACACAAACAGGGCGATGGACTGGTATGACAGAGATGAATTCCTCTTGCATTTTGGAAATGAGAAAGTTAATCCTTCATGGGTTCAAAAAGATTGGCTGAAATCAACACATGCATACTGCAATTTTGCGTTTAGAAAACATTGGATTGAAAACAAATCTTCTTCTAAATCCTCTCGTTTCTTTTTTAAAGCTGAGGCTTATTGCACATTTTCTACATGTAATGTGCTAGCATTTCTGGACATTAAAGATGAAGGATTGTTGAACACTACTGTAACTATAAATATCAAGTTTGAGGGGGCATATGCCACATCGCCAGCGAACGACATGCTATTTTCAACAGACAAGTATACCTCCATCTAAAGAGTATATAGGAAGGCTTATGAAGCTCACACCTGGACAATTTGCGACAGGAAATCATGACAATGTTGGTTTTAACCCTTCTGCATTATGAAAAATGTCATCAGAAGCAAGGCTTGCATTACAAGAAGACCAAAACTTTGTATCCTCTCGGCTAATACTTAACCTCCAGTTTGCGGCGAAATTACCGTGTACGGTAACGCTATTTATTGCCGTGCACGGTAACAAGCAATTAAGACATAGAAAAACAGTGGAAGATTATAATTGCGCTAGTTTGTCACATTAAAAGGAGTTCATCGAACAAATGGGATTAACGCTAGATTAATTTTAGGAATAATTATGACTCCTGAAAGACCGTCATTTTAAATTGGGGTGTACGGTAATAAATTACCGTGCACGGCAACGTAAAAACGCGGAGGTTAAACAAATATTTGAATTAGATGAGCCAAAACTAGTCAAAGAAGAATTTAATCAAAAACCATCTGTTTTTGGCACATACAGTGTATTCAGGCCTCTCCATTTGCAGTTGTATGCTTTAATGATGCAGCAGTGAGGTTGTATCACAATATAGCAAAGAGCAACCCGATATTTTGCGATGCTACTGGCACTATAGTGTTTGTTCGTAATGAGGCAGGAAATAAACTTGTAACGTACTACTACAACCTAGTTAAAACACCCCATAAGAGGCAAACGGCCAATTGCAGTGGCAGAATTAATATCGACGGATCACGCTGTTATAACTGTTTGCTACTTTATTAATTGCTTTCAAAGAGCAGAGGGTTGAATATTTGGATATAATAATCTCATAAGCCCCAAACACATAGTCATTGATCGTAGTATGGTTTGTTGCTGAGCTTTTTGTAGGCATTTAATGTGGATTTTACATGAATACCTCCTATGAACCTTCCACGTATGTAGTGGAGCAGGAACTGACAAGGATATTAAAAGATATCTCCTCATTCCTGTACTAGTCACATAATGAATTCTGCTAAAAACGATTGCAAAAAGTGGTAAGTTTTACGTATTTAGATGTTTACAATAGAAAAATGCAATATTTTTCTTCTGTTCAGCTTTTCTAGCCTCGTAAACTGTACAACTTTAAATGAGTTGGTGAAGAGATTATGTCTCTTAAAAGTATTGTATTGCTCAGAAATGGAATCAGCAGATACCAGAAAAGCATACAATTGTATTGTCAGCATTATAAACTTACTTAATCATAGATTGACCAAGAAATTGTGACTTAGAATTGTGACTTGTCACAATTTTATAATCAAATTCAAACACCTTATAGAAACTCTATTCCATTGATATGGCTGATTGTGTACATGGATTACAAGCGTACAAATTGATGAATATATTTGAATAAATAATTGCAGCAATTGTAAATGAAGTCCTGCAATGTTAGCCTATTGTAGGCCATTCAGTAAGAAATATTGAAAAAAATTAGATATTAAATGTGAAGTGGAAACCAGCTGTCATTGCGACTGCCTTTTGTGTGGGAGGTGGTCGTTTCTATTGGTAGCTAGGTACGCGCACATACCTAGCAACCAATAGGCGCTAGGCCGAGTATATAAATGAGTTACGCGGACGTACGTACATACGATGGAAATTATAGTTATAGATATTGTATAGGGCTTTATGATAATAATAATAAATGAGTATACAACAACCCAGGCATGGGGCCAGTTGTTACAATGGTACCCATGCAATATTTTAAATTTTAATTTTATAAATGGTTGCTTTTAAAAATACTGCTATAGCCGAAGTGTGCATAGATGATGTCCTTTTATTATGTCATAACCAACAATTTAATTTGTAGTTTCAAAATCATGGAGTAATATGAAGTACAAAAAGTGTGACAACCGGCCCCGGTCTCCCTAATCTTTTAATTGAAGCTAACTGGTGTGACAATCTTTGAACTGTAAAGACATGTCACATTATGCAATTAGTATATGAACAACTGGATATTCAAGTGTGTGTAGATGCCCAGTTATGTTGAATCTGTCCTTGCCATATTTAATTGTTTTGGCCATTCATTTCTTCAAGGAAGACAAACAGTTATGGGACAAAAAAGCAAGTAATGATCTATGGAGAGTGAAGGGTTGATCAACAGTGTGAGAATTTAACAGTAGTGCAGTAATTTGGGGTGGTTTGGACCTGGCTCACTATATTTAAGCACTTCAGTGTTGGAGGGTAAAACTGCATCTTCGGTTCAGTGTTCTCCTTGTCTCTCTCTCTCTCCAGTATGCTCAACAGCTTGAGTGGATAGCCCATTAGAGGCACGAACGTCTAAAGGGTAGAGATGTTGGCTGGGGTGTCTGATCAGCTGTCTTTAAAGCAGACTGCACACATGCAAGGATATACTTCAAACCTTACACCATCAGATCCCACCTCAACTCTACCCATCTTCCATAGTGTCCTAGGTTGGTCCAGGTCATAAACTAACACAATATCCCCCAATGCTAGAGTTTCATCAGAGATTTCTGCCTTCTGGCCATGAGAGTTCTGCACTCGCAAACCAACCAAGTACTCTGATCTCCACCATTTCCTAAAATGCTCTAAGACTTGATGCAGGTGTTGTATTCACCTGATTGCACTCAACATAATGGAAGCACCTTCAGTTTCTGGGTCTTCCATACCATTTCCCCGACCAATTAAGGTGCAGAGGTGATGTCCCAACAACAGATGGGATGGAGCAAGAGGTCATCCAGGTTCTTAGGGAAGAGGAAAGAAGTTGGCCAACAATTCAATATTGCTTCCACCTCCACCAGCACAGTAAGTGTTCAACTCATTGTGTGTCATTCTTGCCTTGCCAATAACCTTACGCAGACACCTTTTACTGTCTGGATTAACCTTTCATAGAACCTCCCACCAGGGAGCTCTTTCAAGGATGAAAGTCCACTGAATACGAGCATCCCTAAGATGTTGCTGTGATTTTGGCGTATCCAGGAGAGCAGAGACAATTTCGCTTGCTGCATTGAAAGTCTTGCTATTATCAGAACATATACTTCCCGGAATGCTATGTCTTGACAAATATTGTCCCAGGCAGCAAATGAATGCTGCAGCAGTCATGTCAGAAGCCAGTTCCAGATGCAAGGCTCATGTGACACAGCAAGTAAATAGGCAAATCTCTCCATTCCTCGGATACAGAGGGCCGGCAGAGTCTACCCCAGTAGAATGGAATGGTGGTGACTCTCCGATTCTGAATTCAGGTAGTAGTGAGTAGATTTGCCTTTAAATGGCTGTGCACTGAAGTGTTTGCACAGTCTGCACTCATTCAAGAGCTTTCCGACAAACAGCATTCCCTTTCCAATTCAGTACTGTGATCATAGCTGTATGAGGGTCTCCTTCACTCCATTATGTAATGCCCTAGCATGAAAATCTATCACAAGTCAGCTTTGTAAGGTAATGCATCTCATCAAGCAGAATTGGATACTTCACTGTTTCGGGCAATTCAGCATGTTGCAATCTCCCTTGGCATCACTATACTCAAGTAAGTATAACACACTGGTAGGGTCAGGACCAGTTCAAGTTGTAAAGCATGGGTTGGGTTACCCCAATCCAGGTGTTCCATGCAAATCTCCTGAAACAGTATCTTTATCTGAGAAATGAAGGTTTTTCATAAGCCATGTTGGTAAGCAGAGAATTGAAATCAAAAACTAGCTGGTCACCTTGTGGATCCCATTTTATGCCATATTCCACATTCAGGAGTCTCCACTTGGTCAGCAAGTACAGTCTAGATGTACATTGCAACTCATCACTGGGTCCTAGGGTCAGTCCTGTTGAAGAAAGTGACTTTCTCTAGTAGACAGATGCCCTTGAAGCGCTACAGAGTTAGACACGAATTTCCTCAGATTAAATCCAGCGGCTGCCAAACACTCTCAAGCCTTTGTGGTCACAGCCATGTCTTCTTCTTCGGTGGTACCTCCCAAGGTTAAGTCCCAAGGTTAAGTCATCCACTTATATTGATTGGCCAAACATTTTCACAAATGCTGGGTCATTTTGTTAGTAACGTCCTATGTGATAATGGAGAGTAGCATTTAGCACCAACGGGCTAAATGAAACCCCAAACACTACTCGAGTGAATCGGAGAGTGATTACTCTTGGCAGCGGATTGTTATGTCTTCCACACAAGGAAAGCGCAGTGTATTCTAATCCCCTTCTGCAATAGACACCATCAAAAATGATTTTCAATGTCTGCTGTTCGATGAGTGTGGATTCGAAGCAAAATGTCCATGATGCTCTGATGGAATGCAGGGCAAGCATATGAGAAGTCATTCAGGGATGAACCACCATCTCTTGCAGACAATCCGCAACTTGGTGGACTGTTTTTCATCTGGGATGACCACGTGTTGTGGGAGGTAGTACATTTTTCCAATAGGACTGTCACTAGTTGATGCCACAACTTCTACAATGCCCTTATCAACCTGGTCTTGGATAGTGGTGTCCTATTGGTTCAGGATGTGGAATTGCCTTAGTCACTTTTTCTTGCTGAGATCAAAATTGTCTGGGAGCAAAGGATATGTTTCCCTCCATCCAAGTTTGGTGTGACTTCCGTGAATTATTCTTCCAGTCGCAATTTTCCAATAACAGTCTGCTCCTATGAGAATGCTAATTGGCAAGTTATCTGAAGAATCATTTGCACCTGCAAGATCAAGCCCAGACAAATGTGGAAACTGTTCAACCGTAACATCCACTGGCTAACCACAGAGTGACTCCCAGACGAGAGGCACTACATACGGGAAGAGTTCAATGTGATGTCCAGATCTGTCCTTCAGAAAGAACTTGTTCACATTGCAGATCTGTGTTCTCACTCTTTCTAACCTTCAGCTTCATCAACACTGTTCAGCTCTGCATTGATACTAGGTGTACTAATGGTGTTGCAAAGGTGACTACCAGGATCTTTTTCATCATTATCAAGCTGTCTTCATTATGACCATGCAAATTTTTACTAAGAGGCTCTGCATATGCATTTCTAC
This sequence comes from Eunapius fragilis, assembly GCA_963681505.1. Classification (NCBI taxonomy): domain Eukaryota; kingdom Metazoa; phylum Porifera; class Demospongiae; order Spongillida; family Spongillidae; genus Eunapius; species Eunapius fragilis. The sequence continues at coordinate 3,241,129 of OY811991.1, forward strand.
TAATAAATGTATGACCAGCAACTTCTTCTTGTCCCTGGAGTTCTGTATAAGATTAAACACTTTCAACTTTGCACCATTGTGTCTCTTTTTCAATTTCTTTCCTTCTTTTGTAACCAAGCCATAAGTCCTTTCTAGACACCACAATCACAAGGTATGGACCACTGAATGGGAACTCACTATTGTTACCTTTTCCCTCAGCCCTTTTCAAATTGTATCGGAGCACCTTCTGACCAGCTTTAATTAAACAGGTTTGCTTCTCGTGTTACCTTTTCATGATCTGCCTTTTGACTGGTTTGTGCTTTTGCAAAGTTATCGCTGCCTTATCCTGCGCAACCTTCTGAATGCACTTAATACTAGAAAGAGGATCTTCAATGTCTCCAGGTTGAAGAACACATAGATAAATCTATAGATCCTTCTTTCCATTTTGATAGTCACAATTAGCATCTATGTTAGCATCAGCCATTTCTTATAAGCTAATCTGACAAGAGTGTGCTTATTACATAGGCAATGATCTGTTTCTACATCCGGACCAGTTTTGGCAACCCAGACCACTTTTGGCTGCCAAAACTGGGCCAACCCTGGACCACTTTTGGCAGTGAAATATGGTCTGCCCAGACCAATTTTCATGTGACGGTGTCTGTGAAGGATGTGCAACAATATGCTGGGTGGGCCAGTCTGATCGACTCCAGTGCATATGGTCACATGGTGTTTCCCATGGACTTCCGAGTAGATGTGCAATGCAAGGACAGTGTTCCTTTCTGAGGCATATAAAACACCTTCCAGCTCTCCTTTGAATCTGCTTCTGGCTGTCTGGATCCATCACTTTCTTGCACGATGAAGCTGTGTGCTGCACTTCACAGTAGAGCATCTCAGTGGAGGATTGGTGGCAACCAAAACTGCAGCAGTTGGTTCATCAAGACAGCCAGGATTCATCCCTCCTTAAGCACTGGGTGCTCCGATGCTTGCACATGTCCTCTCTCTGGCCTCTACCTCCTTTGCGATGCTCATCATCATGTCTCAACCCCAGGGACTCAATACCTACCTCCCTACTGATGATCACACAGAGCTTATAATTGGCACTAACGGGGCTCCATAGGATTCAGATGGCATTCCCAAGATGCTTAGGCTTCGGGTGTGTCCCTCAACCTGGTCATGGAGACATGAAGCGCTTTAAGATCACGCAAGGAAGTGATAGGTTCCAGCACAAGAGGAGTATCCATGTGTTTGTTGGTCACCTGTTTGCTTATTTCCAAACCGCTTTTAGAGGATAGCAATCACTTCTGCATAGTCAGTACCAGTCAAGGATAGCTTGACCTGAAATGGCTTATGCAGTAGTACCCTTTAGCAGCAGTAATTCAAACGGTCATCTCAGTTATTGCAAACTGCAGAGTAAAAGATGTCCCAAAATGTACTCGAAACCGATGCCCTATGACTGGCATGCACCCGTAGTTCCATCCCGGTCAGACATCTTTGTTTATGTTCCCTACTTGAAGGACCATGTGAGAAATTAATAGTAGGAACTGGATTGTAACATATCTTTTCCTAGCTACATTATATATCTACTCCGAGTGCTCCTTGCAACCAAAGGAGAAATGGGGATACTCATGCACAGTACGTACAACAAGTGTCCAAAATCAAACAACAGTACTAGGCAACAATTACCTGACAATTCCAGCCAACTATTACTACTTGTATGTCTTATTAACAAAAGGAGGATTAGTATGCATGATTAGAGATGTACATTTGCGCATGCATATAGCTAACAGTATAGCTACAATTCAAGTAATTCCGATCCCATTAGGAAATTCCTTAGAGTATTGAGGCCAACTTTTGATGGACAATCTAAATCCACCATGAAGCCTAACCTAGAGTGTAAAGACAAAGAAACTTAGCAATTGATTAATCTTCTCATGCAAGTGTCTTTTTATGCATATTCCTGCAACAGTTTCAATGGAATCTTTAGTTCCAATCCCAAGTTATAATATATAAGCATAGAAGGCATAGGACAAATAGGTAAAGGAAGGCACTAGGTATACTGCTTATCTTGTAGGCCTCTTAATCTATGCATATGATAATGTGATTGTGTTAGCTGAGTGATATGATGGCCATATACATGCCTATAGCAGGTCTTACAGGTTGGAGGGGAGGATGGGCGCTTTGATACAATTTGCCCCATGCCCCCATTGCCTATGGGTGGCCCTGGCTGATAGTCCTTACATACGCCCTCACTGGTTCAATACAGTGCTTATGAGAGGTTACAAAGTTGCAAACTGCTGCAAAGCACAGCTTTCTTCAGTACAACTGCATTCATGCAGAAGTAAAGATTGCTCTCCAAGAATAGCAAAAAATAATATGCGTATGCTCATTTGAGCTATAAGGAATAACCACTAGGGAATAAGGCATGTCACATTGAATGCTATGCGCACATCTAATATGATGAAACTCTCAAGTATTAAATTCGTCAGGCCATGGAGGTATAGAATGTGTTAGTTACAGCAAGACCTCACCTCTGGGTAGTAAGGCACAAACACAGCACTGACAATATTTCCTCCAACACCACTCAGAATGTAAATGAAGCATGTTCTATGCCAACCAAGCTTCTTCTCAACAATCCGAAGCACACAGAAAATGAACAGCAGTGTGAGAATAAAGTGCAAAATCCTATAGACAAATATGAATGAGTGAGATAATAACAAGAAAAGCTCAAGCTGGGAGCCATGATCTTAGGCTGCACAGTACCACACACACACATGCAGAAAAACACTACCGTATTTAGAAGATGCAGAATTTAATTTGCTTTGAAATGTCATAGAAACTGCACTGCTAACAATAAATTGGCTCAAAAACTTGATAATTGTTACCAAACTTTAATGATGGGTTTGTTAATTATAATACATGTATATGGAAGGGCTGCAAATGTTAAAACAGCTGTTAATAAAGTACATTGCTATGAAGTTATTTCTATGTAGTACATACATACAACAGATTTAATCCTGTGATCATTTTGATTGTTATTGGTAACTAGTTTTTTCAGTGAACCAATATGCTGAAACTAGAGAGACATTAAGGCCCCCAATCAAACAGCCTAACCTAATTTACTATACACTTTATGTTATACCAGTAGCACCTACCCAGCATGAAGAAAGAGGGAGATCCATAACCTAGACACCTGGTCAGGATGGTCCTTCTCTGCAAAAGGTATGAGGCCACAGATACTACTTAGGCAGTCCACCTGTGGGACACAGCCATGATTACCGCAGCAACAAGTTACATTTACGTACTGTACCTGTGAACACAGGAATGCATCAGAGTGATAATGGCCTCCCAGGAAGGTACAGTGCTCCAAGGTAGTGATGAGGCACACAGCCTGCAGTCCAACGCAACATGGACGTCCTGTCAGCTCACAGGACAAGTGGGGATACGAGGACAAAGAAACCTGTGAGCATACCTGCAAAAATAAATGTAGACAAACAGAAGAATATGCATATGTAAAGGAACTTACGGGCCAATTAGATATGTTGGTATTCCATGCAGGGTTCTGGAACCTGTTAGGGTTAATGCAATTACTGCAGCAGAGATCAGAGCATCAATATAGGCAGTTCAGTGATTCAGTGCAATATTACATACTAAGGTGAAGTCCCACAGACTGCTCTAACAGGAACAGAACTTTCAGTATCATTGTACTGATAGTAGAAGTCAGCATATGTGGACTGATAGTATGATGCATGTGTACATGTACATTGAAACAATCATTAAATCCATGCTTGTAGGCCAACCAGATCGCACTTAATTAGTCAAAATTTGAATCAGTTGCACAGAATGCTGGTAATACCTAGTCACACATGTGGCTGATATACATGAACTGATGATCCCCTCTGAATCCCAATTCCAGTGTGTAATAATAAAATTAAATGAGGTGCCCTGTTTGTGTGAGGCATGCACTCCAAACACTGCATGATGTGAATCAAATCACACTCAAAGCATGAATACATGTTATTATTCAACCAAACCGCACAGGACAATTAGATGCTGTAAACACTTGAGCACATCCAGACATGTCCCTGCGGACACAGCAACCAGACTCTTCTGTCTCATGTGCCCAGTCTGCTTCAATGGCTGCATACAGCTGTCTGTCTCTCCTCATGCAAGGGGCATATTTGGCCCCCAGGAGAACAAGAGACTCCAAACCAGGCCCACCCCACACACTGCCGGTCACGTTCTTCTTGGCCACTTCCAATGTCAGACTGCTTGTCTGAACAAATGCCATCGAGGTGGTGACATCCCATTGGTAAGGGGCAAAGCCATATGTAGACAACGTGATGATCATAATGAGTGCATGAACAAACATGAGCCAATAGCTGAAATATAGTCTGGGCATGAGAGAAGAGATATCCTATGTGAATGATCAGATAGTAGCTCATACCTTCGCTTGGCTACTGTTTGAAGGTAGGGCTGAACCTTATCATCGTCATGCAGGTACTTATACTCCAATTTAAAGATGTTCAGTTTTTGTAGACAACTGTACACTTTACTGAACTTTTCCACTATTTCTGAACCTAGCTCCATAGTAATTAGCATCTGTATCTACGGGAATAAGAAAGGGAAGTGTGTTTGTGGGGTTTATGTGTACAGTCACAATGCATGGTCATAGCACAGCATAAGCAAGGCTGTCTTGCGCACATGCAAATCCAATGGTGTAAAAATTCCTCATCGCCTGATTGTGATATATCTAAAATGTAGTCGTGTTTCCTACCAAACCTCCTCCTGTAGCACAAACTACCACACCTCCCCCTGTAACACCTAACTCTATACCCATCTTGCACTCCTATGCATGTATGTGCAGCACAAAGATAGTATGCATGTCCACAGGTTACTATTAACACAAAAATACCTTCTTCCAAACTAGTTCCCACACATGTGGCCTCAACTTCTGTATAGTTTGATCACAATTATGAGTTTCGATAAAAAATTTTTTAACAGCTTCTGCATCTGTGTGTAGGACGCATCAAGAAAAGAGATTATTGATAGCCTGAAACAAAAAATTGCATGAGCCAACAAACTTGGTGAGGAATCGCCATCTAGAACTAGGTTGAGTAGCAGAAATTCCCACTCCAAATTTTCTTCCTCACTTAGCTCCAGGCCACAGAACCTGTGTAAGAAATTTTACATGACACAGCATACAAACATAAACATCATTAGATTTACTGTGATGCATTGTAAACAATCTAATCTGATTCAACCTGGTGTCCGCACTGAATTGCTACCAGTATCACTGATGTAAGCAGTACATGAATTATGGCTGATCATAAAAATAGTTAGTACCATGTTTGAGATTTAAACATTCAAGCAAATCCATTTCGATACGATTGTTAATTCAGATAGTTGTCTTACATACTATCCTTTACGGGGAAATTGTTGCGCACACTTTCCCGCTTGAGTTAATTAAGCAAACATCTTCCCATTCAACGTACGAAAATGTTAATTTACTTTGCACAACTATGCCCTCGTATCCGATAACATTCAATTCAGTCAACGGACTGAACAATTAAATAGCTACTGGACTCCCATTCCGTACGACTATCGTATATTAGGAGACCTAATGTTCTAATTAACCCTTTGGCTTGGCGAACTTTTTACTCACTGCAGCGAAACAAAACCCTATTAACAAACTTGAAATCGAAATACCTATTAACAAAAATACCTATTAAGTACCAAAATTGGCTTCCATAAAGAAAAAAGGTGTGGGAACAAGTTCGGGAGATGTTAAAGGGGGGGGGGGGGGGCTTGAGTCCTCCCAAAATTTTCTTTGAGAGAAAATATTAAAATGTTAACCGTATCTTGTATAATTAGAATTAACTACTTACAGCTGATTGATAGCGGTCGATCGTGAGTAGAGTCACAGATTATTTAGACAGGGATTGGAAACGGGTCACGTGAGCCATACATTTTACGATAGAAGGCTATGCGCCGTCAATATTATAATGAATAGCACCTTTTGAGTTTGGCGGGAAAATGTCTTATAGCTGGTTTGGTGAAATCCGTATCATGTAGAGTCTCGAATGTATTCCACCCAATTCATGAAAGGTAAGGTTTGTCTAGAAACGTGTTTGAAGTTCTAGTGAACGAATCTTCGGGAGTTTTAAAAAAAAATGAAGCTATGTGAATCCTTTCTGGGCGTGCAAAAACTGTTCTGTACGTTTTTTGACCTTCATTTTTTTGTAAATAAGCTCTTCGTAGCAATCTGAATAGAACTGGATAGGTTTTGCTCTTTTCCCTAGCTTTGAAAACATAAAGTGGCACGAAACAGCGTTTTAGACATACAGTCAGTTCTGGGCGTATAACTACTTTTGTAAACGCGGTTTGAAGGTTTCATCCTCTAGTGCACTCATTTTGCGATAGAACTGGGCTGTGGGCTATGCCAGGGAGTGTTTGTATGAGGTTATATAGAGTTGGCTTTACATCGACTCTCAGGTCAATCATTAGGGATAAGGCGCGAATCTAGAGTACTGAGTACTGTCAGTTCTGGGCTTTTAAAAATAGTATTAACGGGGGTTGAAGGTTTCAGCCTCTAGTGCACTCATTTTGCGATAGAACTGGGCTATGCACTAAGCAAGGGAGTGTTGGTATGAGGTTATAAAAAGTTGGCTTTACATCGCGTCAATCATTTGGGACACGGCACGAATAGAGTAAGACTGCTGTCATTTCTGGGCCTGTGGCTACTTTTGTAAATAGTATTAACGGGGTTTGAAGGTTGGTTTCATCCTTTACTGCTACTCATTTTGCCATTCCAGACTTAATAACTACTACAATAACCTATCTTCCGCTATAACACAGATGGAGCTGTTAATTGGCGTGCACGTGATCCGTTTCCAATCCCTGTATAATCTATGGTGCTACGATGGGGCTAGTTCACTGGCAGGTTGTAAAACAGGTGTATCAACTACTATACTTCGAAAAGAGCATAGAGCTTTGTATACCCATTGCTATGGCCATGCTCTGAGCTTAGCTGTTCAAGATGCAGTAAAGGCAAATGTAATCCTTCGTGGTACACTAGACACTATCGAAGAAATGACAAAGCTGATCAAAAAATCTCCGCGGCGGCAAGTGATTTTTGAAAAGGTCAAATATATAGCAATAGCATTCGTTGCTATACCGTATAAAGCCGGGTCAATTTCTGCATTTAATGTTACGTTTTCGCTAACAACAAATAAGGAAAAGGTTATAAACCGGTACCTCTATGTACAAACCATGGAACTGAATTTTAAGCGATTCGATCGCTCCTACCTGATTTTGAACCCCATGACCGGACTTCGTAACTTCGGTATAGAGAGGTTGCAGTGTCATCCCAGGAAGATCGTCGGCCATGTTTTTGGCGTCTCCAGTTCTGTTACCAATCTGTAACGGATTGTTTACGGGGGGCACCAAAAACATGGCCGCCGATCTTCCCGGGATGACACTGCAACCCGCATGAGTAAGACACTGTCATATATAGAAGTGATACGATATATGCATTTTTGAAAATATATAGGATCCGACTAACAGCGTTAATAATATACCCCGTAGAACGTTCCAAATTGCATAATCAGTGTTACATATTTTCGCACCCCCCCCCCCTCCCCTCCCCATTCGTATTAAATGCCGCATCTACCATGAAATTGCCGCCGCCGCCCCCCCCCCCCCCCCCCCCCCCCCCACCCACACACACACACGCAGACATTCAAACGAGAATCGCGTGCGTTAGTTAAGGCCGCATTATGATTAGACTTAAACGATTCCATTATTATTGCATCACTCAGTATAGCGCTTACGCGTAAACTAACATTTTTATTTAAGAAGCATACATCATGAAATAACCCATGCAGGCTATAACTATAAGAAAAGTCCCAGACTTTATCGATTTTCCTTCATACGATGTCATCAAAGCGGTCCATTTATTGATCATGTTTTGTCCGCGCGAGTTGCGCACTCGCTTCAGCGTTCACAATAGAATTGTAACGCATCTCTGCTCACTTATCCCCATGCATGTTGATTGCTTTCTATTCATTTTATGATCTACAACCAGCACTTGCCATTTATGCAAAATTCCTGGAGTGCAAGGAGAGTAGGGCTTAAAGGGGCATTGTCCTGATACAGCTATTGATGCTTTAGCTGTGATTTCTTGCCAAACATCGCACATCTATTGGAAATCACAGCAACGTTGCCAGTGACTATAGCGAGAGCGCTGAGCGAAGCTTTTCAGTTTTGAAGCGACTTAAAAGACTTACCTCCGAACGACAATGGGGGAAGTACGCTTAAATGGCCTTGCTCATATGCACATACAATATTCTCAACCAGTTGACGCGTATGTTGAAAGCGGTCGTGAACCATGCACTTCGCTGCCTCAGCGCAGGCGGTGCGATGGGCTAGCGCTTAAACTTCATTGTCTGATTGTTGCACTGAATGGACGTAGTGTGTCACTAAAGTATGCGTGCGCATTTATCATATCTGTTGTGCTGTCATTTTTTTTAAATCTTAATTCATGCATGCATGCATGCAAAACCATAGTCGCATGCTGTGAACTATACAATTTATAGCGTGGCTTGACGCGTTATGCGACCAAAAGCGTATGACGCGGAGCCCCAGACACCGATTGGGGAGCTTACAGCCTCCCCTTGCTGGCGAGGGACACGCCCCTCCAAACCAACCGCCTTCCACATAGCCTTATTCCTAGATCCGCCACTGTTTATGGGACCAAAGGGGAATTCTCGCAAAAGCTTTCGGGTACAGACGCGAGTCTTGTACCCAGACCACAAATGTACGTAACGCTCCAAAATCCTCTAATTGTTCTAATTTCACTGCTCACAAAAAGTGCCTTCTGCCTATAAGTGATTCTGTAATGTTTTCGTTTCCGCCGGCAGGTGACGTTTTTGAGCGGGGCCAAAATGGACACCGGGGGTTTGAAGACACGCGCGTTTTTTTATTCCGCGTTATATATAGATGGTGAGATCGAAAACCCACCCTACGTATACTGCTATCACTTAACTTATTCAAGGGCAGACGCAGGAGGGGGGGTGGGGGGGTGGGGGCTGGACCCCACCCCCCCCCCCTCCCCCCGCCTATACCACGTGTGAAAGCTAACCCTCATTGCGTGCCTTAATCGTATATCAGGTGCAGAGTTTCAGACATCAACTGCAATAAGGATATAGACAGTCTGTCACCAAGTACGGAACCCCTAAAAGCTTCCGCGCCCTAGCTCCTCCCGCACCCTCTTCCTATTAATTCTTCATGATTGACCCCCCCCCCCCCCCCTCCCCTTTCAGAATTCCTGTATCCACCCTGCTTATTTGACGCAGTCCTCTGGAGGTAAACGTTCTACACGTTTGTTGCTGGTAGTATTCATTCTACGACTGTACTAATAAGTTGCATTCTTTGGTACATGTTGTCGTATAAGGTAAATGTTGCATGCGCTCAACCTAGATTAGTCCTCCACCGGCAGATTTTACAGCATGCACCCCTCTTGGTGGATTACTTTTCTTTTACACATGCCAACTATCAGCGCCTCTTGGCATGATTGACTCAGTTGAATGCCGTGAAGAGTGAACTATAAGACTATTCTGCAGACAGCTGAGTCAGATTACTTGGTGTAAAAGGTAGGGATTTGTTGAATGCTTGTTGCGCGCGGTCGATAGATTTGCGCTATCCATCGATTGCTCTGCGCGAACAATAGATATATATTATCTCTGGATCTATCGTTTGCGCACCAATCTACCGATCGCGCAACTACCGATGGATCGCGCAACAATCAATCGATTGTGCAGCAAGTAGCTTGCGCAATCAATAGAACACACTTAAACAGCAATGCGCCACGCAGTCGATTGATAGCGCACGTGTGCGAATAGGTGCAAAAGCTTGGTGACTAGTGTTGCCAATAGTAATACAGCTTCAAAAAAGAGCTGCATTTTAACTAAAGCAAAGTTTGACGCCATTGTCAATCACCTTCTGCATCCGGCAGACAAGGTTGATCATCACTTCAAACACTGGGTGAAAACCAGAAAGTTACAGGTCCGTCGATCTTCCTCTCCCGCAAGTCCTTGTATAATTCCGATTGACGAAAGCGTCAAGGTTTGGTGTAGTCCACAATGAGTATATCCCCTTGTATGTAAACGCTACCTATTTTTCTCTCATAGGAAAGTTCGAAATTTCTTGGTGTATTACGTGCAGACCAGTTGGTTGATGAAGTTCAGGCAATCCATGCCAACGAATTGAAGCACAGTGCGTGGCTATAAGAAAGTATTGGACTACGTAAGTACATGTATATGCTGAATTCTCTTACTGACATGGACATACTGGCATGTATGTCTTGATTCCAGATGCAACGTCAGTACTTTGGAGTGACAAGAGGGTTTGAATGAATGAAGGTTCAAACTGTTCATATTGGTGATAAGGTAACTGTTAGCATTCCCAAGCTAGATAGATCCAAAACTGATGTACCACGGCTTCCTTGTGCTACTGCACATGTGTATGAGGACAAAGTGAAGATATATTGCCTTACAACTGCTTATGGAACCCTAAAGGGAAAATTCTGTGAGGTGTATTTGTAAGAAAAATGGCATAGAATGTTCTACTCAATGTCATCTTCTACAACTTTTTCCTACCAATTCGACACAAATTATCACTCAAATCACCTTTACTTTCATCATCTAACAGAGCAATATTGGACACAACTGAGTGGCTGAATGACACACACATGGATGCCATGCACTAATAAGCTCTTGAAAGAATCTTTTCCTGCCGTAGATGGTCTTCAAAATCCTGTTCTGAAACAGAATATGTCATTTGATGCCCAAAACGATGAATTTGCACAGTTCCTTTCTTGTAAATAAAAACCATTTGTTGCTCATATCAAATATTGGGGAAGAAATGAACACAGTCTGCAATTATGACTCAATGCAACTGAAACCAGACTCAGACTGCCTTTCGATTGTGTCGAAATGCATTCAATGCTCTGAATCCCAAACAACGATTAATGTCATGAATGTCCAAGAACAAGAAGACAGCTACTCTTGTGGTGATCTAGCTGTAGCTTTTGCCACATCACTGATTCATGGAGAAGTTCCAACTCAACTGCATTACAAGCAATTGCGCAATCTTCTTAAAGCCGGACTGTGTTGATAAGTTTGGTATAGTTCCTTTTCTATGTACTGTTGTGAATCGCCACCCACGGATTATCTACCAAATTATATTGCAAGTGTAGGTCCACAGATGATGGCAAACTGGATACCGTTGCTGTGCTTGCAGTGAACGCTTCCATTCAAGGAATCAGTGCGACTCGGTTAAAGAAATGGATGTGTAACTTGTGCTCCAAAGAACCTGTCATAAGGATTCTGCATGGAGTCATGCATGCAAGTATCATTGCGCGATCGATGGATTGCATTGCCATTATCAGTAAATTGCGCAAAATGTTTGTTGCGCGATCCATCGGTAGTTGCGCGATCGATAGATTGGTGCGCAAATCATAGATCTATTGTTCGCGCAGAGCAATCGATGGATAGCGCAAATCTATCGACCGCGCGCAACATGCTTAATCTTCAACCCTGTATCATCCCTGCTCGATAAGGTGAGGATTCAGCCAGGCGTGTCAACTGTCAGGCGATCCTTAGCTTTCAGAAATGTATAGGCCTTTAGCTGTGTGCGGGCGGCGGATCAACCAGTATTCTTTACCGGCCAGGTGCATATTTATAATTATAGTATACATAATAAATGTACAATGGTCATTGTATGTATTTGTAGGGGCAAATTTATTAAAAGCGCGTGTGTATATTATTGTTGGACAGCCGCTGTGGGAAAGAGCCATTATTCAACAACCAACGTAGGACGAGATGAAACACGGTATGTAAAAACGTAATATCGCTGATTGAGCTCGTACTCATGCGGATGTATATCACGGCCAGCAATTCCTCGGCCTTATTAGTCTGGGGACCCGAATGATGGTTAGTCGGGTCCGCAGACTAGAGCCTTATATCAACGTAATCCCTCACGTTCGGATTACAAGTGAATTTACGTGACGTTACGGGCCCCGCGGCATGCAGACTTGCTGTGCCTAGCTGTCGCTATATTGAATTTTACTATTCATTAATTTATTCCTTGCATGTCACAAGAAATTTTACCGCTGGGAAATTTTGTCGCCGCGACAATATTTCCTAAGGAAGATATGATCTGTGGCTTTACTTAAAAACGTAGTGACCGTATTATACCTCATTGCATGTTGCTATCAGCTCCAGAACGTGTATGCATGGCAAATTGAATTGTTGCGCAATTCTAGCAAGTTATAAGGATTGGATTAACCACTCTTCAGTAGTGGTGCATCCCACGCAACGAAAGAAAGCAATGTGACTATATTCATCGAGGTTAAAGGTTAAGCGCGTGACTACAGATGAAAACAATGACAAAAAATTGTATCAGTCCTGCCTTGCTCGTGCCATTCGTAACCTCCGAACTGGGCCTGGGGCTGATAATAGTTCTATACTAACGTCGACCTTGTAAATTATTCTTCTATCTTACAAACAGGGGTGGCAGTCATATGACATTCAATTCTTACATAGATATTGATCATGTCTTATACGGTGAAAAATAAAACTTTCCGCGCCATCACAACGCCACTGATTATATATATGATCGAAGATGGCTCATTGTTTGACATTACGATGTACTAAGCCTTGGATGCATATATGTTATAGACATGGCACAATATTAGATGGATAAATCATACATTGTGGCACAGATAAGCAATTCATTATCGTATAAACGCCAACCGTTAACTGACCCTGGAAACGCCATATTAATTGACTTCATTGTTGTATTTATTGTGGTACGGCTCGGGGGAGAACTTCATGCATCTTGCTCTGTTAGAGCTAGCTAGCTAGCTAGAACTATGTCAAAAGCGGCAGACTCACCCTAACTCCCTCACATTTGGTCACTCGGGCCCACTTTTTATATAGTTATCACGATGGCGGGATTTTAACAATATAATATCAGCCTCTACTCCTATAGAATCGCGGAACCCGATGATGCACGTACCTCAGAAACGCTGACTTAATGGACCCCGTCGCCGTTATAGATTCTCGTCTGGTTGCCTCCGACATATCAAGAAACTGGCGATCACGGGAAATTGCGTTATGTAGACTCGTGCCCACGCACTGAACATATCCAGAAATGAGTGGTCACCAAAGTTACAAAAGTTTCAAATTTGCATTTTCTGATATTCCATTGTGTGAATTCTCTTGAGAAAGTTAACGTAAGATAAAATACGATTTTTCATTAATTTTTTTTATTCAAAAATATTTATTAAGAATATGTATGGAAAGTATTTGTACTTGATTTTTTCTAAGGGACTAAGCGGTGTACTAAAAATGTGACATGCCCCATAATAACTAGCATGAAGCATAATTATTTAGCAATTTATAAATTACTCCCTTTGTATTGAAAGTTTTAGTTCCTGGAGGCAAAATAGTACTCTATAGAAAATTTTACAACCTAATTATACAGCAACTTATTACATGTATATAGAATACATAATACATTTAGACATATGGGGCAAAAACAATAATAATATTACACATTAAATAAAAATGATAATGACAAGAACTATTTAAGCATGACGTTCAGGCAGAGATACTAGGTAACCCTGCTCCATCATCCATTCCAAATGCACTCCTCCATTTGGTACAACCTAATTATTGTATTCAACATCCTGTAATTCTTAAGTTTTACTAGATATCCAAAATGTGACTATTGGACACTATCCTCACAACAATATAGTATTTATTTGAGCTTGTGAAGTAATTTCTGCATGGATCTCTAGTTTTCGTTCCTGTAATTTTTTTTTAATGGGTTATTTTGTACGTTTTTCAATATGCCGATACCATGAATACGTGCGTCACGTGACTCAGGAGGGACAACAAAATAATAACTAAACCAGAGCACGTGCCATCAATCCACACCCCCTTGTCTCTCGTCCCAGACCGCTAATATTAGATTGCTTTCACTCTGGTAGGGTGTTAGCTTGAATGCTGTGCTTTCGAACACTACCTTTGTAAGCTGTTGTTTGATGTTCGTGCTTCACAAGCCCGGATGAATTCGTCAGAACCAGTGGCATTATGTCCCGCGGATCCTAGGTTTCATAACGTTGGCAGACCCGTATGTCCGTGGGTGCGGTTTGCATAGTTTTTTTTCCACATCCATTCGTGCGTGTGTGTGTGTGTGTGTGTGTTTGTGAGAGAGAGAGAGAGAGAGAGAGAGAGAGAGAGTGAGAGAGAGAGAGCGAGAGAGAGAGTGAGAGAGAGAGAGAGAGAGAGAGAGAGAGAGAGAGAGAGAGAGAGAGAGAGAGAGAGAGAGAGAGAGAGAGAGAGAGAGAGAGAGAGAGAGAGAGAGAGAGAGAGAGAGAGAGAGAGAAGAAGTGTGCATACAGCGTGATAACTTCATAGTTTGGGAGTGGGGTGGCGAAGTTGAGGGGTAGGGGGGGGGGGGGGGGGGGGGCAGAGGGGAGAACAATAGGTCTGAACGTCATTGTGTCTAAGTTCAGTCTAATTCAATCCATATCTAATAGGTTTAAGGTTTCTATTCATCATTTTATACGCATGCCCTGATACAGAAACTTTCCGGGGGCTAATTTTACAGTCCATGCATACATATATGCCACTTTCCGTGACCGATTTACATGCAGGCCTACATGTAGATATAATTCTTACTCGATATTAGTATATGGTTAACCGTAATCTATGTGAAACACACCCTCTCTTTTTAGATGAATGCTGCACGAATAATTAAACGTATGTCTGCCAGCCTCTTTTAACGTATTGCTGTATAGGATGGATGGCATACATGTGTGTGTGATGCTCTGTTCATCCCATCCTCCTCCCCTCTTCACACAAACACATACACACAGGTAATGTTATCCCATACTATGGCGCGGGATTCGTTGCCAAAAGTATATCAACTCTACCGCACTATCGAGAGTTACGTTAGTAACTCTCATATAGGATTTGACCCCGATTATGAATGTCATTAAAAAACGCGACCCGCTTCTAACAAGACTCCCGACGAGCGGATGGCTTACCTTGTTATCGTCGTCGTACAAGAAGGCAATAACAAGCAGTTTCGTGTTTGTTTGATGTCACAAAACCGCGTGGTTGTAGAGAACAAAACAATTTTCAAAACTCGTACCCAGTCCCACGTATTTCTCGTTCTTCTTGTTCTTGTTCTTGTTCTTGTTCTTGACCACGCATAACTCGGGATAGGAACACTTTTAAGGAATGAAAATTACACCAATGGCTTCAGAATTCGTTGGCATTTTCGCTTCTGTGGTCAAAACGTCTCGAGGCTACATGACATATATCGGTGGTTGTGTTAGCAAATCACGTATAGTTTAAGCTTACTGCACTGACACGACTCAGATAGGTCCTACTTCGCTCTTTATACGAAGTACTAGCAGTATACATCATGTAATCAAATGTGTACGGTCTGGGCACTACACATAGTGGTAATTAATTGTGGCAGTTATGTATTTTTTAATAACGTGCACGAACTATAATCATTCTTGTTATTCGATCGTTGTAAGTTTGACGCTCTTTGTAACTTAGTGAAGTTGTTTTTTTTTTTTTTCAAAATGCCTTCACGTCAGGAAAAGAAGAAAGCCAAACGACGAGCATAGTACCTCAAAACTAGATACGACATATTAGATTCAGCCCGAGCGGAACTACAAAGCAGAGCCTGAAAAGAAGCGGCCCTCTCAACGTGAAAACTATCGAGCAGAGCCTGAAAAGAAACGGACCTCTCGACGCGCAAGGTATCGAGATGCGATTAGTAGAGGGGGAGGGGGGGGGGGGGGGGGCGGTGCTGTCTGGATCTGGCCCGGTACAAAATGCGTTCGTGGGTTCGATCGCGCTGGGGCGACAATCTATTTCGACCGCCCCCTTAAAACCCCCTCAGATCCTGAAGAGGAACGGACCTCTCGACGTGCAAGGTATCGAGCAGATCCTGAAAAAAGACAGCGATATTGCCATAGTCCTGAACGTGCATCTCGCTCGACGAAAAGACTTAAGGTCACTCAAAGGTATGTCGTACCTTTACAACCTCCCTCTCATATCAAGATGGATTACTTAACATGCTATACGGCTCATAATCGGGTATGGATAAAAATCAATGAAACAAGTAAATAAAAAACATTCTCTATGAGAAAGTTGGTGGCATATAGGATTTGAAGGCAATGGTGGTGTAAAAAGGAAGGAAACAAGGGTCTAATAATAAGGGAAAATGGAATAGTCCTATATTTAGCACATTTCTATATGTAGGATATAGTATGTTGTTCGTGTGCTAAATATAGGACTATTCCATTTTCCCTTATTATTAGACCCTTGTTTCCTTCCTTTTTACACCACCATTGCCTTCAAATCCTATATGCCACCAACTTTCTCATAGAGAATGTTTTTTATTTACTTGTATACACACTGCTTAAATCAACTATTAACCGCATTGGGTAGTGATCTCATTCATTTTACGGTACTCGTGCCAAAAGTATATCAACTCTATACAATAGAGCTCTGGTTTTTAAAAGTTTATATACTTCGAATCTCGAGGGTTATATTGTCCATGTGTATGTAAGTATAATGAATGAGGTAAACACCCAATGTGGTGTATATCGTTAAGTTGATTTCACACAACACTGACTTAAATTCCAATGATATGCACCGCGTTAGGTTCCAAATTCGATATTAAATGTCACTCTGTACGCAATGTCTCGTGCCCAGACCCAGATGTTCGAGTGCATCATCGTTACTACATTTATACCACCTGCGCACGCACCACACACACACACACACACACACACACACACACACACACACACACACACACACACACACACACACACACACACCGCATCGAGCGGGCACTCAGTTCACTCTTAGCGGCAATCGAGCGATATTTTATGGAATGCAATGAAGTATAGTGGGCTCCCTGTGTTGTCCGGCTAGGCACATAGTTGTACGTATCGATAATGGTTGTGCCCAATCAGATTACAGGCAGGTGGTTTGTAGGAAGCAACACTAAATAATGCACAGCGCACCATGCGATACGCAACCATGTAGACAAAGAGTAGTTGGGAATCACCGTATTCGTGCCACTTACAATATAAAAAATGATAACATTGGATTGTAAAAATAATTTTACACCCAATGATACATGCTTTGACAAAACATAAGACATATTATCCAAGCGTTGGATGTACATATAATTTATATACACGTTGTACATCACATTGTCAATTCATCCCGTGGTTGATTTTCAATATGACATCACATCCTCATGTACAGCACCTCATTCATTCAGCTTGTCATCCACTGTACAAGATAGAATATATTATTCCACGTAGGCTGCATTATCATCCCCCCCATCAAGCACATTATAACATTCCACGTAGGCTGCATGCACAACCGTATTGCAATTATATCTCATAATGAAGCATAGATAGAAGAATACCTGAAACGCGTCACGTGATCCATTGAATTTTCAATTGTAGGCGGCGGACCCTTTGAAGCGAACTGTGTTTCCTTTTGTAGCGTCTGCTATTCAACACAAAAAACGTTATCTTCGGCATTCTTCGCACTCCCACTTGTCTTTCTTTCCAGTTTAGTGACTATTGTTCACTAAGCATACTCTACGTAGGTACCGTATCTGTCATTCAGCGTCTTCGGAACATATATCTCAACTTAGAAAAGCTTCCAATCTATAATCAAAACATTGCATTATTCCCTCTGTGGAACGAACCTATATATCTGTTGTAAGGGGCTTCAGCGTGTTGGTACAACTGCTTGGTGAACAGGTAGCGGACCCATGAATTCTGTGCCACTACTTTCTTTGATTTCAAATCCGTCGCTCGTCACTACGATGTAATCTTCACCAATGCATTGTTTAACGGCTGCCAAAATAAACGATGATTGGCAGTAGTTTCTGTTAATGAAATGTAGATTTGATCAACGGTTTCAAAGTTGGATTTACCGGGATCCATTCTTTTCATTCTCGCCACGGTTACTTTTAGAGTGTAAGACTGTATATTCCTTTTTTCTTAGATGAAGAAGTCGATGGCTGAAGAACTGTCCTAAATCCAGGCCACAGAAGGCTTTGGAAAGAACCCCGACTGCTTCCTATGCCAGATAGCGTATTAGAGCTTCTCGACGGCGTTGGTAGAACAGCTGCAGATGATTCGTCTGGCGTCACACTTTCAGCAGCTGAACTGACTGAAGTGGCAGGCGGCACATCCTCAACTGAACAATAAGTGTAGCATAGTCCGATAACGAACTGAGAATTATATCTCCGTTGCAGCGTGGAAGAATACGCGATGTGTTAAGTACCTCACACCGCAGCCAGTTCCCTAGCGGCTGCAGCTACGCGATAAATAAGCATTGAAAACATGGTTCAGTTTTACTACACACACACACACACACACACACACACACACACACACACACACACACACACACACACACACACACACACACACACACACACACACACACACACACACACACACACACACACACACACACACACACACACTCACACTCACACACACACACACACACACACACACACACACAAACAAGATCCACTGGCTGGAAAAGTTCACTGGACTACTGAACGCATGACAAGGTTTCAGCAGCAATTTCCTGACCTTCTCCAGTTTTTCATACTATCTGCAACAATGATTGCAACATGTTTAAAAGCTGTCTTAAATTTTACATTAGGCTCACTGAAGAACTATCTGCTTCTATAGCCAATCCTTAATAGACAACTAATAGTAATGTTGTTGTCCAGTGAATTTGCATCATATTTATATCAAGTTATAATGTAAAGTGCACATGATTGATTATTTCCTGCAGATCAACATTTATTTACCTGCACAAAACACTGCTGATATTACATGTATCAAAGCAAATTACAAACTCATAGTTTTATGTAATAATGAAGGATATTAATAAAGCTAGGTCATTGAGGTTTAGCGTAATACGTGCACGGATGCCCAAATTACATACAGGGCTTTGACTGAACTGAGTAAAATAATCAAGTTCTCACACAACATTTTTTTGCATGACATTATAGTCTGCATATGTCATCCATCCTCCTCCCCCACACACATCCCACCCTTCTCATGGGACTAAGTTAATCCATTGAATACATGGGTCAATTAACGCTTGTGTATGTGCGTGTTTGTGTGTATGTGACACTGGTTGTCTGTACCAACTATGAGGCCATTTATTTACTCTATTCCTTTCTACGTATACCCCTCTATAGACTCATGGATGGTTAGCTATGATATGTTCATCATTAGAAGCAATATGAACATTTGTGAACATGTGTAGTTGGATTGTTGTCCAATGTGTTGAACAAGATTTAATTTGTTGTAATGAACGGCTCTCAGCGTGCACGTACAAACACAAACAAGTTTCATTATGACTGATGCATGTGCCACTGTACGTGTTGAAACTGATATAAGTATGACTACTTGCAGCCATAAGCTGGATACCTGTGTGTGTGTGTGTGCACGTTTCACTGATACACACCTGTCCAAACACAGATAGAGGCCTCATGCATGGATGCATGATAGATTATGATTTGAAACTTGGCATCAGCAATTGCTGCGGTATTTGAATGCATGCAGCAAAATACAATTAAGGCCTTAAGTACTACCAACACAATAGGAAACCCAACGCATTTGATGACAAACGGTTCCGATCAAGCTTGCATATAAAAATTAAATGTGTACATGTATATGCATACCAAGCAACAAACATGTAAATAAAAAGGGAAACCACAACTGTGATATTTTATAAAAACATTTTATAAAAGCAGACATCAGTTCTGCAAATGCCACTCTTGATACCACGTCTGCTCTCTTGTCCTGTGTATAGAGAAACGTACCCAACTCCATTAGGTCACTATTAATAAACAACATGTGTGATATTCTAATCATTAGGGGTCCATGCTTTTTCTAAAAATGCAGACTAGAAACACTGAACACAATAAAGGGAGGGAGGGGGACGAGGAGGGAGGAGCAAAGGGAGGGAACGGGGAAGGAAGGGAGGGAGCAGGAGCTGCGGACTAAATGCACTATGTACTGACCAGTAGGTATGCGGTACTTATAAATGTGAAGAAGGATAGTGATCATTGACTAAGTGCACTATTACATGTACATGCATGCATGCGCACTTACGGTACATCTTCTCCGACCAGTAGGCCAATTGTAAAGTAGGCGTATACGTGAAGAGGGCGTGGTGAGTGCACTAGTGGCCCGTTCTGGTTCTGAGACATCCATTACTCCATCCTCCGCTCAATTATGATTTTATCTCACTTTTGCATGATTTTGGCCAAAAATTGAACATTTGAAAATTACAATATAATTGTACGCTAGCGCACAGTCCAATATTTAGAACACGCTGGTACGCATAAAATTTATGACGGAATGAATATGAATAATTAGATTACGATGCAAAATAATCGTGTTTTAAGTATTTGATAATTGAGAATTTGAAATGGCCGAAATATACACGGACCGGTATCCACAGGAACTATAGGAACGATGTGCATGCCAATATTACGCCAAACCCATGATTCAATGGCATTCTTTTTGGGTTTTTTTGTAGAAGACCTCTCCATCTCTCAAAGTAAGTGTTGCAGCCTTTCTTCTGATGACTCTTTTTTTCGTTGCTGGTACTACCCTCCCATCAAACAAGTAAAGACATGCTATTTCGACCAGATCTTCATTTTCATCCGCACACATCTCACTAGCTGTTTCTGATGCAGTTACACGTGCTTTCACACTTCTAAACGCATGCGCTTCGAGTAGGACCGTTTGTGGCGGGGGCGGACCAAATATGCTGGTTTATTTTGTCCGGTCGGACCAAATTTTGACCCGGACCGAATATTTCGTGACACGCCCATGCGGATAATGCTCGTAACTAGTAAAATGAACAAGAAAAGCATGGAAATTGTAACTGAGCGTTGTCCGAGGTTACCAGGCTGTCGATAGAGTCCTAAATAAGCGTTGAAACAGACAACCACTTCGAAAGTAATGCCGCGAGTGCTACTGACAAAGAGAATGACATGAGGCATATCCCACGGGGCACGACACATCAGAGATAAGTATTATAAATCCACTGGGTTCGAGCAAGGATTGTAATAGTTAATAATCCTTGGTTCGAGCTACTAGCTGATTCAAGTAGACAACATACTAAATGTGTGCAAGCATGATTTCTGAATGTTTGGACCTCCATATTCTAGCACGCAGAAGTCCCTATCAGCATTATTTATTTATCAACTGGCTTTTCAATCCATGCACATACACTGTATGCGTGGGGCGTACCGCAGTAGTATCGTAGTGCCACACCCTCTTGGCACGCTGTATTGTAAATGTACACTTAAGTTATTTTACTATGAAACTAAATCAGTTACATGTGCACGTGAGCAAACGTTTCGTCAGTGACGTCATGAATTATTAAAAGTATTATAGATGATATTAATAATATCTTGCGACATCTTCATACATGAATAAATTATGCATGGTTGAAATTAATTTATTTGTCTTGATTTTAGTAAAAGGGTGCTTATTTTTATGTCATGAAAAATGCATATTATAATCAAATCGATTTTAAAAGTATATTAGACAAGGATGACCGCGTATGTATGGGCCATTTCTGGATATGAGATCTGATTCATACACTGATCAAAACTGACTCTGACAAAGTCAGGCTATATATCATTGCACAACATCGTTGCCTGAGGAGGTATATGAAAAAAGGAGACCTTCCTCTCCAAGTGCAATGAATTCCACCCCACAATGAAGTTTACAAGAGAGTTCTCAGTCCTGGAAGAAGCTCACTTCCTAAACGCAACCTAATATACAAGGGGAAAAAACTTCAAAGTAACACAAACTCTGAACATGAATACATACACATGATTGTTCTTCCATCCCAAAGGTGTCGCCAAGAACATGATCCCGCTAGGAGAAACATACAAATTTATCAGGACCAATACAGACTAAACCATTCCTAACAAACAGACCCAGAAACTTGATTGGATCTGCCATGTTGGGGAAATGCTTTGCCATATTCTGTAGTTCTGCAGCATCACCTAGCTCTAACAATAAATAGCTTGTGGCAGTTGCTGAAACTTAAAAGTCAAGCATCGCAGCTGTCCCACACCTCTCCTGCTACCCACTCAGCACCTGTCACATTGGAGCCAGACTTTTAATTCTTATCAATCTTGCCTTCCTACATACATGGCATACAGTGGATGCATGATATGTTGCCTCCATTTAGTGCTCATCATTTTCAAACCATAATTGCAGTAGCGGCGGTAGTAATAAGACACTGAACATGTTGATTGTTCAAAGGCTTTTTTTGAAGTGCAACCTGCCTTAACACCCCTGAGCAAGTTGAGTGGGGAAGGGGTGGTTTGATCTGCATCCTAAGTATGATCCAACGTCAGAACCAAACACATCATCAAATTCATTATCAAAATTCGCGGTTCAGCAGCGATAATTCTTAGAAAGTTTTGGGTGTGTCGCTCAAGTCCAACGGACAAGTACATATTGTGGATATGGAAAGCGCGCCAGTAGATGTTGAAGCTGTTGCGCGTTTAGGAGCGAATGATGCCAATCCAACAATCGATCTAACGTCAGGGGATGCCAGGGGCGGATGCAGGATTTTGGCGAGGGGGGGGTCCGACATGAATAATTGATGAGGAGGAGGGGCGCGCGCGAAGCGCGCGAAAAATTTTGTTGTACGCATTCCAATTTTTCCACAGATTGTACATGTAAGGGGGCCGGGGATTGGAAATTAAGGCAATCAACACCAATAAATGAGTGACATTCCATTACATTTCTGCCGGCTATTGTAGTCTTATGGATTTAAATGGCTGTGTTGTTACATGCATGCGGTTTCCATTGCTATTTGAACCACTTAAATTTTACCATCGCACTCCGGCAGATGACCTACTTCAAGCAGTGAACAGTATAACATTCGCGCGCGAAAAAAATTTTTGCACACATTCCCAAGATTGTACATGTAGGGGGATTAGAAACGGAAGCAATCATAACCAATAAATGCGTGCCACTCCGTTACGTTCTGGTTTCCAGGCTATTGTGGTTTTGCGGATTTAAACGGCTCTAGTGTGTTTCGTCGCAGATTTGCATTGTACGCCGGCTTAGTTTCTTTGTTAAAATTTATAATTTAAATTTGCAATGATCTTGCAGCAAGGTGCATTCAACCTTGATGGGTACTAATAATAGAGCACGAATCAAAATAACTGCGGAAAGAATCGCTCTATAATACGACCGTGAGTTAGCATTTTGGAATACATTTACCTTACGTATAAATACCAGCCTACTACGTATCTCGCAATTTACAGAACTAAAATATAGTACTAACCAACGAATAAGCAATAACTATTTAGCAACTTCACGAAGTGCACTCCGTAGAAATGTATATCTCACGTGCGACACGTCATATGCTAATTATATTCATATTCAGGTTCGAGGGGGGGGTCCAGACACCCTGGACCCCCCCCCTGGATCCGCCACTGGATGCTGGCATAAGTCTTGAAAAATCCACGGCTTTTGACGCCATGACCACTTCTCAAGTTGGAACGACGATGCCTTTTTGCAACGAAACGGTATCCACTGTTGAAGAGAAAATAGCCTTGAAACAAGATGTGGCGGCATGTTGCGATACGCATGTAGGCCCGTTACAGCAGAGTGGTGCAGCTAAAGTTACAATTACAGCCGATATGGCATTTTCTATCGGAACAGAGGGCAAAATTTCTACTTGTTTTTCAACCTGTATCAATGCTAAGCCTACAGACTTCTCAGCTAGTGAAATGGAGGAAGCTCACATTTCTCCAACCCTGGGTGTTATCGTATCTAACGCCTGTTGCACTAGCGATACTCAAGACGACATGACGGTAAATAGTGATACTACATTTAGGGACACTATTTCTTCAACTAGTGATACTGTCGCATTTCCAGCTGATGGTACTCCTTCAGTGGATTCTCTTTCCAATGCAGCCTCTTCAGTGGATAGTAGCCCTGCTCATCATGACTATACTGTACACAATGCTACTTTTTCAGCTACATTTACTAGCACCCCATCTACAGCTGGTGCTACATCTACTGGTACCCCATCTGCAGCTGGTGCTACACCTACTGGTACCCCATCTACAGCTGGTGCTACATCTACTGGTACCCCATCTACAGCTGGTGCTACATCTACTGGTACCCCATCTACAGCTGGTGCTACACCTACTGGTACCCCATCTACAGCTGGTGCTACATCTACTGGTACCCCATCTACAGCTGGTGCTACATCTACTGGTACCCCATCTACAGCTGGTGCTACATCTACTGGTACCCCATCTACAGCTGGTGCTACATCTACTGGTACCCCATCTACAGCTGGTGCTACATCTACTGGTACCCCATCTACAGCTGGAGCTACACCTACTGCCTCTGCTGCAGCTAGTGTTGTGTATGCTTGTACTCCTGCAACTAGTGCTACACCTAATGACACTTCTGTAGCTGGTGCTACACCTACTGGTACCCCATCTACAGCTGGTGCTACACCTATTGGCACCCTATCTGCAGATGGTACGACATCTACTGGTACCCCATCTACAGCTGGTGCTACATCTTCTGGTACCCCATCTACAGCTGGTGCTACATCTACCGGTATCCCATCTACAGTTGGTGCTACATCTACTGGTACCCCATCTACAGCTGGTGCTACATCTACTGGTACCCCATCTACAGTTGGTGCTACACCTACTGGTACCCCATCTACAGCTGGTGCTACATCTACTGGTACCCCATCTACAGCTGGTGCTACACCTACTGGTACCCCATCTACAGTTGGTGCTACACCTACTGGTACCCCATCTACAGCTGGTGCTACATCTACTGGTACCCCATCTACAGCTGGTGCTACATCTACTGGTACCCCATCTACAGTTGGTGCTACACCTACTGGTACCCCATCTACAATTGGTGCTACACCTACTGGTACCCCATCTACAGCTGGTGCTACATCTACTGGTACCCCATCTACAGCTGGTGCTACATCTACTGGTACCCCATCTACAGCTGGTGCTACATCTACTGGTACCCCATCTACAGCTGGTGCTACATCTAGTGGTACCCCATCTACAGCTGGTGCTACATCTACTGGTACCCCATCTACAGCTGGTGCTACATCTACTGGTACCCCATCTACAGCTGGTGCTACATCTACTGGTACCCCATCTACAGCTGGTGCTACATCTACTGGTACCCCATCTACAGCTGGTGCTACATCTACTGGTACCCCATCTGCAGATGGTACGACATCTATTGACCCCCCTTCTGGAATATGTACCTCTGCAGCTGGTGCTACATCTACTAACATTTCTGTACTTGATGTTGCATCAGACTTTAAAGATAACACTTCCAATTCAACACAGCAGTCAGCATTGGCTAAGGTATTTGCACAGTATAATAGTATCAGAATAGTGCTGTTTGCATGGATTGTTACTACTTAGTATCGCTGAACTTTAATTCGACCAGTGATTGTGACATTGCACAGTTAGCAAAGAATGTTATGCATGTAATGTGACTACTTGTTCAAAGATGGAGGTTTGGGTTATAATTGGTCCATTCTGGGAATGACAATATTCATGCTACATTGTATAGCATGATTAATTATCTGATTGTCTATTCCAGGATTTTGGTCAACAGTGTTGCAATTTGTGTTACCTATTGTAAGTATGCCAGCTCAGCATGCATGACTCATGCAGGGATGTACTGAGCCACATGAGAAATGATGACTGTATGAAGAACACCTGACATGCAAACCAGTCCAGTGCTACAATAGTTGACTAGTTTGATGGGAGGTGTAGTGCATATGACAATGCATGTGATGATAATGCACAAAGTCCCTATGGAGTGACAATGAATAATCAAGCTCCCAAAGGAGAATTGATATTATGTGTATGTTGTGCCTTCCCTCTCTCCTTCTCCTTCTTCCTTGCTGCATTTCTATGCTAAACTCACTACGTACCTATCTCTGCACTCACCCTAAATGTTCATATTGTAGTATTTTACTAATGATCCTAATATATATCAAGATTGCAGTTTGCTACATATAGATGTTTGTTATACTCGATACGTGGAACTGCTCTATGTGAGAGTGAGATACATCTAACTCGGCATACACCCCTTCCTTTCATGATTTCTTGGTCCGCCCTGAACAGATACCCTGCCAAATGATTGTCAGCTGGCTTTCTTATGTGTGACCATCTGTCGGGTTCAGTCTTTGTGTAATAAGATACACTTGATGGTACAGTAGTAATGCATACCAAATGTGAATTGAGATGCCCAACCTTGCAAAGCCATTTCCATACCTGTACAAAATCATCATGCACTGATTAGGAATGCCGATAAGAACTGCTCATGGGTTATCCAATAGCCTGCAATGGTTCATGATCGTTGTGCTTTTTAAAAATAATAACTACAACTAGAGCATTTTTGGAACATGCAACATTTGACCTTTCTTTTACTTAGAACACTGCCAACCAAGATGCTAGGTTGTACCACTGCAAAGGGAAGGATGATGCTAATGACAGATCAAAGAAGTGAGTTATTCATTTATTGTAAGAAGAACATATTGAATTGTTACAACACTGTGTTGTGTATGTAACAAGCTGTGAATAAATCATGTTTGAAACTATATCTGTGCATCCATTGCTTCAATAGTAAACATATTATTCTGGTGACAATAAAATTAACAAACATCTTTAAGTAATGCATGTCTGTCAGTTTTCTATATCCATGTCATTTTGCTTTTCAAGCTTTCAGCTGATTTTGGGACATGTAAAATATTATTTCTTATCATCATGTTGCAAAATGTAATCTATCTCTACGGCACCACATTAGCATCATCATTTTGAGGTGAAAGCTAAAACCAGCAGTGTGTTCTGTCCACCCTATTTTACATGCATGTGCTGTTTGAAAACATTTAATGCTGATCAGCACTTAATATGCATGCTTTTTGTACATGCAGGGAATCCGTTGGGAGTCACCTGTCTCTTTCTGAGAAGGACTGTGTGCTGGTCACCTTTCATGTGATTATTCCAACAGACTTGTGGGGATGGGATGAGTACTCCTGTGTCCACCTCTGCTTTGGCCATAAGCTCCTCGGTGGGTGGAAATCAGCACATGGAGAGTTTAGCATGAGGTACTGAGCTGCTTAGAGTGTGTATGTGTGTTTAAGACTTGTATTTGTGCACCATCTCAAGCAGATATCCTTCCAGTGCCGAGTCCAACTGTGAAATGATCTGCACATTGCCAATAAAGATGGAAATCCTGAAGGATCCATTGCCTTATAAGTACCGTGTATTCTCTCCAAAGGTGAACGTTCAAGCAAAAAATCATTGTTACGAGTTTCTGTATGGACATTCCAAGAACCATGGACACAATAATCGATGCTTAGTCAATAAGCATTCAGAGATCATTGCAGGTATGAGAAAATTGAACATCGTTTTAATGTTAGGTGATTTTTCGAAATTTTCATAGGTAAAGGCTTTGATCAGTATGATACTGTAGCCTACCCCTGTGAGGCTATCTTAGCGTCTGTGATGGGTGGACAGTCTGAAGGCACAGTAGCCTCAAAAACTGATGCAGCCACTCCATGGTACCATCCAGCAAATGTATTCAAAGCCATTAGTAGTGCCCTCTCATATGCTACAAAGAAGGAAGCAGACTCTTCAGTTGCCCCATCACATGAAGACACAAGTCTATGCTCTTTGTCTGTGTACCTGAGGCCTTATGCTGAAGCCCTCTGCAAAGGAAGCTACACCAGCAGCCTGGCTAAGATTGTTGATGAAATTAACCGTATCTACTCGTTCGTGAGTTGCCCGCATGTCATCAATGGCGATGGGGTCAAGACTAATCCACTTCAACTTTCACAAGTAGGCACACATTCATGTACATTCCCACAGTTTTTAAGAAATTAGGGGCACAAATCCCTGTGAAGGGGTATTTACAGAGGGAAAGTACATGACCCTCCCACCCAGCAAGGGTGTTTGGAGGGGTTTACTACGTTCCTCCATCAAGGGTTAGGGTGGAGCCCCAGAACAAAAAGAACTAACTAGCTGTTGAAAATAGTTAAATTCACAAGTGTGACTAATATTGATAGCCAGTTGCATGCGTGCATTGTTATGTATAAACGCATGCAGAGGCAGACACATCTTTGTAGGAGAGAGGTTCAAACCCTTATTTGGCCTAGATGATTACAAAAACCATTGGCACGTGGCTTTAGACAGCTGACCATTTCATTCAAATAGAATTTATCTTAAGTCATGCTTTTGTAGACTACTACACAGCCACTGCATCTCACACACACTGTACTAGACCTCACTAATAACCCTTTCAGTTATATAAATGCTAATAGAACATGTGGGATTCCAATCAATGCACACGTTTGGTGAAGTATATGAGGTGAGAGTCCTGTATATGCAGTTAATGCTAAATCATTTTTGCTTGAGGGTTAGGGTAGATTGGTGCCGGGTCATTTGTAATAATATGTAAATGTTCATTATTATTATTCATTCGTAAAAAAGAAGAAATTTTGTGCACTTGCTTATCCATCCATCTTGTTTCTTTTCAATTTTGGATGGCAGCTATTTGTGCTGTTGCATTTTGTATTATAAACTGCACAATGCAAAAGAAAAGCACAGAACCAGAATGAAATAACTCCACTCAGTATTACACTCCATTCTGGACAATTGCTTTATCAAATTTACCATTACCCCATCTACAGGCAATGCAGCAGCATTTTATATCCATACTGGAGAGCCTACAGTCTACATCACATGAGACACAACTGTGTTCAGCAGTAGCTGTAATGTTCTGTGTATCTGAAGGGGTGAAGTACTATCAGCTTAAGTTACCACTGAAAGTTATTGCTTCTGCCTTGAAAATGATCCGACTAATGCCTTGTGAGCACAAAAGAACATGTTCTGAAATAGCCATTCTCGATACATTGATACCAGAGGAGAGCAGGTGTGTACACTTTTGTTTTTGTTTTTGTAAATAGTTTGTTATTTTTGCTACATGTACATGAAATACTTTATGCCGTGTCCTCAGGCATGCAGTTGGGGAAGCTATCTTGCAATTCTGTTTTCAGCTCTTCATCAGTGGGAAGCATCAATTAGAATGGTTTGAGGCATTGCCTCTAGTTCACTTCTTGAAAGGAAGCTCAAAGCCTTTTGCTCTGTTACCAAGACCAAAACAGCTGCAGTGGGTGCACGTATCATTGCAACAGCAAATTGTAGGAAAATATGAGATTGAGTAAGTAATGCATATCATGTATATTATTCTAATGTACTTGTTTGTTTGTCTTTTATGATGCAAGGAGAAGTATTTATTTAATAATGCACTGTGATTAATATTCCCCATGCAGCGATATTGTGAAACACTATCATCGAATGCAAGACCTCTTTGCCCTAGACCCACTCCTACTCCCTTTATTTATTAATATGTGTCCAAAGAAGACACTGATGGCTTTGTTTAAGTGTATTCCTCCATATGTGTCCACTGCATATGCATCCTATGTGGTGTCAAAACAAGGATGGTCCCAAGCAGAGGTAACTGATGACAATGTAATGATGTGTGTTCATATTAAGCCACAATGATAGGTAGATGAATGTTCAATGCTTGTATCTGCTATCAGAAGTAATAAAGAAGGTCACTGTGCAACAAGGTGTGTGATTCATCTTTACATGTGGGGTAATGACACACTTTGATATATGTGTTGCATGTTCATTTGTATCACATATAGTGAACAACTTTTGAACATGCTGGAATCATTTTCAATGCTTCTGAATGAAATAATCTTGCAGATTAAGAATGCCAATCGTGGTCACTCAGCAAAATTGCCACATGCTCTGATACTCCTTATTCTAGAAACTGTTTCCAGTTATCAAAATAATTCTGGTGCTCAAAGTGACATTGAGTCAGATACGTGTTTGTGCTTTACAGTGCTCAATCAGCTAGTGTCACTCCTTGAAAGCTGGATCACCTGCAAGGATGTAATGGGTGAACTGTTTGGTGGGAAGGAAATTACATTTTATAGTTCTTGGAAGGGAAAAGAAGAATTAATGGTACACAACTTTACACCAATTATTGTTATTCTAATGCATATGATTTGTGTTTCAGTTGTGGGACGAAATTCTGAAGCATGATTGTATGTTAAGGGGAAAAGTCTTGGACAAATGGAATGCACTACGTCATGATTTAATCCAAAAACGTGTGCAACAGGTTGGCAAAGTTATTGCTAAATTGAAGTATTTATTGTGCATACACAATGTATAAAATGCTTCAGCTCAGTGACAAGGGGAAAGTGAAACTAGTTTGTTATCTGGAAGAGTCAGCTAACATGCATCCTCTGTTAGTGGAAGTTGTGTTTAATAATGGAGCTAAGGGCATTGATAGCATTTGTGACAAGGTACAACTGTGTGAAAGCATCTCTACAATGCTGCTACTATACTGGTTTGGCTTGCAGGGTGGAGATGAAGCAGTGAGCCAGATTAATGAGTTGGTGGAAAAAGAATCTGAAAGGATTGGGAAGCTGACTAGTCAAATTCTTATTAAAAAGTATCCCAACAGTGCCAGCAACATTTATCAAGTGTCCTTTGATGACCTCATGAACTGGGAATTTTGGCCTTGCTTCATTAAAATATATTGTAAGTTTACATCATACTTTTAGTACAGTCAGTTCTTGTATAGGTAGAATGTTTATTAATTTGCATGTTAATATTAATAATTCCCACAGGTGGCAAACCTACGATTAAGAAGGGGTTAAAACATCCATGCATCACAGCTTGCAAGGCTGCTGTGGATAGATTGAACTTTGTATGTGGGCAATTAGCAACGGCAGAAATTTTGGTTAAAGAACTATTAAAAATCAATGACAAGAAAAGTGTGATGAAATTGCTATGTGAGGCTGCAGTAATCTCAGTGGCTGTAGTGCAATCTGACATTGAAGGAAGAATGGAGGAGCTTAAACACTATCGATCACATTGTGATCTACTTCGTTACTTTCTCTCCAAAGCTCAGATTCCAGAGCAAACACTAGGTACACAGATCAGCTGATTTCTTATTATGTGCATATCATAATTATATGTGTAGGGTTACCTCAACTGACTGAAGAACTAAAAAGGGATATTTCAGACCAGAAACTAAAAACTATCTGTACAAGAAACCAGCATAGTGAGGAGGTCGAGGCAATTTTCCCAGCAGCAGGTGCTTTAAATGTCTTTGTTGATAAGTTCCACATCATGACATCAGATTACCCAAGTTCAATTTTCGACACCTTCTGGAAATACTACCTATCATTGAAGACTGACTGTACTGTAAACTTCAGTTATTTGCACACAGATGTATGGAACCCAACACTAAACACTTGTCGTACAATTGTTAATCAGTGCAGGATGAAGTCTATTACACTCAACCGTGTAGATGCTCTCTTGAAACACCTAGAACTTCAAGGTGTCTTAGAAGTGGAACTGACAAACCTCTCACAAGGATGTGCTCTCCGCCATGGAACTGGATGGGTTCAAGATACTTGTGCGCTCATGAGAAACTACTGGATGTTGTGCTGTTGCAGAAGTTCTGCAGCCTTAGTTCTTGACCTAAAAGAAGCAATGCATCTGAAAGGAAACTTTCAAGATGTGGACATGATTTCCAAAGGAGTTAGCAATCTGTGAAGTATTTTTCAATGATTATACATGCATCTATTTTTTTTTGTTTCATAGGTTGAGAATGCCATGAAAACAAGTGAACTTGGCACAATTTCTGAAGAATTAATAAAGACAGGCCAGTTTTTGAAATCAATTACTTCAGATAAAGAAAAGGAGTCTTGTCTTCGGACATTCTTGGAGTGCTTAGATGTTAGAGAATGGCTCAGAACTGTTACAAAAGGTTAGAGTGATTTATCATGTGTTCCTTACGTAGCTTAGTAATGTTGTCATGTTCTAGGTGTGACTGAACTGAACAGGTTTGTAACCATAGCTCTGTCAACTGGGCCTGGAGGAGAGGATGCACTTACTCAAGACAAGCTATCCAACCTCAGAACAATTGGAAGTGGCTTTGCCCCATTGATTTATACACTTTCAGAAAATGTGGGATTTAATGAATTTTCAATGCAATGCACTCAAGTTTGGAAGGCCCTAGAGTCTAACAAGGATTTACCTTCTTTTCTGGTGTGTTAGTACTCATGCATAGAGTGCAAAAGTGTGTATTTGTACTGTGTGTATGTGTACTGTGTGTGTTAATGTTTGTCTATGTTGTAGTGGTTAAATGTGTTGTTTGTGTGCATGTATGTGTAGTAATGTTAGATATTGTATCTGTAGTACTGGTTGTGTGTGTGATTAGTGTTTTGGGCATTGTATTTGTGTTTGAGTATGGTAGTGTTTGTGTGAGTGTGGTAGCATTAGTGATTTGCATTTGCAATTTTATTTTTGTTTTACTCCTGTAGAAGAATTGTAAGACATGCTTAAGTTGGTATAAACATGTTCGGGAAATTCAAGGCTCAGTAGAAGAATCTTCATTTGCTCAGCTGGATGCTATCCACTCACACGGTTGGTATGTGGTTGGGCTTTCACCTCAGTGCAGCATGGAAGACGTTGTCAATGTGAAAATCATCACTCGAAATGATTCATTACCCAAAATGAGATACAATCTTGATGAACTAAAGGATCTTGAAAGCAGACTCATACTAATTACAAGTTGTAAAGCAAAAGATCGAGATAAGGTTGATCTATACACAGATGTGAGTAATAAAGTGCATATAGTTAATTGCTCTGACATTCTGTGCCTCTGTATTTTGGTGCAGACCTTACACTCGATTGTTAGAATTGCAGAAGTACTAATGAAGTTAAACCATGAAGGAAATGCTACATATAGTGAATGGACTTTAAAGTGTCAATGCAAAGCTAGTCCTGATTTTGACTGTAAAGGTGAACTTCAGAGACTGGCTTGTGTTATGGAGCAGGGCCTCCAGGACTGGAGACAAGAACTGAAGAGGGCACGAGACACATACTATGCGCTGAACTACTACACAAATGCACAACTGCTTGTTCTTCGTGAGAATTTAACAAAATTGCCCTGTCCCACGACTGTCTTGGATTTACTGCGAAGCATTTCACCGAGGGTTACAGGGGATGATGTGTGCAACTGTTTACAAGAAGACATTAGTGAATGTGATGGTTTGAGTGATAGTGGACATGGCAGCTTGGATTTTGATCAACCTGTTATGACAAGGAGAAAGGAGTATGTTTATGATATACATATTTTAACACTATTTTCATAACCATATCTAATATTAGGTTTACTGTCAGTGTTTGTCAAGATGAGTCACCACTATTAACACTTCAGAAACTGGGTATCATACTTCAATCACTCTGCTTGAGACTTCCAGGTATTACACATGTGTTCATAAGTTTGTGAAATGTATATCTGATATTAATAAAACCCATAGGAAAAAGAATTCAAAGGCAAGCTTTTTCTAACCATTATGTCCCTGGGTCACCAAATCTTATAGTTGTGAACCCATGTGAGCTTAAATGTAACCTGTAATACTGTGAAATGAAATGCAATCATATTTGCAATAGCTCAAGTCCTGAAGACAGTGCTTTCATTGTACATGTGTGATATGACCTCACCCCTTCCTGCTTTTGAGGAGGTGCTGCTATGTGACCAACATACCAGTGAAGAGGAGGTATTTCAGATTGACTTGATTTTATTTTCACTGGTTACTGTTTTTTTTTCATGCATGACAAAATGCATGTGTGCAAACAACTTCTACACAGGTATTTCTATTGCTTAGAAGATCTATTGGTGATCCTGAATATGGAAGGATATTTTGCTTGGCTCATGCTGAAAGGCTGTCATTTCAAGTAGCTGACAATGTTCTGAAAGGACTGGATGAAATTATTCAAGGGCACTTAGGTACAGATCTACACTGAAAACAGTGTGTCGTGCTTACTAACTGCTTTAATCTTCTCATTGTGATTTAATTTCTTACCACATTTGCTGCAATGATGAAATGGAGAAAATTGCCTGCCATGCATCTATTTAACTACTAGTGCCCCATGTAACAATGGGTGCCTTTTCCACAATTCTTACATACAACAACATGCTTAATGTTAGTAGCAAATTGTCTGTTTCATGTTGAGATCACGTGCAATATTTGAGCATTATTGAAATTTGAGCTGTTTGTGCTTTTTCTAATGAGTAACCTTATATGAAGACTGATTTCTAAATCTTCAAGAAAGCCCATTTGTCAGTGCAAGATAAATAATAAGAGCATTAATTATCTTTACTACACTGAGCAAAGTGCTGCCCGTTTATACACGTTTTCTGACAATTAAAATACATGCTTCAAAAATAGAAATAATATTGTAATATTTTTTTATTTTTTTATTACAGATTACAGACTTGTGATAGTATGTGGTGCTGAAGCAGAGGGTGACTCACACATTGTTACAAAGCTTCAGCAGTTTCATAGACCAAACATTCTTACTCACAGTGATAAGGATATCATCCACTACCTTAGAAATTGGTTTGGTATGAAATCACATAAAAGACTTAGATCTGTTCGTGATCGTATTAAGTAAGTATATAAATAGTCACTGCTCATTGATTCACATTTGCACTCCTAGTTCCTGTGTGCAGGTAGTGTCTTCAACACGCTGTGGAATGGGGAAATCCCTTTATGTTTGCAGAATAAAGGAGAGTATACGAGGCAGTGATGTTGTGTGTGTTCCCATGCATGGACCAGCTGTTACATCTGACACCATTATGAACCGTCTCCTTGGACATACCTCCACCTCTCAGAGCTGCACAATTTTTCACTTAGACATTGATCCAAGTGTGAGTCATAAAAAAGTAACGATGTCAATGCATGCTGATGATACACAACATAAATTGTCACATACATGTATGCGGTTATGCGTATTAGTTTATTATGGTATGCAGCTGCTTTATCGTGTTATTAATAACAACCATATTGCTGCCATTTATATTTTGTGTGGAATTATTGACTCCTATGGCATATTAAAACCGTCGCTTACTCTTTTGGTAACTTACTCTTTTGCAACTTCCCACCAGGTCTTGCATCAAGTGGACTCTCTCTTATTTTCACTGCTGGTTCTGAAAGGATTAACAGACAGCCATGGGCATATTTGGAGGTGCCTTTCTCATGATATATATGTGGTAGAGGTCACCTTTCCAGTACATGAGGTTTGTAGTGGGTCTTTTAATAATCTGCATGTAGAATGACTGGGCTTGTTCAATAGGGCAATGCTGAAAATGCTCCAGTCTCAGGAACACAGGTTTTTCTAAGTTTGCTTCCATCAGTACAATGTCTGAGTCCACTGGAATGCATAAGGGCAAACGATGAGAATTCCTGCAATGGTTGTAGGCTGGATGATGAATTGCATTGACCTATGTTTTAATTGCGTATTGTTCATTCCCCTGTCCCCTTTGATAGGTGTTGCTATGATAGATACAGAAACATTCCAAAGTGAAGATTACCAGCTGGTGAGTCGATGTCTAGCAAGCTATCATTCTGTCCCGGTGCCAAAGAGTCAGCAGGACCAGTTGAGATTGTTCGTAAAGTAAGCTGAAATTATATAGCATACTGAAGTGCTGTGTAATTTGTACTAACTTGCAGCTGTTGTGGACTCAGAGATCCTACTTGGTCAGAAATTGCATACTTCACTAGTTTCTTAGCAGTGCAACAAAAAGCTTGTGAGAATTCAGTTTTTTGCAGTATAATAGATGGGTTGAACAACTTTGCTGTGAAATTTATGATTCGGATGTCAAGGGTTAGTTTTAAGCAATGCACGGATGTATGCATACTGGTAGTATTATTTACCACACAGGACTTCTCAACACCATCTTTGCATGGTGAGTTTTCCCGAGTAAATGAAGAACAACAACAAATAGAAGAGGAAGACACAGATGATATTCTGAGGTACCAGATTGAAGAAAGAAAGAAGTGGGAACAAAGGTTGTAATGCATGTATGTAGCACATGCAGTGATCATCAATCTGTATCCATTTTCTCTAGCTCACATCCTTATTTGTTTTTCAATGGGGATGGACACAGTATAACTTTTGTGGGGTTTGTAGTCACACCTAACGGGGATCTCGTGGACCCTGGACGTGAGGCAGCACAAATGGGTAATGCTGAAGTATCAGCTGGGGATTGTGGAATTCTCAATCAAGGCTACCAACATCCTGGACAAAGCATTAAAAATCAGGCCTGGTATTCTGGACAAGGCGTGAGAGCTGATAGCTGGGACCACCAATATACTGGAGAAGGCTATGAGGGTCATTATTCAGGTCAGACTACAAGAGAAGTTCGGTACAGCCATTCGATGTCTGCACAAACAAGACCTCATGCATTTGTGGGTACGCAATGCATTATAGAAAAGGCCATAATGTCTCCAGATCTGTTCAGAGTATTGAAGCATAATAAAGTAAATTTTAATGAAGACTATCGCATATGGAGAAAGTGAGTCAAGCCATGGCATGCTCAGTACGTTAACTTTGGTCCTGATATATTTCAGAGATCAGATGATAGAAAAAATTGGTTATGTGATGGGGTGTGATTATTATATGGACCCAGATCCATCATATGCACTAACAGCAGATAATCTAATCAAGATTCTTGCTATTCAAATGAGGTTCAGGTGAGGTAACATAAAAGTCTTTAAAATAAATGGCAACTGTCATTAAAATGTTGCTTCCCATGGCCCTACTCTACAATTCTACAGATGTGGCATCCCAGTTGTGATTATGGGAGAATCGGGGTGTGGAAAAACACGTCTCATTCAGTACATGTGTGACCTTGCTGCTCAGTCTAGGGAGACACGGAACATCTTCATCTTGAAGGTACAGTACTTAACTACTCTAGGCACAATGTCACTTTCTATATCGTCATCAGGTTCACGGTGGTACTAATCAGAAGGATATTATAGACTGTATTGAGGATGCTGAGAAAATGGCAGAGACAAACCAAACATATGGTTTGGATACTGTCGTTTTCTTTGACGAAGCCAACACCACTGAAGCAATTGGCTTAATCAAAGAGATAATGTGTGATAGAAGAATGAATGGAAGAACTGTCTCCAATGCACTCAAGTTCATAGCAGCCTGTAACCCGTACCGAAGGTATTGTTTAGCAAACTCCCCTTCCTTATTTGTGATAATCATAATTACAGGCATTCTGATGAAATGATTAAAAAACTTGAATCAGCTGGACTAGGGTTTTATGTTCACACCAACCAAACACAAGAACAACTAGGTTTGTGCATGTGCGCAGGAACCATCGGGCATTATGCTACATGTATTTTACAGGCAAAGTACCACTTCGCCACCTTGTGTATCGAGTCCTTGAGCTGCTGCCAAGCATGAGGTCTTTGGTGTACGATTTTGGACAGCTAAATTCTAAAACTGAAACTGACTACATTGTCCAGATTGTGAAAAATCA
Source organism: Eunapius fragilis (assembly GCA_963681505.1). Lineage (NCBI taxonomy): Eukaryota > Metazoa > Porifera > Demospongiae > Spongillida > Spongillidae > Eunapius > Eunapius fragilis. The sequence goes on from OY811991.1 coordinate 3,278,744, forward strand.
TGTACGATGATGTGCAACACTTTCAAAACAAATGTTATTTTTTCTTGCATGTGTCATTTTAGGCTGCAGAACTGGTGTCCAAGGCAATCCAAGCTATAGCTGCTGTATTGAGCTGGTCTCAACAATATATGAAAGAGCAAACGGTATTTTTGAAATGTTAGAACAGTTTATAAGAGCAGTGCTGTGTTTATAGTTAATTATCACTAAATAGTATTCATTAATTATTTGCTATACACTTTTGTTCATTCTGCTGCTACAGTAATGATGGATGATATTGGGTATTCAATATTTAACTGTAGAAGTTTCATCTTATCAAGTTTCTTATTTAAAATCTATTATGAGTGGTTACAAATATGTTTTGTTGCGGTTTGTATGATAGTTGATCACATCACTGAAGAGCATTGAGCAGACAGTGACTGCATTTAGAAGCGTGAAATCACCTGCTTTGTTCCACTAATGTCCCTGTGATTGGTATGATAGATAAAATAGTTATAATAAAACTATCTCAGGCACTGCTTGCACATTAATTTCAATCAGTATTTGTAGATGTTAAAATACCATCCTGTAATTATTTTTTCAATACCAGCAGGGGAGCATGTTGTGTAGTCTATCACAAGGCATGATAAGTAATGAAATCGTTGTGAAATGAAATAGAAAGTAATCAAGTAATTTGGTTTTTGTAATAATTTGCTGTATGCCATTCAGTGTGTCTTTGATGTCATGAATCATATAGGATGAGTGCAGCTATGTCAGCCTCCGAGATGTGAAGAGAGCAATGATAGTGTTTGATTACTTCTATAACAGATCGCCACTGTTCAATGAATTACATCCGGACTGCATGGTAATCATTTTACATAATCATTTTCAGTTCTATACTTGCATGCTTTTGTACTGATGCAGGATAAGAAGCAAAGGATGACCCATTCACTGGTAATGGCCCTCGCTGTATGTTACCATGCACGGCTAACTGTCAGGGAGGACTATGAAACCAAAGTCTGTGCCCAGTTTAAGCCTCCACTCAATCTTCAAGGAGGGACCGAACAATTCAGAAGTGAGATAACAAGGTACATGTTAATATATACCCCCTACTTCAATGCTTTTTATAATTTTTATGCATTTGATGACATTAGTTTTAAAAAGGAGTATATACGTAACACTGGAATGTCTGGAAGAGAATTACTGAAACTGTAACACTCAAATGAAATGAATGCTGTGCAAATTGTGATATAGTCATGTTAGATAAAAGTTGGCTGGTGATGGGCTTGTTTATTCTTTCAAGGCGAGGAAGAGTTTGATGAATTGTCATATGTGAATAGAGCTCAAATTTGCAAGTGACCAAGATATGTGAAAACTACTATGCAGCATATTTTGTAAAGTTTGTGAAGTTAGAGAAAAGCAATTTCTCATTTCACAACGTGCATGTAAAACCTAACGTGTAGATCCAAATTGAATAGAGTGCTTGTTTATTGCTTTTGTAGAAATACATTTTCAGGCTAATTTTTGCTTATTATTATGGTGTAGAACCCAGAACATCTTGCTTGCCAATATGGAGGTTGGATTGAGTATTGCTCACAATGCAGCACTCAGAGAAAATGTCTTTATGATGGCCATTTGCATTGAGCTAAGAATACCGCTCTTTCTTGTTGGAAAACCTGGAAGTTCCAAATCCCTAGCAAAAAGCATTATCTCTTCCTCAATGCTAGGCAGAGGATCTGCAAAGAGCTTACTGAATGAATTTAAAGAGGTTTGTACATCCCAATGTTTACATTGTTTAGACAAGGAGGTACTTTGGCTCTCAGGTTTACATGGCATCATACCAGTGCAGTCAACATTCTACAGCAGAGTCTATTATTGATGTTTTCAAGACAGCAGAGAAGTTTCAAGTGAATCAAGATCCCTCTCAATTTGTCTCTGTGGTGGTGCTTGATGAAGTGGGACTGGCTGAGGACTCACCACACCTGCCCCTGAAGGCTCTGCACCCACTTTTGGAAGATGGCACCCAAGATGTAAGTTGGAGTTTACACAGTTACAATCACTTCTCGATACAATTTGTATTTAATTAATGCATTATCAGCTTTTGTGACTCTTAGTAAATAATCAATTTCAGAAATGTACCCATCTTACGCAAATTATTGCTGTTACAACTCCCTATTATTGATGCGTAAAATTCAATTGGAATCTGAGACCAAATTCTGGGAGAGGTTAATTGCATATAATATGTGAATGAAATTGTATGAGCTATTACTTATAGTAAGGATAATGGGAAGACATTATCCATGAGCATTAGCTCAATTCTATTCAAGCCATGCAGTCTTGCATTATGATAAGGAGATATCTACACTGATAGGAATATTCACAATATGACTGCATTAGCGTATAATCGTGTTCATGCAATGCTTGTATTGCTAGTGCTTGAAAAGTGTGAAGGTCTGGCGGTATGTAACTGCTCTCAATTCATCTCCTGTACCAGAATGATACAGATGTGGAACGGGTTGCATTTATTGGAATATCTAATTGGGCATTGGATCCAGCTAAAATGAACAGAGGTGTGATGTTGACAAGAGGGCAGCCTGATATAAAGGAGCTAGTAGAAAGTGCGTGGGGCATCTGCTCAGATCAGAAAGATAATGCAGTTATCAAACAGCTTGGTGGATATTTTGAATCTCTTGCACAAGCATACCAAGATGTTTGTAGGGAAAATACACTTCGGGATAAAGAGTTTTTTGGCCTCCGGGATTTTTACAGGTTATTATAATTATCTGTAGGATCTGTTAGTGTCTAATCAGTTTACTTTTGGAAATAGTTTGATTAAAATGCTGTACAGTATGTGCATCAGAAAGAAACGACTACCAATGCCACCTGAACTAGAAAACGCTATTCGTCGGAACTTTGGTGGTAAAGATGGATACGATCCCACTGTGGTGTTCAAGAAAAGGAAAGTTTTACCAACACGGGTTAGTATGCTCTCACGCAGTCATTCACACATGTGCTTGGACATGTATCGATATTTACCAAACTGTCTTTTCTAGTACTATTGTAATGCAGAGGACAGATACAATAATTCTTTGCTAGGCATGATACGATCTAGCCTTGCAACCAAGGACTCTGCATTGAATGGGTAAGTATGTGCACACGTGTTTTTTAAACACAACCAAACTTGCGGCTATTTTTCGGCATGGTCAAATGTGATTGGTTTGATTTTTGTTGACTTAGATCTATCAGCAGTTATGTGTTTACAGTTACTTATTTAAGTATTAGTGCTACACCATGCTGCTACATGCAGGCATGGGGGAGATGTGGTGGTTAGGCATAATCACTTGCGTGATGTCATTGTCGATTTCTGTCGGTGAGCTCATCTGAGTGTGACTGTGGAGAAGGGCCATGGTCTTACCAGGGACCACAACCACACCAGACCTGCTGATGTGCTCATTGCGGGGTGGGACAGAGGAAAGCCTGCAGCGTTTGACGTCACAGTAACGTCACCTCTCTGCCCAGCCATACTGAGGGATTCATGTCGAATGTCTGGTGCAGCTTCTATAGCAGCGGAGACCCGTAAGCTACTCAGCAATGGCCCCAAATGTCAGGAATTGGGGTGGACTTGCATTCCCTTAGCGGTGGAGACCTTCTGCAACTGCCGTAAGGAGGCTCACCTCACTTTCTCTAGGTTGGAATCCCACCTTGCCATCAGCATGTCCTCTCCCAAACCTTCCATCTTGGCAGACATTTATGGCAGGTTGAATATCACTTTGGCTAGATCCATTGCCAGAGCCATCCTGGCAAGGGACCACCAGATCTAGTGACTTGACGTTGTTTGTGTGTGTCATTGCAGTAATGTTGTAATATTATAATAATAAAATAATAATAATACTAATTAATGTTTTTTTTTAATTTTACTTTTCGTAATAAGAAAGATCAATGCTACATGTATGAAATTCCTAACTGCTCATCATAGAGTACATGGGCATGTTCTTTCTGATGTCATACATGCCATAAGTATTGTGTGTGCATATATACATTTTCCAGTGATAGCCGGTACCTGCTGTTTCTAACTGAAAACTATGCAGCACTTAAAATTCTATTCCACTACATGGAGGATGCAATAACAACATACAGTTCAATACCACCCTTCATTTTATTTGGAAGCAGTTTTCCTAAAGACAATGAATACACTCAGGTACACACACAGCGATGGTGGGAAGTTCCAAGTAATGCACTGCATGTGGTATTGAGCAGCTATTTATGTTTTATGTGTACACTGATGTATATGGGACAGTGTCCAGCTAAATCACCCTTATGGTACTTTTTCAAAATTTCCAGAACAAGCAAAAGAAAAGTAACGCTCGCATTGAAATGTATAGCTAATTATAAATTCAGCGCCTAATAACTTTGTGAGGGATAGTCCGATTTAGGATGCGTAAGGACCATTTGACAGAAGCTCATGAGTGTTCAAGGAAAATCAAAAAATTTGAAAACTTGATAAACTTGCCAGAAGGGTGATTCTGCTGGACACTGTCCCATATATATATATATATAATATTTGAATTGGCTACATGTTTGTGATTTGTGTTACTACTAGTTATTGTACTTTTTTAAAAAGATCTGCCAGAATGTTAACCAAATCAAGCTTTGTATGGAGACAGGGAGAACAGCAATACTACTCAATCTGGAGATACTTTATGAAAGTCTTTATGATGCCCTCAATCAGGTGTGTAGAAATTATGTAATAGTTTCATGTAAAAAAACACTGTATATTGTTTTATAGTATTATATTCATTATGGAGGGAAGAGATATGTGGACCTTGGTTTAAAAACACACAAAGTCAAATGCTTCATCCATGAAAACTTCAAGTAAATATTTAAATATTGAACTATATCGGTAATTTTATTATTGTGCATATGTGTTCGTACCTAGGCTGATACTGATCGCTGAAAAGCAGACTGTGTATGAGAAATTTCCTATCCCACTAATCAGCAGACTGGAAAAGCACTTTGTAGTTACATCATCTGTGTTTTGTGAATGGCAAAATCGTGTTCTCAAAATGCTTGAGGAGTGGACAAAGAAAATTTCCGAAGTTGATGATTATGAAAAGTAGGTTTTTAACACATTCATTAGATGTTCTATTATATGTATGCCAAAAGATCTATTGGTTTCACATTGTGCTGTAAAATAATTATACATACCCTGTGAATAAGATGTATAAAGTGACTGTCAATAAAAGTTTGAACGTTTATTTACCATTTCTTTAGCTCATCAAAGTTCACAGAAGAAGAAGCATTTGTTGGCTATCAGAAGGACACTCCTGCTGCTTTGATATTTCAGGCCACAAACCATTGCCAAAAGATGATGAAACATAGAAGTCCGACATCACTGATGCACAGCACTGCTTCTACTGAAGAAGAGGAAGAACTGAAGACAGCTGTGAGTATGCATAGCTCAACCTAACAATACTAACATCATAAACTACATTTCGAATGCATTCATGTGGCATTATTTAAGGTATTGCTTGAAAGCCAGCAGCTATTGCTGCAGACCGTATCACCAGATGCCATTGTTCGTGTCCAAGAAACAGTTTGTATGGAGTATGGTGAAATTCAATCAAACTACTTTCAACACCTATACTCACCTTCTTTGTTTCATTACTTGAGACATCAAACCACTGGGTGTAATTCTGATGATGGCTGCAAGATGATTCAGGTCAGTTTATTGGTTCCAAAGAATTTGATTAATGTAATGTCAAATTGTAGGTTACAACTCACAGCTATGTGCTTTCGCACAAAGAACTTAACGACATTGCTGAGTCATTAAATATGCATGCTGAATTGCTATATCTGCATCAGTTCCAAACTGAGTGTGACTTTTCAGCTAAGATAAGGTAAGATAGCATGAATATAAACATTTAGTACCTGGAGCATTTAACTAGTAATGATTGCATGTTGACATTGCAACCTTGAATACACAGCTAAAGAGGATTCATGTGTTTAGTGGTAGAGGACAAAAGTTGCAAATAAATAAGAGACCCAGTTATTAATTGCTTATGCATGATTAACTGTGTTTGTCTCTGTAATTTGTGCAAATAGCAGCCATAAAGATACATAGCAGTATACAGCGTACTGTGTATAATAAGAACTGTGTATCCATCCTTATTTATTCAATGTCCTAATCTAGATCTGTGTTTGAAAGAAAAATCTCCACAAATGACAAGCAGGTTTTACTCTTGATCCAATGTGAATCTGGGCACCAGAAAGGTGACCTCATTGCTTGTGCTCGCTATCGTATCAATGATGAAAAGATAAAAGCCAACCAGCAGATGCCTAATCCACCAGGACGCATTTATGTCGTACTAATTATCTATTTGCCAAGGCAGACATCTTCTTTGACATTTGTTGGCTTCCAGGGGGAACCCTGGGTGTCAGTACACATTGATGATTTGAGACCAATCAATGAAGATATCACATCATTAAATGCTTTAAGAAGTCCAATCAGTGTGTTATTCCATAGCTGCTCAACAAGTGACGGCCTTGTCGGACATCCTGGACAAGGGCAGTATCATAAAAGACTGCATGGCTGCATACAACCATCAGTTGCCAAATTGCAAGGCTCAGCACAGAATCATAACAAGGGAGCCAAACTAGTGGCAATTCTGCTTGATTTCATTCCAAAGGACCCACCTCTGAATATAGGTAATGTGTGGCATGTTCAAAAGTTAAAGTGACAGTAGCACTGCATTTGTACACATGTAAAATGATTGCATTAGTCCAGGAAGCTTACAAAATTGTAGATTTATTTTAAAGTAAATCCAATGCTGGTACACATTTTAAATACAAGTTAGTACTCTGTCTCTTTTCAATTTTATGCATGTTCAACTTTCATGCAGATGAGCTACCATTATACAAAGCAATGGTGAAACATGTACACACCATTTTACAACAAATGGAAGAAGTTAATGCACTTGATGCGAATTGGGCAGTGAATGTTGCCAGAAGCCGAAGACAGCTGCAGCAGGGAGGCACACTCCGAAACACTCTAATTAGAAAGATTGATAAAATCCTTGTTCCAATTTTTGCTCACATCATTGCCGTTACTAACCAGTATGATAACCTTGCCCTTTTCCATAGCAATGAAAAGCAAAGTGCAGTTGGTCAGCTGTGGCTAGCAATGTTTGGAGATCCACAGATTGTCCAATTCAAATACGCAGACATAGTAACTGCAAAGGATCACAATGATGGGATAGGAAGTAGCACTCAATTTCAGTGCCAATTTCCTTTTTTCTGGCTTGTTAAGGAAACCATCGAGTCTAGTCATGATAATACAAAAAAAGGTACAGTCTATTGAAGCTGCTGAGTTAATTGTATTAACGTAATTTTTTTACAGCTTTAGGCATGTCAGAGGGTGACATCACAGATAATCTTATTGTCCAAGTGTTAAGCTCACCTATTGGAGCAATTCTCTCTTCTGTTTCCAAAGCAGATCAAATTCATATTTACAAGAGGTACCTTCAAGACTATGTGGCCTGTGTGTACAAGAGTATGCAGAAAGATACTAAAATCGAGCAAAAGGTACACTCAATGCATTTAGTTATGTGTTTCAATCACTGGATTTACGCATCATGCATTCTATGACAGCTGGTATCCGATGCTCTGAATGGTCTGGTACAAAAAGATTGGCCCCTGGTGAAAAAGTTGTCCACTTTGCATATCGCTTATCAATCCAACAGATCATGTCTCATGTGGTTTGGGAACCTGGTGTTTTGTGTTCCTAGTATCCTTGAATCTCTGGAGAGCAGAATTTCACCATGGATGATGGTATGGATTACCTGGTACATTATGCAGCATGGTTATGACTTTACAATGTGATCGATATGAAGTAAATCTCCACATGAAGGTACATGTAGCATTTATGCAGTAGCTGGGAGTATGAATGATGGGCAATGTGGCAAAAGTATTAGTGTGCTTCACCAAAATGGAGTGCTGCTGTTTATACATGCAAACATCTCCAATGTAAACATGTGTAAACACAATGTTACACTACATCCAGGCTGTCCATGCTGTGCGACTGACTGTTGATAGCCTGAACCCATCTTTTCATGAAAATGAAAATATCTCTGAATGGCTGCAGCAGGTTCAGCATTGCCTTGTTAGTGTTGAAACAATTCTGAGTGAATATCCATATGATGACATCACCGAGCTAAGGTAAAAACTGCTGGTTACTTGTGCTGAGCTGGCATGGTGTTTCTGCTCCAGGTGTGAGTGGCATTGCATCCGAGCCATCCAGATGTTTTTGGAGCACGTTGGTTTAAAACACAAAGGAATGGTAACATTTGCAGAACAGTTGTATAAGGTATGCCACTCTCTTCCCTGACCCCTTCCTTCTTGTTGCTATTTGTCTTACCAATGGTCTTGCATATGCAAAAGACCATTGGCAGAGCACCACACTTTGGAAAGGCAAGTACTATTGCAAAGGTGAAATGTGTACTGGAGACAATTGACAGCTCAAATGATAGGTGATAGTTATTGTACTGGATATGTGATTTATTTTACTGCAGATGTATTTATAGAAATGTGGAAGAAAGCTGTCACAAGTTCTTTATAGAGCTAGTTTCGCAACTGTGCTTCAGATACGAATCTCCGGACAAAGATCTAATTAAATTGCTTTTCGATACTATCTTCACTAGCAAGCTAGGTGGAAGAGTACTGTCCACTGGAAAGCTTTCATACAAGATGGAAAAGGATACAGTCCCTGTCATTAGATCATGTCTTCTTCAACTTCTACTGAATCTCAGGTAATGATTAATATCTAAACATCTACTATCAGATGTGTCTTTCTTGCTAGTTCTGATGCAGTAAGAGAATATCTTCAACAGTACCTTGTCAAGTCCGAGCAGGTTATAGGTAGAAATGAATCTGACAAATGTCAATTGTATCTCCTGTGCATCAAGTGTTTTCAGGTGAGCGTTTCATCAGTTCTGTGTCATCACTGTGCTTGTCATTGTCTGGTTTGTTAAATTGCTTGGTTAAACTTCACACTAGCTCCTAGGCTGTGAATTTTCTAATTGTGTGTATGGGTGTGTATGTGTCTATGCTTGTGGTGTGTATGTGTGTATGTGTGCGTACATGTATGTGTTTAATTGATTGTGTGTTATATATGACCCAGGGTTTCTACTGCCTTTTATCTTCCACTGGTAGGACACGCTACATGCTAAACATGAAAACAAATCACTTCAGGAAAGAGCTGGTATTGCTTCTCATATGCTTGAAGTGGCCTATGGCTTCTTTCTCAGTCATCGTGCTGACAATTCATTGGAGTACATTGAGGCAGTGGCACACACTCGTTATGGTCTAGTAATTGCAAGAGAAGCCCTGTATGCTGAAGTGACTCATCCAGAGAGTACAATCAATCCTGCACTTCTTACTGCAGTCAAGAAGGTGTGCACACATCCCATTGTCAATCAATTGGACGACAAGACGGCAAATGGTCCTATCATATTCCTGTTAAAAGAATTTGCTAAACGTTATGGAATGAGCTTACTAAAACAAGCAAGTCAAAGACATTCCTGGCTTTTACCACCACAGCTTAAAACAACTAAGGTGGGCAGTTGTACTATGGTTACACATTCTGTTTGACATTGCATGATACTGCATACAGGAAGACTCTTCACCTGATATGTTCATGGTGCATGGAGACATCTATCGTCATATTCGTGACTTGGTTGCTGATGCAGTGTATTGTAACAAGTTTCAACAATTGCAAGAGGCTTTAAATGTACGACGTATGTTTTGTTGTTGTTGTTGTTGTTGTTGTTGTTGTTTGACTTGCATTCTATGTAACATCTCAATCCAGGACCCAGATATTTCATGTTTCTTGAATCTAGCCTTATATGAAATTGTATTGCTTGACTGGCAACGTCTAAAGCAACTGCCTAAGGTGCATAAGTCTACTGTCAGTATATTGGCGCATTTACTGCTATAGCAACCAATTTATAGGCAATTGAAAGTGTGCGTACCATTATCAAGCAATGCAAACATTTAACAACAAATGTAAGAAGAAATTGTACATTTTTTATGCCTCAAAGTCATTTTTGTTTATTCAGATGCGCAATATGGCTACCTTCCTGTTACAAGACCCAAACAACCTGTTTCTGTCTTGTGTGACTTCCCAACATCCGTATCATAGACTATTATTATCAGTTGTGGTTCACACAGCTGCTGTTATGTTTAGCAAACAGAACACCTCATTGCTATTACCATTTGTCACAATGCTCACCAATCCAACAGCATTGGCAGTTAGTAAACAGATTTAAAGAAAATGCATTCTTTATTAATGCTTACGGTTTCAGGATTGCTATATGCCAACGATGCCTGATGACATTCTGTCAAAGTTAGGCTCAGCTCTGGCTGGAAAATATTATGGTGAGTAGTTTACTATACAATCCCATGAAAATCAACTTACAGTGTACTTTTTTCAGAATGCCCCAATGGACATCCATATTTGGTGACAGAAGTGAGTTTGTAACTAGCAAATATTGCAATGAAGCATATATATAAAATTGTATGGCAGTGTGGAAAACCAATGCAGAAATTTGTCTGCCCTGTATGCAATGAAGATATTGGTGGTGTTGATCATCAGCCAGCTGCAAGAAATGTAGCTTTAGATATGCAACAGTGAGCCTACGGAAATAAGCATGCCACTGTTAATAACATGCCACTGTTAATAACATAATGGCTTTCTCCAGGAGAGGTGATAGATCACAGCGTGGTTATGCACTACCGAATCCAGATAAACGAAGCTCGAATCCTGCTCCAGAACGACAACTGTCTGCCATTGCATGCTGCCTTATTAGGATTTTGATGCATTCCACACTGTTCTGGACAAGCAATTCAAACCTAGTTTGTTTAATTACAATTTAACTGTAGTCTTGTATCATGGCATCTATCATAGGCGGCGTCTGAGGCTGTCAGGCGACTAATGAAGTGCAACTTGTCTGCCCCTCAACTGTTATTATTGCATCTGGAAAAGGATTTAGAAACTTTGACAAGAGCAGTAAAAAAGAATGAAGTTGAATCTTCAGCTTTGGTTCATGCAGTACTTCAGCATATTTTCATCTCAAGGTGTTCACAAGGTATGAATATTGTGAGTGGTACACTGTACATATTTCGTCATGTTTCAGGATAGAAATTTAGTATGTGTAACCTGTATCCATCTAGAATCTTCAAGCCATATGGAAACATCAGATCAAAGATCACAATGGGAACAATCATTCCAAAACTTTGTTTCTCCTGTTCTAAAGGTTGTTGGGTATGGTTGCTTTCTTGTACAGATTTTTACACGTATACTTTTCCAGAATATGGAGCAGACTGTTAAGATTGCCATGAGCTCTATTCTAAGTGATGACAAAAAAGGTGATTTCTCTCTATTATCACAATTCTTTTTTACAACTTTATAATTCAGAGTATGGCAGGCTAATGTATATTGTGCATGAGAAGTCCACTGTTGATCACAAGGATCTACAGAATCCAAAGGCCCATGCCTGGGCATACCACCCTATTCTCTCTCTGGAGAATGTTGAATCTGTTTTTCAGGCCCAAAACCTGCGCTCTGTGTGCCCCATATTACACAAATTCTTGCAGCAGGTAGGGCTTGCGCATATCATGCTGCAACACCATTCCACAAATTTTATGATTTGTAAAAACAGGAGCGTGTACTGAAGGCAACTCAATGCATCCCTGATATATTCAGGCTTCAGCAGTTGCTGCATAACCAATTTAATCATAGGCTGGATCATACAGAAGCCTCAAGTAAATCTATTGGTGACTTCCTTAAGCAGGTCCCAGGTTAGTAATGATGTGTGATGTTGCATACTTGTGGCTTGTAGATTGATGTTGGGATGCAGAGCACAGGTTAGCTGAAGTGAAGAGAATGCTACAAAGCCTCAATAAAGCTTGGAGCTTATGTAAAGATTTGCTTCCACCTAGGGGTGAGAATTTTGACCTAGTTGAACATTTTGGTACAACAGTGTGTTTCCTTACTGCAGATCAGATTCCTGAGCAGCTAGCATCGTTTACTTCCAAAACACCCCTGGAATACCTAATCCCTATGGCTTCTGGAGTAGGGAAATGCACAACTCTCTTACTAAACTTCCTTGTTTGTGCACACAATACTTTCCTTGAGGAATGTAGAATTGCAATGGAAGAAATCAGGTGAGCAAATCTTTCATCTTCAGTGTTGTGAAGTAGCCTTGAGACTTCAAAATTCAGTTAAATAATTTAGTTTTTTTTTCACAGTAAGCAGAATTGAAATTTGTGCTTATTGGTACTTTAAGCCTATTGATACAAAAAATGTATGTGCATGTTACAAATTAGATAAGGCCTTGGTTATAGATACCTGGAGAGGACAATAAAGAGAGGAAATAGCATTGTTCTTCAATTTGCAGTGCTGAAAGGTGGCCTCGACGGCAAATTCCTGTCGCTTATGTTCAGCAGTTGCACACACTGAACTTTGAAGCACAACTCCATTCCATCGTCACATCCCATTGCCAGTATTCCCTCATGACAGGACAGGGTCATGATGTTCAGTATGATTTTCCTGGTTTAGAAAAATCGCTAGTTGATCACTTCATTCATGGAAAGCCCCTTATATTGCTTGAAATACCATGTGTTGCGTACAGAAGAGACATCCGCAGTGTTGAGCAGTTCAACAAAATAAATGAAACCCTTCATCCACAAGTATGTGCATATACTGTTTTGTGTTATGTTAGGTGTTCTTACGTTTTATGTTATTCCATATCACAAGATGAAGTTGTCTGCAAAAGTCCAACGGGAAATCCTTGGTGAACTTGGAAGCACACAACAATTAAGAGAATCTCTTGACACTTTGGAGACAGTAATGGCCTTTCTTGCTCCTGCTGTGGGTGTGAGTGTGAACATGAAGTTGTCTACTTTTGCAGAGAATCTTAAAATGCAATTTAGCTCTAAGGTAAGCAGTTGGTGTTATGTGATATGGTGCAACATTCACATTAAAATTCCTTGCAAGATACAACAACATTGCCAGTTGTCACATGTCTTGTCATTATGGGAGACAATGTCTATAGCCCTGGCAGTACAGCATGTTATGCGGAAGCAGGTATAATTTTTTTTTTGTGCAACTGCTATGTATCACCATATGTCCCTTAACATTTGTAAGGAACCATTTGATGGAATAAATGGCAAATCATGGTGCCAAAAGCTAACGGTTCCACAAACTAAGAAACTGAAGGATGTGCTAGGACACTTTAAATTAGACAATTTAGTTGTTGGGTTATTCCAACTAATCTCAACATACATCAGAAATGCTTTACAACATGATCATTCAACTAGGTAAGTGTTGAGATATGCAATTTTGTTTTACTTTAATACTTACATGTGCTTCAAGCATCATAGATGGGATGCAAGTTTTTAAAGACATATATCTTCCTGATAAAGATCCTATCCCACTGTTTACGGAGCAGTTTCCAAAAGATCTGACACTTGGGCAAGCTATAGAAACATGGAAGTATATAGTTGAATACCAGAACAGAGTGGAACCTCACACTTTAATGTGAATTTGAAATGTTACAGTGTAGAGGCATAATAGTGACTTGCAACACAGTAGAGGTTATTTACGATGTCATGCATATTTCTTATTAACACATAGCTAGGGATGATTTTGACATCAATTTTGAAAGGCCCTATAATGAGATCATTTAAATAAATACTACAAGTAATAATAATAATAGTTAATTTAAATGGTTCAAAAGAACCAGCTTTTTAATTAGACCGTGCTCAGCCTCCCAACCATTAGAGCTTGTTTGGCTCGCAAATCAGCTGGTAGTAGCTGTTCCTCCTCGAAACGACCAACCGAGAGTTGTTCGACACCTCAAAATGGTCCTAATCGATACATATTGGCCCCGGAACAATAATAAAATTGGGTAAGGCCAGTGATGCATGTTATAAGCAGCATGTTAATGACATGTGATGGGCATTGATAGCTATGTGCGAAATGTCTGGGACATACTATTAATGTATGAGGTAATACGTTTTAATGAATATTTATTGAACAGAATGATAGTTATTAAACCGGTGTTCACAGCTGTGTTAATAATATCTTGCTCAGTTCAATATAGTACTCCAGTACATGCTCGTGGTTGTGTTCCCTGGCCACATCCACAGCAGTACAACCACGACTGTCCATAGCCTTCCTTGGGTCACACCCACGCCCCACAAGGTCCCTCACAGTCTGGAGATCACCACGGCTAGACGCTTCATACAGTAGTGCTAAACAGGGGGCACCAGTGGCATGGACACCTGGAAGAGAGCACTGCATTGGGGCAAATCAATAACACGCAAAGGTATAAATGGAGGGCTGGGTAAAACTCATCAATCACACCCACTATTACCAAATATCTGATGACGTCTGATTGTCTAGCGATACATGCCGTCTCCAGGGGTGAGTAGCCACCATCAACACACACTCCAGGATTGCAGCCTGCCCCCACAAGCCTCCTCATGAGATTAACGTTCCCCTTCTCAGCACACTCACAAAGCATCCTGCTACAGTCACTACCTGATGCATCTATTCCTTCCAAGCTTAACTGTGCACCAAGAAGAAGACATTCAAAACAGTAATATTCAGAAAGGGTGACTCCTTACAAGGTAATCTATCACCTCCAGAGGTCTTGGATCTGCATGAAAGGTTACGTCCAGAGGGCTCCTCCCCCTGCTATCCCTGCTGTTCGGATCACAGTGTGCTGTGGTTACCAGATACTGCACCATCTCTAGGTGGCCCCACTGGCAGGCCACATGGAGAGCTGTCTGGTCCTCCTTGTTCTTCACACACCTTGCATCACATCCAGCCTCCACCAGTTTCTTCATCGTTGCCATGGCACCTGTGTGAGCACATTTAAGCAGGAGCTTGTGACACCCTGGCCCTGTGGGATTAATGTCCGGCAGATCAAGCTGGTGAGTAGTGTGATGTTTGTGTGTGTGTGTGTGTGTGTGTGTGTGTGTGTGTGTGTGTGTGTGTGTGTGTGTATGTGTTGTGCATGTGTGAGTATGTGTACGTGTTAATGAACATTCATATCTACATGTGCATGCAAATGTACTTAATAACATCACCAATACCAACAACACCATACACTAGCCTATCACACCTCATTCACCACAATAGACTACAGGTCATAATCATGTGTGTGTGTGTGCGTGTGTGTGTGTGCGTGTGTGTGTGTGCGTGTGTGTGTGTGTGCATGTGCATGCATTTGTCACTGTCACCACCACTATCTTTAGCTCACCAAGAAATGCACAATGCTAAGATGACCCCATCTGCAAGCCTTGTCCAGGGCACTCTCCCCACTAGTGTCCCTATCATTGGGGTCGCAGTGCATCTCCATGGTAAGGTAGGTCACTATGTACTCCAAGCCCTGCTTGCAGGCCAGGTGGAGTGCGGTCCTGCCTTTCTTGTCCCGGGAAGTTTTCGGGTCACACCCCGCCTCCACCAAAGCTTTCATCATCTGGTACTCTCCATCACCTGCATACTTCAGCATCAACCTCTGGCAGCCTTTGCCCGAGGCATCTATGCCATGGATGGTGAGCTGGTGGTGAGACAAAGGAGGGGCAAGAGGAATATACTTATTCTGGTATTTGGTCATGTGACAGGCTTGCTCAGAACACATGACTAGTACTGCTGCACACCAGAGAGTATGGCTGCTTTAATACTACAGACATGTGTTAGCAGTTTGAATACATAACATTTGATATTCCAGACTACTATATCATTCTACGGATTAAGATTTAAACCCTGTTTATTATCTAGCTTGGATGAACAAGACAAAGCTCATATTTCAGAACTTATAAAAGCATGCAGGACACCATATCCTTACAAGGTACTTGATGAGGTAGTAGTATTCAATATGGCACAGCTTGTCCAGTGCACTGTCACCAGCATTGTCCCTGTCGTTGGGGTCACACAGACCCTGGCCCACCAAGTACTTTACCATATTCTCCTGGCCATTACTGCAGGCAAGGTGGAGGGCAGTGTGTCCCTCCTCATCCTTCACTACCCCAGGTCTGTAGCCTGCCTCTACCAGTATCTTCATCCTACCAATATCTCCCTTGATGCCATATTGGAGGAGGAGCTTCTCGTGGTCTTTAGGTGACATGTACACAGGGTTTGATGGCTGCCATGGTAAGAGACAAATATCAACTGTAGCATTCTTGAGGTGCACATTATTATATGCATAATCATACCTACCTACAATTGCAATCAGTGGTTTTTCTAGTACAGAATTCCCATATTTTAAATTTTAGTTATGTTCTCCTTATGGTATTATGTTTTATCCTCCAAACATCCTTAGTTAAAGATGCTGGTCCTTAAATAAGGATGAGTTTGAAATCTAAGAACAATGAATAAGAAACAGGCATGGGTCACAGGAGAAATTAATTATTATCTCAGTCATCTCTAAAAGAGATTCTTGGGAAACTGAAGGCAACAAGTAAGCATTACATCATTTGAATGGCACAACAATAGCAATGAATTACAGATCCTTGATGTACATACAAGTTGACAGCACTAATTAATGTCAATGGTACCACTGAGGTCATATTATTATTAAGATCCAACAGACATTCATATTTCAATGAAATCAATGAAGTGTTTTATAACGATTTAAAGGCATTTTATTCAATGCAAACAAATAAAGTAAGGTTCAGTCATCCAACTTTAAGACATCAATAATGTATGCAAAAGTCACAAATGTGAAATGTGCCCTAATATTCTACAGGCGAAATTATCTAGGCATGATATGAAAATGAAATTATCTTCTGTTAATTTCATTTCTTCCTGGAAATATAGTGAAAAGAACAGCAGTCTCATTAGCATCAATAGCAATCTTAAATAAGGATATTAACTTTATACAAAATGGTAGTGAGGTAATCAAAGCCTGAATTTTTTACAATAATACATTGTAGTGAGGTAATCTGTCTGTACTTCTATCTGCTAGCATGTATGCACTGGTACAATAGGGGCACTTCCGCACTAGCAGAGGCAGGCCTGTATTGTACAAGTAACTCGGTCAATATCAGTACGCTAGTCTGCTAATCCATCAGTTCAGCTAGTCTGCTAACCCATCAGTTCAGCTAGTCTGTGCTATGTCTGTGCTAGTCTGCTAATCCATCAGTTCATACATTGGTGGGACTTGAACCCAAGGCCTCCCACACCAAGCCCCCACACCAAGCCCAATGCTTGTTCCCATCATTCCAACGAGGCACTCCCCTGACCCCCTCCCCTTCATAGATAGACTCATGATTTCCAGGAGTGATGGAAATCACTGAAATAATGAGACACTAAAACTACAAATGCATTGGACCATATGTTGAAAATAAAACCATAGAGTACCATAAATAATTCCCCAACCTCTGCCATGGTTGGCTTCCTAGTAGGGCTGCTGTACCCCCATGTGGTAAATAGATATTCCTTTGGCATTTTATAACCCAGAAGCTCTTTGTAATGAATTTGGATTAATCCTGGTGCATTGATAATATAATATCTATGCTTTAAACAGAACATGATATGATTAGAAATCGTGCAAGATTGTCCACTTGGGTTAATACTTTTTAATGTGATTTGTATTTATATATAATTATATATAATTATATATATGGGACAGTGTCCAGCTAAATCACCCTTATGGCTATTTTCAAAATTTCCAGTACAAGCAAAAGAAAAGTAACGCTCGCATTGAAATGTATGGCTAATTATAAATTCAGCACCTAATAACTTTGTGAGGGATAGTCCGATTTAGGATGCGTAAGGACCATTTGACAGAAGCTCATGGGTGTTCAAGGAAAAATTGAAAACTTGATAAACTAGCCAGAAGAGTGATTCTGCTGGACACTGTCCCATATATATATAAGGATATAACTGTGGAATGTGCACGCACAGTACACAGCAATATTTAGGCACCTGACTCCATTCAACACATAATACTTTGTATGGGTAAAGGCAATCTGAATGGACACACCTATAAACCATATTTAAGTCATGAGCCTCTAGGGTGGTATGTTTCACAGGGACAGAGTAAATATGATCTCGATGTGCTGAAATATAAAGGAAGTAGATTATGTTTATCATTCAGAAGTTACAGAGCAGGTCTTGAGGGTTAACCCCCCCCCCCCCCCCCTCCCCCCTGTATATATCATTCATAGCAGACAATTAGGCAATCCACATTGATAGGAATAAATCTTTTCAACCCCCCCCCCCCCCCACCTCTCCTGCCACGCCCCCTCAAATGGAGCTATCTCGATTTATTTTTGTCACAATTGGACTGTCCATCACAAAGTTAGAAAGCACTGTTTTTTTTTTCAGACGTGCATTGCATATTTCAATGGCAATGATTATCTTCATTTAAATGTTAACAAAGGCCAGTATAATTTCGTATTATTTGTATATGCCTATACTTATTTTTAAATGCTCTCCGTTTGAATCGCTATAACTTCCAAATGATTATAACTCACTTCCCTATAGTGTAAGTAATATTTGTCTTCACCTACAGTGCATACACATGCTTTTACCCCCAGGGTTTAAAAATTAAATATCTTTGTATAGGTTTGCAAATTGCTCTAAAAGGGTCCTGTCATTATTATATTTAATTTTTACTTCAACCATTATGAAGATTCATCTAGGTTCTAAAATGTAATGAGCGTTTGTCTTATAATTTAATCCTGTACATGCATCCTTGCAACTACACACCAATTCCTTCCAAACTCCCTACACTGTTTCCCATACCACTTCTCTTTATTGATATCAATGCTGGTACTCAGTAGCGGATCTAGGGCGGGGTTTAAACCCCTCCTCCCAGCCCTTTGGTAATATTATTCATAGCAGGAAATTAGGCAATCTGCATTGATAGTTGTCATTTAAACCCCCCCCCCCCCCTCTTTAACTGGCAAGCCCCCTTCGTACATCTGCACCTGGTACTCTACACGTTTCCACTGCCATTGATGGTCAGAATGTAATATACGACTAGAGAACAACAAAAACATGAGATATTTTTACTACTCCAGTGTTCAAGTTAACTACCTACAATGATACCATTATGTCGATAACAACATGTTCATACCACTAGGTCGCCTTACCCACACCTCATCATAGAATGTTTATTCCATTGTGGAAAATGAATGTCTTTACCTCCGTGTGGTTTGAACCGATGGCATCTTACATGAACAATGGTATCAAACCATTGTTCATGTAAGATGCACAATGGTATCAAACCATTGTTCATGTAAGATGCACTTACCAAATATTTGTATCCTGTAATCGATTGGTAAATTATGATATAAATAGAACAATCACATTAAATGTAATGCCTCCTTCATTGTAACGAATATGCAAGGTTAAGAAAATAAACTATATAGTGTTAGTAATAGGTTATACAAATAACCAATGTATTTTAATATCCTTTATAATAAATTAATTTAAATAAGTCAATGATATCAAGATATCGTGTAAGAAAAATAACACTGTCTTGCTACATCAACATCAGATTTGTTGAACCTCTAAATATACTGTTTTCGAACATCAAAGCTTTCATTTTCTGCCATGGTATGAACACATATAGATCAGTGCACTAACACGTTACTCATGGATCAGATCAACTACCATGCACATGATAAAGAGTACATGTAGCTAGCCTTAGTTGCTTTACAATGTAAAAAATGGACCTACTCTTAACAGTGTGCATGCATGCACACCAAAGAACACACAAATACACACATTGTGAAACCCTCACCACAAGAACTGGGGATTCCCCCAATGCCGAAAGATGTAACGCGTCTGACGCCAACTCGACCACGCCCATTTCAGACAAGGCCACCACCTGCTGATCACACAGAGGGAACACCAGCCTGTACAGACACTGTGGGACGCTGTAGATGAACTGGGTGGTACCCTCCTCACCTGACGCATCAGAGGTCAGGTGAAGGCTACCATCACCTACATGACAAAGTTTCATTGCATACACCTGGACGTGCAGCAGGCGAGCAAACTTGAAGTGGAGGTCTCTGACATTAAGAACTGTGAGGGACAGGTGGTTGAGATTTAACCTCAGCCTAAAGAACCTAGTGCTAGGGTCGTTGAACGAGGAGGATGGGGATGGGCACTCGACCGCCTTCCTGCAGCAGTAATCCTCCATAACTGCCTTGAACGTGGACAGCTTGTCTTCAAACTCATCTGCGGGCCACCCGTACCTATCAACAAGGTCAGCAACCATACGCTCCATGATGTAGTAGTTGAACCACGAGGAGTAGTCATAGACCATGCAGAACAGCCTGAGGGCGCTCACAGAAGTCTCTATCTCCTCTCTCCTGTCCTCAAACATTCCACACCGCACATCGGTGTACGCAGGGTCCATTCCCTCCAGGCTCAACATACAGCCCTTCAGCTGCTCAAGAGACATACCGTCTTTGACCCAGTCCTGGAACTCCATCTTGACACTCTGGAGAGCGTCGTACATCACCTTGGACCCAGAACTGAGGAGTTCTAGGAGGCACATCCTCTCCCCCTGGGTCAGGCCCTCTGTGTTGACATAGGGAAAGGACGCTTCCTCCCTCAACTTGACACATCCAACCTTGAAGAAGCTCTCGATGCTGCACTGGCCACACCCACACCTGCTTCCCATGGCAGCAGCAGCTCCGGTGTCATGGTCTCTGTAATCTGGGGCACAAGTAGAGCACTTCATATCACCATTAATATACCCTCCCTTCATAACCACACTTCTACCCATCATAGCTTGTGTGGCTGACCTTCACTTTCTAGTTTTGGCCTCTTCAACTTGGGCTGTTTGCCTGCAGTGTAAGATGTTGACACAGACCCTACACTTGCAATAGCAGACTTCTTTGAGAACTTATCTATGTGTGACAGAAGAGGTAGTTATATGATCTATGCAGAAAAACAATCCTTGAATAAGCTAATAGAAATCTCATATTACATTGAAGGGTGTGGTCTCACAGCATACAGAAGAAAGAGATGTCGTCCTGGGGAGGAGGTGTGTGTGCACTAGCCCTACGTGTAGATATTACGGTAGTCTACTTTAATATCAATATCCCACGCCTCTCCATGTTAATAAGTTCATAAGCTACTAAATTGTATACTCACGCAGCATCACAGTGCACTTACCTAAGGAATTACGTAGCTTGGAAACGAGCGTACGGCATAGCCTATTCTCCTTTAAAATATCGATGAAGACGTAGAATTTAGTTGGGTCGGCCTCCACCTGCTGTTCCACTGCCTTCATCAACAAGCGCACTTTCTCCTGGTTATTACCTTCAATACGCCCGAGTTGTTCCTCCGATAATAACCCTACTCTAACCAAGCCCGCACCCAAACATACTACAGAATTCGAATCGGACGAGAGAATAGCAATAACATCCTGACTGTCTTTCTTTAAAGTCTTCAGTTCGCTGCTCGCATTACTCATGCCTATCGCGAGAACATGCGTCTCGAATGCTATCGAATGCTCTCGAATGAGGGGTGCCAGTATTATAATTATTAAGATTAATCCCCAAACTCATGATTTTCGTTTGCTCTCCTCCTCCTTTTGCTCTTCAAGCTCGAGTTCCTCCAGGAGCAGTTTTGCGTTCTGGTCAGTGGCTGACGCCGCCCTATAGAGCTCTTTAGCTTTCTGTCTGTCTTGTTGTACACCCAAACCACTATAGTACATATTGCCTAGATTCACCTGAAAACAAATTTGAAAAGGTAAGGACCACATTCCTTCCCACCCACACACCCTACCCCACACCTTTCTCTACCTGTGCTGGTGCAAACCCCATCTCTGCAGCATTGGTGAAGAACTCTGCGGCTTTCTCAAAACTCTGCTCAGCCCCTTTGCCTGCAAAGTAGTGACCCCCGACGTTGTAGGTGCCAATCGGATGTCCTGGGTGGGGGCTATAACCTGACCAGCCATATCCTTTTTTGGGGGGCCTCACCTAGTTCACAAGCTCTCTTGTTGTGCTCAAATGCCTTCTCATAAGATTGGGCCAAACCCCTGCCGTGAGTGTAACACTGAGCCAGTGCAAGGTGTGCAGCTGGATCACCTGACAGGAGAGTGATCATGAGGGGTTAAACAGCACGGCATCTTAATTTTGTGTGTAGAAGCGGGTACACATGGACAACAAAGTAATAGCCTCATACCCAGACCCAAGTGTATGTAACGATAATCATCTCTTACAGTATGACATCATGTACAGGTGAATACATGCCTTGGGAAATGTGTGAAGTTACATAATATTTGTGTCATCACAAACTCACACAGCCACAGCCCTGGAGGGATTGATGAGTAAGATAGGTAACACCCTATGTGATAATTAAGCAGCAGCTGAGCATAATAGAACAGCTGCTAATGTGTGGTGTGGTGCTGAGTGAGCATCAGATTACTTGTTCCTACAAAACAACATTGGTCATGACCTCATCAAGGCAAATGGTACAATAGCATAGCAAAAAGGCCCTTCAGCAGGGTTTTAAAAAAAAAAACATCATTTCCAACCAGAAATGATCTTATTGTGCTGGCTTGGACAAAGGGTGGAGTGGCCAAGCCTTTCTGAGGGTATAAGTATCTCATTTCAATAACACACTTGGGTGTGGTTTCAAGACTGGTACCATAGGTATGCAATTATCCAATGGCCATAACATTGGTCACAAAACGTTGCAATTTGATTGGCACACCAACATTCTACTATGCGAGAAACATTTCCAGCGCCGGCACAACATACTTTAAAGTGGTCGGGCTATATGAATAATTAATTAGATGATGCAACTGTAATTCGCATGCGCCAGTACATGATTCACGCACAATTTTCCATTTCGTATTAAAATGTTCCGAATAATGCTAGTCTGTGCTCCCGTCTTGCAACAAATTCGTTCATGCACAATTCAATGGACAGCGTATCAGTATGCTCTTTATGTACGTGGGGAATCATTAAGCTGTTGAGACAAGCTTGCTGCATTGTCGTTCGCAAGTACGATTTTATCCTTCTAAGCGCTGATGCACTTCTTTTGCTTCTGCATTTGTGGCGGGCATGACCAGAACGAGTTTTAACACAGTGCATACTTCTGACATCTGGTTCTAGCAGCAGGTAACAGACTAATCCTTGATATCATGAAAAGTGGGAGAAGAATTACCACTATGTTTGAATTGCGTAGCTAGAAGATCCAGCTGAATTTTCAAGTTCAACTTGTCTAAATCATTACCATAGAATTGAAGAATAAATCACATTCAGTGTTGTAAGTTTCGCATCTTGCTGCTTTCAGCAACAGATCAACCAAATGTTTATACATTGCATAACCAGGTTGGTTAAATCATTGTCTAACACAATTCACCAAAAAATCAAGAACTTCAAAATAATTTCGTTGAAACAGCATTTTAGAGGAATCATTAAAGTGCCTATCTTCTGATCCAACCTCATACCTAGCAGGAACCTTCCTCTTTCTTGGTAGAGTTGGCTCATTTATGTCATGTTTTCTTGCCAACTGAAGAACCTTCTCCCAAAATTCATCAAAGCACTCATTTGTTCTGATTCTTTCAAGTGTTAAGCATGTCAATGCAGCAATCCGTTGGCCTTCTGACGCATTCAGCTTTGGTGACTGAAGTATTCAGCTTTGGTGACCAAAGTGTTTTGTTCAGATTATCCATGTGTCTAAGGACACACTCTCCAAGCACTAAACCAAACACTTACTCATATACACTTCAACACCAGTAATACGAGCACGAGTTTCAGAATCGGAAATGATATCTTTTGCCTTCTCCCAAAATTCTTGAAATACAGAATAGTTATTGATAACGCTGCAGCTTTTACAGTCCACTGGGTTGGGCATAGCGTTCTGAACCCAGGTAGTTCAGGAGATATTTCTGACTTAATTTTTTCAAAAAGGGTGTCACGTCGTGGAGAAAACTCCAGTAGCTTCGAAATTTCATTCGTTGTGTCAAGTGTAGTGTGTCACGTAATATCTTATTACTCCCCACAGTATCACATGCTGCCAGGTTGAGTGCATGGCCATATGTTACTAGCACCATCGTAGCATTGACTGCGACACTTGTTGAGCTCCAAATTCATGCGCAGGATTACGTCTTTCAATACAGTCACCACAACGTTTGCTTCTATAGAGTCCACTATGCAAACACCAACAAAATCTTCATGACACTCGAAGTCATCATCGATCCAACGGAAGCAGACAGCAAATTGCTCTCTATTAGAAGCGTCTGTTACTTCATCTGCCATTATAGTATAATAGGAAACACTTCTTATAACACTGCATATTTCTCTCGTCACTGTAAGTGCCATGATATCAAGAATCTCGTTTTGAATATCGTGAGAAGTGTACTTTTCTGCACTCTTTTCCATGTGCTGTCACATTGTTGGATCATCATGACTTCTTAAATAAAGCAATTGTTTTAGGTTACTGTCCTCATCATTTCCATCTCCTCAAAGAGGTAAGCCCTGCCTCACTAAAAACAGTACAGACTGAAACACCTTTAAAAGATATAGCCTACAAATCCTTTTTTCCTCGGCGTATTTGGAAGAAAGCATTTCTCCCACATCTTTAGTTGTTTGTGGTAGAGAAACTACAACTTCCAGAGCTGTTTTGTGGCTTCTACTTCTTTCATGACAACTAAACCCACCCATGTTTCCACGGGCGTTCTTCCAGTTACTGTAACCGCTGTATATAAAAGCGTCATCAACATTTCCACCATCCTTCATTTTGCCAGTCTCTATTGCCATAACACAGATGTGACAAAAAGCAGCATCTTTGCTCTCATCGTAATGTAGCCAGTCCCACTGCTGAAACCACCTGCTCTGAAAGGCACAATGCTGCTTTCCAAATTGTCACTTTGGAAATTTCGACACTAAAGGTTAATGAGGTTTTTCCAAAACAACTGGTAAACGACGTGAACGTGTGGCCATAGTTAGTCCATAGATATTGGTTTATGAATATCTACGGTTAGTCCCAGCACGTGCACACGCAAACTTGCACAGCTGGTCACTAACACTCTGAGGTGACGACTACATGACAGACTACAAGATTGAATATAATTACATGTAATTACTTGAGCGCATCAATGTAAAACATTTTAAATTGTTATTATTATTATTATTGGGGGTAAAAAGTGGTCGGGCTAAAGCCTGACCGGCCCAACCATTTGCACCGGGCCTGATTTCTCACAACTGTATTCCCAGACCTTCTCATACTGTAAGCGACAATGATTGTTATGTACATCTGGGTCTGGGTACAAGACTACATAACTTATTTATACCTCTTGTAGTGTAATACATAACTCTGCCACAATTACATAATTACAAATGGATGTCTCAGATATCTGAAATGGTACAAATACTCAAAACGATTAATCAATAAGCGCTGGACGTTAAGTATACTCCCTACTTGTTAGGCGTACCTAACAGTATACAAAGTATTACAGTTATGAAACCATAAGGTTACATCTAATAACAAGTGCATAAAGTGGAGTTAATCATTAACAGCTTGCTGAATTATTAGAAAGTTGGTATGTACCTAATATATGGTGCTAGGCTTACCTAACAAACACGTTAGGTTACCCTCGGCACTTCTAGGTTAAGAGGCACACATGAAAACAGCTAGGCAGAAGTTGTACACATGAGGTTGAAATACAATATGTGGGGGGGGGGGGGGGGGGGGGGGACCGCCATAATGTGTAACACACTATACATACATATGCAACAAAAAAAAAACTCTGAACAAAACAACCACACATTTTCATCATCATAGCAACCACCTACCAAGCTGTGCTCCCTTCTCATAGCAGCTGACAGCCTCTGAAAGGTTTTCACTTACTCCTTGACCCAGGCGATGCATTTCTCCTGCAAAGAGGTCCAATCTTTTAACACAACATCTAACAGTCTGCACACAGCTAGTCCTTACCAAGGACTGTGTAGGCCTGGGGTACAAAGTTTTGGGCACTTACCTGAAAGTAAGAGGATGCTTATGTGACATAAATGTACACACACACACACACACACACACACACATATATATACATGTACATGCACAAGAAATACACACAAATACACACAAATACGCACACACACACACACACACACACACACACACACACACACACACACACACATATATACACACACCTTGTACAGGGTATAAGCCACATTGAAGTTCTGCTCTACACCTAAGCCACTGTAGTGCATTCCTGCAAGGGCAAACTGAGTGATGGAAAAATGGTGAATGTACCCACCTGATGTAACACATCCACACACACTTGTACACACACACAGACACACACACACGTACATACATGCACACACACACACACACACATACATACACATGCACACACAAATCACATGAGTGATCACATACACATGACACACTTTATGTTAAATATGGGAACGTTGCCAAGAAAAGATTTGATATTCTGGAAGTCTTACAAACCTGCAAACTGGGAACTGTACACTATATAAGGCGCTGAATTTTCCATACATTTCAACGCAAGCATTGCCCATCTATCATTTGTCCTGGAAACATAAACATTAGGTCCCTTTCGCTCCAATGATCACATTTATTACAAACACATGTGGTATCCAACCTACACACACATGTACGCACACATATATAACATAACATATGCATGCTGAGGACAATCACCCATTCACATAAACATATATACACACTATCACACAGGCACACACACCTGTGCATAAGGATGGCCCTTCATAGACAGGTCTGTAAATATCTTGGCTGCTCTTGAGGGGTCAGCAGTACAACCCTGACCTAACAGTGGGAAGAGGGCAAGAGGGGAAGGGAAGGGGAGTGGAGGAAGTGAGGAGGTAGTAATGGGACAGGTGAGGGGAGGGAGTGAGGGAGGGTGAGGATATCACAGACCAAAATGGGTTGTAGTACGGAGGAGGGAGGTAATGAGGTTTGTAGTGGGGAGGGCGAAGGAAGGTTGTGGCTATCTGGGCCATGTGGGCATACCTGTACGCAGCAGCTGGGCAAAGGTGTACGATGAGTTGTGTTCTCCAAGGTCACCACCGTACTCAAACAGTGGTACTGCTATCTCCAACACCTCTGGGCCAACTGGTTGGAGCAGTTCAACCCAAGAGATGAAGATGACTACCGCCCCACAACGCACAAGGTGGTTATAACTCGCCAGTCTGGCTTGCTTGAAAGAGGGCAACTGCCAGTGAGTATATATGCTGCGCACCCACTGTAGAGAGAACGTGTGCAAGGGATATTGGGAGTCGGTGGGGGGGAGGGGGGATACAAAGCGCAAGCGAATGTATGCATACAGAGTTCCGCGCACTAACGTTTAGTTCCGCTGTTATGCTTGGAGACGAGCTCCTTATTCAACTCGGACGTGTCCGACGCGAGTGACGACAGCAGCTGCAACTGTTTGGCCTTCACCTCGGGTTCAGTCTGTAGCTCCTTCTCCACCGATGGAAGCAGCTTGTCGTTCAAACCTGTTTGCATCGCGGAAGGGCATCCGTCCTTAACCGTTACTAGTATTTGGGCGCGTGCTGAACGTACCCATGAACTGACTCATCCACCGGGGATGATGGCGAGTCCTCCCCAGTGCCGAATAAGTAGCAGGTCCGCCAAGCATGTGAGGTAGTTTGTCACACGTCCTGGAGAGCCCTGCGCAACACCGAGCTGCGGGCAAGGTGCCCACGCGTCTCTGAGACCTGAGGACGTCTACGCATCTCCTGACTGCAAACCGTGATACCATGCGGGGTAGCATGACATTCACTGCTCGGGGGGTTTGAATTTAAATGTTCTTGATTTCCAAAAGATGCCCATTATCGTGAAAGACTACACTTGGCAGGAGACAGAAGGAGAATTGATTATATGCCTACCTCTCAAAGGGGTCAGCAGCACAAAGGTGGACATCTTCTCCACAGACCAGTATATCAAAGCTAGCTATCCCCCGTATCTCTTCGAATTGCACCTGTTCAAACCTGTAACCGAATCCCAAAGCACCGCCCAAATCGGTAAGGGAGTAATAAACTTCAGGCTCGTCAAAAAGGAACCCACGCTGTGGGGCAGATTGCATTCGCATGAATCCGAGGACAAGGAAGCGATGGTGGCAGCGCGCGCCGAAGCCGTGGCCCACTCTCAGAGGGTGGATGCCGAGCTGAGGGAGGAGAGAGCCAGGAAGAAGAGAGAAGAAGAACAGTACGCCATCCAACAGCAGATGAAGCAGGAGCAGGAGGAGCGTGACAGGATCGAGAAAGAAAAGCAAGAGGAGAGGAACAGAGCGACCAGAGAGCTGGAGGAATGGAAAGCAGACGAGCAGCAGATCAGAGAAAAGGTGCGGCAGCGAGGCACGCCCACGCCACGGCAACAGAGCACGCAGAGTCCTGAGGAGGAGCGAGGGGGCCTTCCACCTCCAAGGCATAACGGGAAAATTCAAATTTCGTTCACGCCTCGACCTTTTGCAACGCCTTCGCGAGAGTCCAAGGCGGAACTGGAGGAAGACTATCTGGCAAGGATGGCGGCGGCAAGGAAGATAAAGGACCCAGAGAAGAAGGACGAGAACATCAACGAGAAGAACCCGGAGTTCCTTAAAGACAGAGGAGTAGAGTTTTTCAAGGCTGCAAACTACCAGGCTGCCATAAATGTTTTCTCCCAGGCCATCTCTCTCAATGACAGCCTGCCACACCTGTTTTCCAACAGGGCAGCTTGTTACTTGGCAACTGGTGACAATGAACGTTGCATAGCTGACTGCTCACGAGCACTGGAGCTGTTTTTCCCAGTGGTTCCCTCCAACTACGTACAAAGGGCAAAGGCATTTGCTCGCAGAGGTACAGCGTACACCAACTTGGCCCAACTTGACCTGGCTGTCCAGGACTATGGAGCAGCAGTGAAGCTTGTTCCTGGTGACGAGAAGCTGAAAGATGACTATGAGAGGCTGAAGACAGCACTGATGAATGACCACTGCTAGTTGACGAAAATGTTTGTTGGGGGGTGAACTGCAGCTCCCCTCCCCCCCCCCCCTTCTTGCATCTGGGCTGGTGGTGGTGTTATATCCTCATACCCATCCCCAACAGGCACAGCATCAGATGGTCAGGGCACACAACGAATCATCCAAACATGCATATGTAGTACACAGGTACACAATAACAACGTGTATTTGAACATATTAACGCACAGAAATGCAATTAAAAATAAAAATAAAATGCTTTACTGCCTTAAATTTGCTGGGGCAAGGTTGGGTGGATGTTCTAGAACACCTACTTCTCCTGATCCCTTGTATGCGTATTCGAGAGTTTCAGTAATAACCTTCATGTCTGACTCGATCGTCCGGGCCCATTGTTCCACGTCGCCTAAACTTTTCAGGTTCTTGTGAAAACCCTCAACAAGGTTTAACCAGTCCGTCGTCTGCTTCACGTAACGAACGGACTGGGTCTGGAGAATCCTTGCCTCATTGTCCAACTTCTTCTGATTTTGGTACGCCTTTTCTACACCAGCGTTGAGCGTGTCAACCATTGCCGAAGTACACTTCTGCACGGATGCCAAGGCAGCCTTCCGCTTCTTCTCCTGCTGCTCGCGAAACAAGGCCTGCCTATCCTGGTGCTCACGGACTACACGAGACAACATATTGACGTTCGTTGTCTTCAGTGGTGATTAATAAGAATTAATGGTAGGAGGCGTGGCTAACGACGGCGCGCGCATAAAGTTGGAAGGCTTTTAGATGGCGCTCGTTTGTTCAAGTAAAGTGTCGTGGCTGTTATTTGTTAATCCAGTGCACTATCGTCGTTTTTTCTAAAACCTTCTTTGCAGTTAGTAATGAAGTCCCGGAGGAGCCTGTGCTTTCGACTGTTTCAAATCATGTGTTCGAGAGGCGGCTAGTGGTGAAGTATGTAAACGACAACGGTATAGACCCGATAAATGGCCAGCCACTTTCTCTTGACCAGCTACTTGAAATTAAAGGTACTTACTCTTAAGTACTATTTCTACTATGTTAATACACTCAGGGCGGATATTCTATTTAACGCACCTCACACGTGGAATTATTCTGTTCTATTGCAGTGAGCCCTCAGGTGAAGCCGCGTCCGCCGTCAGCAACCAGTATCCCCGCAATTTTGAAACTTTTACAGGACGAATGGGTAAGTACAGCATCATTCTTTCTCCCTCCAATATACAGTTGCAGTTGGCACCAGTGATGCGTAACATGTATTCATACCTTGATTTAAAAAAAAAAATGAAAAGGAACTTAGTAAACTGAGGTGCCACATCTCTTTTTGAAGTATTTTACCTTTGCAGACATTTGCTACTGCTTTGATCTGTATTGCAAGTCATAACCATCCCGTTTCCTCGACAGGATGCCTGTATGCTCCATAGTTTTACACTTCGGCAGCAGCTGCAGACTGCTAGGCAAGGTGGGTGGGTGCAGCGTTCTCCAACCTCTCCTTTTGTCAGTGCAGTTTCAAACGGGACATCGATATCGTGTTTTTATTTTTATTTTTTAGAATTGTCGCATGCTCTGTATCAACATGATGCCGCTTGCCGAGTGATAGCTCGCCTTACGAAGGAGGTAACAGCTGCAAGAGAAGGTAGGTATACACGAGGCCTTCCAGCTGTGTAGCGTGATGAACTGCTTTGTAGCTCTGGCCACTCTGAAGCCTCAAGCAGCTGGCTTCGCACCCTCTTCAAGAGAAGGTGGTGAAGGTGTAGCTACATTGCCCACACGAACAGAGGCCATGGATACAGAGGTATGTTACAGATTGATGTGTTGGGGCTACGTAGGTATCTTTGATGACACCAGTTGGTTTGAGTGACAGTGATAGCTTTTTCTACCATCAAATTCTGAGATACCAGTCAATTTGAAATTGTTTGTCTTATGCTAGTTTATTAGTTGTTCACAATTTGAGCTGCTGCTTTTTTTTTTCCCCCCCCTTTTTGACGCTCAGGTTGCACCTGGTGAAATGACAGAAGAGATTTTGTTGAAGGTACATACATGTACTTAACTTTTTTGTGTTTAGTGAATTACATTATTGTTTTCCTATTATAGCTACAAGAAACAGCTGCAATGCTCACAGCAGAAAGGAAGAAGGTACAGACTACTTTTGGTAATCTTTTGCACAGGTCAATAAATACATGTCGCTAAATACAGAGAGGCAAGAAGCCTCCAGAGAATCTCATTGGTGCCGAAGACATTGCCAATTTCCAGCAATTGTCAAGCCATCCTGTATGGAATAGTATTTGTTTTCTCTTATGGTTGTTTCAATGCATTTCATGCCTCTTTCAAATCAGGGGCTTCACAGTGCCAGTGTTCCTGGAATTTTGGCTCTTGATCTTTCTGGAGACTCCAGTCGGGCACTTACAGGTGATGCTGTTTTTGTCCTGATCGCTTTATTGAAAGTAGTGATCTGTAGGTGGAGCTGATAAGAATGCAGTTGTGTTCCACAAGGAATCAGAGCAGGTGATAGCAACTCTTAAAGGTCATACCAAGAAGATTTCTGGGGTGGTCTACCATCCAAAAGAGGTGCGGATTTGGTTTTGCATGGTTTTGCTATTAGATGTCTAATGTTTTTGTTCAATGCGTAAAGGAAGTTGCCATCACAGCATCAGCAGATGCAACTATTCGCATTTGGGCTGTTGGAACCAGCTCATGCCAGCAGGTGGTCAAGGTAAGGTTGTTTGTGGTGATAGCTATGTGGTAAGGCCTGTGATGATTCAAATCATTTTGAATTTAAACCGTGTGAGATTTTTTTAACCATCAAATTCTGAGGCCGCATATGACCCTTTTGCACCCCTGTCTAAGCATATGTTGCAGCACAATGCGTATCATTGTTATATCTTATTTCTTAGGCACATGATGGACCTGTCACTGGGATCAGTTTGCATCCCACTGGTGAGTGCACATACTTAAAAATGGAAGGTGGTAAAATTGTTCTATATCTCCCTTCAAATTAGGCGATTACTTGCTTAGTTCTGCTAATGATGAAGTATGTTTGAGTAACTTAAAACTGAGCGGATGTTACAATGTCATGTTGTTTCACGATGCATTTGTCTAGTTCTGGGCATTCTCTGACATCACCACTGGACAGGTGATAAGCAAAGCTAACGACCCTACATCTCCAGTTGGTCAGTATGTGACTTTATTTGTGATTTTTTTTTAAATCGTACCTCTTCTTGCCTTGCAGCATTGACTTGTGCACAGTTCCATCCTGATGGTTTGATCTTTGGCACAGGAACTGCTGACAGGTTGGATTAAAGGGGCTGAATTTGCCTTCCCTTAGTCAATCTGGTGATACCTGTCTTGCCACAACAGTGTACTTATAACCGAGGTTACACTAAATATAATACAGAAAGGGGTGTTTTGTTTTTTTGTTCACATCAGTATGTGTGCAGGACAAATTAAGCAGTAGTTACTCCAAGGTTTTGTGCTTGCTAGATCTGTACAATGGTGTGCCATATCTGTAACATATCCCTAGAACAGTTATTTGAATATGGCATTATACTATTGTATGGTACTTGTTTGGTATTTAATGAGTCTCACTTATTGCAGTATTATCAAAATATGGGACTTGAAGGAACGTGCCAATGTTGCAAACTTTTCAGGACATTCTGGACCAATCACAAGCATATCATTCTCTGAAAACGGGTTAGTGTCTAATAATGAAATCTTGTCACCGAGTGTACTTTATTTTATGCATATTCTCATAGCTATTACTTAGCAACAGCTGCAAATGATGCAGTGCTCAAACTGTGGGACTTAAGGAAACTGAAGAACTTCAAGACCATTAACCTTGAAGAAAACTATCAGGTAAATGTGCTGCTTAACTGATTTGCGAATGTTGTGGCAGAAATGAATTGGTTGTTTCAATTACTGCAGCTGGTCTGTCTTTAGTTGTAGTACTGTTACATTAGTTGTGGATATGCTTGTTTAAACAGCTTTCAGAGCTTACAACTAAGCTGAATAATAGTATTTGGTTTAATGAATTTATTCTGTTCCATTAATTTTTACAAACTCCATTACAGAGATATCGCTGTTCTAACTGCATGCACGGTTTCCTGCTCGATTTGTGCCAATGATTTATCTCACAACATAAATATAACAGTATAACAAATGCATCCAAATAAAACTGTTTGAGTAGGTTTTTTTTTTTTTTTTCAGTAACCTAGATGTTGATTATTTTAATGCTGGCAGTATTCTAACTCTGTCACACTTATGCATATGAACAGGTCCAATATCTGACGTTCGACCAGACCGGTACATACCTGGCTGTGGGAGGAACAGACATCCAGTGAGTGCTTAGTTGTGCATTGTATAGGTGTCTTCAAATGTTTACGTTGCTAACTTTGATTTTAGGATTTATCTTTGCAAGCAGTGGAATATGATAAAACAGATAACAGGCAAGTCAAGCATGTTTATGGTTATTTATTAATGTTGCTATGTACTCCTTGTTTGCACTACAACAGAGCACACTGGTCTTGTGATGGGAGTGAAGTTTGGCATCAATAGTTCCTTCCTGGCTTCTGCTGGAATGGATCGCCACCTCAAATTCTTCGGATTACCAGCATGATGGTGTCTCCTGTGTCCACTGCCTTCAAAAGATAGTTGTAAACTTTTTTTCTCTCAACAGTACTGCTCATTTGTATGTTGTATATACATCGTACATGCATATGCTTGGTTTTTGAACTATTTTGCCCCTTGCAATGGCAGATGTTATTAACATTGTTACATATTAAGGTGACTATGGCATGATTTTGGGTTAAAGTTATACCACGTGTGTGTGTGGAGATATGGATAGCAATGCTAACTACATCCCATTTCTTTTTTAAAAAGACTTGTACATGTATATCATATGGGATGCATGCCCTTGATTTAAGCAACATCATAATAACATCAGCACCAATTAGCACTGGATGAGAACATTCAGCTGAGCTGGTGAATGTCTGCCTCATTTAGTTACTAGCTGGCAAGCAGACCTGTAGGGAGTAGTTTATGTGGTTGCCAAATTTTGTGTCATCCATAGTATACTATAACTAGTTATTAAAATGTTTTGTGAATAGTATTTCTTTCCTCAAATTAATGTTTTAATGAACATTGGTAGTCAAAGTTTCAACTTTGACTTCGTATAAATTTTCAAAGTCATAATTAATCTTAATTACAGGCATTAGGTTAACGCTTCATTAAAATCAGCATCCTGTGGGGATGTGCATATCTCCTTTGCTGTGACTGTGTGGTGTTGATCTATTGACGCCAACCTCTGCATGTCATCCGGTACACACCCTTCCACAACCCCACCAGTAGATGTAATGACAAAGGCAGCTTAGTTAACTCGGAATTGGTGCGTGTGTATGTGTGTGTGTGTGTGTGCGTGTGTGTAGTGGAAGCATCACAGGTCTGCAGCCATGTATTTGGTGTACAGATACGTGCATGGATGGCTAATGCAGATGTCCATATGTTCCTGCATTGTTTGATTAATTGCCCCATGTAATAATATAGTTAGGCTCTCAAGATAGTCAGTCGCTTATCATGTCTAGTCTGATGTGGCATAGGTAGATCAGTGCATCTTGAAGGATGAACTGAATATGCACACAGCAGATGGCAGCTGCTGTGGTACATATCTATGGAAGAGTTATGGCCTGGGCAGGGAGGGAGTACAGTGGACAGAAGTCACTCATTGTTGTGCAAGGGAATGAACTGAGGGCACAAAGCCATATTTTACTACGAATGACAACCAGCCGGCAGCCTTTACTTTTAAGAATGAAGGACCTCATTTAGAACAATCTAAAACTGCACTGTAAATTCAGGCATTTACTATTTCACATGATGTATCTTAAATATTCCAGTTGGCAATTTCAATATATATTTAATAATAACTACTTATGTATGAGTCACCTGACTCATGAGGAAAGCCCTTGATTGCAGTGTACCAGGGTAAGGTTGAGGGGAAGATTATAATTATAATTATATATATATATGGGAATGTATCCATTTGTGTGTGTGTGTGTGTGTGGGGGGGGGGGGGGGGGGGGGCAGGTACATCAGAATTCTTCTCTCGCTTAACACTATCAATGCAGTTTTTTGGAGAAGTTGTTTGCACACATGAGAATGCTGCGTGTGTATTGTGTGGAGTGAATATAACAAGTGCATTCACATCTCTACTTCCTTTTGCAATGTATTTATTTTGGGGTCGTTCATAAATTGCGTCACGCTGAAGGGGAGTGTGACGATATTAAGCATACATCCTGTCAATAAGGTCAAAATTAACGTGACGTAATTTATGCACAGCCCTTTGCGCGCGACCGTTAACTAATAACTAAAACAACTTCCCGTTTTTCCCGTTACATTAACAATTTTAGTTCGTACGTGTTTGTATTAGAGGTGTTTTGCGATCGTGAAGTAGGACCATAGAAACCTGAAGGCGCGTGGCTACAACGATGACAGTGGAAGTTTACGTGGCAGTTGGTGAGGGTAATCAGCAATGGCCCTGTACAACGGTTTCTATCGACTCTTTTGTTGTCTTGTTGTACTGGTTACAAACTGGCTACAAACTCACCCCCCATAATTTGTAGCTATTATTTTTGCGTACGTGGTGGGACTGGGGACGAGACCACACACTTACAGCGTCGAAACAGTGGGGGGATAAATAATAATATCTAATATCTATGCCCGTACCTCTACTCTAATATCTATGCCCATACCCCCTTTCCTACCCTCTGCCTATTGCCCCCTCCTCCCAAACTCTAAATCCTGGGAAGGTTAATGTTAATACGGGCATAGTTCCAGTTATCGTTAAAACCTTCTGATAGCATCGTCCTAGCGTTTCTCAGTAATGTGCATAGAACTCTTTCCTCATTAACTTCTGTACACAAGGACGCCATGGCACTCGACTGTAAACGACATTACCAGGCAGTTTAGGAAATAAAATCGGTACGTCCAGAAACGCCGCCATTATTTCGCCGTATGTATCATGATGAACGAGCTGCGGTTCACCGGAAACCGAGGCCCTGTGATCCGTTTACTTGTGATATGCATGACTTCATTGGCTTCTCTAACAGGTGGATTTACGCCCTTACATGTACATACACACGTGAACAACAAGTTCACGTGCCTTACAAGGCGATAGAAGAGTAAAAGAACAACACAACAAGCTGTGGAAGGTTGACACACCACAGACTTGAACATCAACAGATAAAAGTTCATAACCATGTGTACTATGAACTGGTAGCTATGTAGGCGTAGTCTGCTTTGTTGTGCATGACCAGTTTATTGTCTACAAAGTAGAAGCTGTCTGACTTTGTCTCATATGGATGGTCCACCAGTTCTTGTACTGTTGAAAAAAAGGAAGTGAGAAAGATGAGGGGTGGGAGAAGAGGGGTGAGGAGAAGGGTGAGGAGAGGGGTGGGAGAAGAGGGGTGAGGAGGGGGGTGGGAGAAGAGGGGGAGGCAGCAAGTAGGAAGAGGAGGGGAACAAAAGGAATAAGAGATATAAAGTGAAGGCACAGAGATAGCGTAAGGGAAGGAATAGAGAACAGGAAGGGAGGAAATGATGTCACACACAACCACTGTGTCAGTGAGTTTCTCAATCGAGTCAACATCCTCAACACACAAACCATGAGGTACGCTCACTTTCTTCTGGGGTGAGCTGGGGCATA
Source organism: Eunapius fragilis (assembly GCA_963681505.1). Lineage (NCBI taxonomy): Eukaryota > Metazoa > Porifera > Demospongiae > Spongillida > Spongillidae > Eunapius > Eunapius fragilis. The sequence goes on from OY811991.1 coordinate 3,315,401, forward strand.
TCGTAGATGTGTTCACAGGTGTTAGTGCTGCTAGGAATGCAATACCCAAAATCAAAGTCCACTGATTTGAGGCACCTTTTCCTGAAGAAGTGTCGCTCAATCATCCTGAACCTGTTCACTGGCTTGCCCCCAACAGTGAACTCAATCCTGCGGAAGAATTTGTCTTTTCACAGGCAATCATTTCACTGTTATGCACTATGGACATGCATCCTTTGATGCTTGCAGGATATGTCATCATTGTACCACATATCAGCGATCATATCATGAGGACTGATCTTTTTAACGGCAATGCAATGTTTCGCTTGTTCTAGCACACACCCACACCCACCCACACACACACACACACGCACACCCACACACACACACACACACACACACACACACACACACACAACTTACGTGGCGCCAACTCTCTTTAAGCTGAGGAACCCCACAGGGAATTGATATCTCACAAAGCGAGATGGTTCCGGCTTTTCCAGACCGTTGTCTGGAAATTCCTTTTCGTCTGCTGTCTTGTTGATTTCAAACAGCACCTCTTGCGAATCCATGTCACGAATCTTGAACCGAGTAAATTCGATGTCGTAAACATTGGCTGTCGGACTACACAGATATTCTAAACACAAGAGGAAGACGGTTAGCGCGCACCTACTACAAAAAACTTCCATTTCCATTCACATCTACCTGTAGTAGCTTGGTCCAGCGACATTACATCCTCGGGGGCGATGTCTTTACCCGCCAACTCTTGTTCTGTTACTATTTTCTTCGCCGCTTTCGCCTGCCTTGCTAGAAAGCTGTCCCCTTTGCTGCGACCACCTCCTTGCTTGGTGGCGGTTCCCGCGGAGCCAGATTTGCTGCTCATAGCCTTCCTTCCCACCCCTTTCGTCAACTACCGATACATGCACTATTTAATTCCGATGACGTCAGCCGTTCAGCTCATTGAATTTTATTTTGTAGTAATATGGCGTCTGATGGTAGTCGCAAGAGCTCTGCAGAGGTTCAGTATGCCGTTTCTCTGCCCCGTTCGTTTTAGAGTGTTCAGCGAAGCAGCTATTATATTGATCTTAAACACTGCATCCTTCTACGTGAACAAAACCTAACAAACGCGGGGATATTTATCAATCAAGCCTTGGAATCGACTTTTGTAGCAATCAGGAGCGTCGAAATGACGGGACAGTGCTAGGGAGAGAGCTGTCCGAGCATTGAAATTAATCCTACTAGTGTGCACGCTGCAAGACGCTTCACTCATCGTCGACAAAGGAGTATTCGGAACTATCTCGCTATCCTAGCGACTCCGAGGTCTTCACGAGCTCTCGTACACTGACGAGGAATAGTTGGGGTTAGACCCGGCAAATGGCGGACACGCAGGATGAAAGCCTGATGCAGGTACGTAAAGCGTGCTCGCCCGGGGACGTAGCTAATGAATTATTCATACATGCTTCAGTACCGTTCGAACTGAAGTTTTGCATATATTTGTACAGTTAGTTGCCCTCTGTCTGTTCGATTGTGTTTCCTTAATTTTCCCTTGGGTTTGAGTCCTGAATTTCTTACGATACTGTCGCTTATATTCAAAAAGAAGCCTGTATACCCATTGGAACGTGTTTTGTGTTCCACCCGTCCCAAACTTTCAAAACTGCAGATTTAGTACCAGCTACACACACCACGATCTGACAAATGAGTACCTGGGCCCTATTTTGAATAGCAGGGCGCCACGACACAAAGGTGTTGGAGTGGGAATTTTTTGTATGTACGCGGTATGACCATCGTGTGCGGACTCCCTCCATGTTTTATTTTGACGCAGAAAATCCAGGCGCTCATCGCTCCACCCCAGTCGTCTCCCGCCCAAAAGCCGAAGACGAAGAAGGTTAAAGGGAACGTTGAGAAGACCAACCCGGCCAGACAAGAGAATAACCCGTTCTGTGATGCCTGTGGTGAAGGAGGAAGTCTTCTTTGCTGTGACAATTGTCCATCATCCTTCCATTTCTTTTGCTGGTAATGATTTCATTAACAGTGTGCTTCTGGGGGAGGTGATGCTTCCTTTGTATAAATTGTATACGCCTCACCGGATAAATTACCCTTGTCATCCTGTAGGCGAGGCTAGGGTGGGCCATTGGGCCATGGTCCACTGTGCTAGGCAAGGCCATGGTCCACTGTGCTAGGCAGGGCCATTGGGCCATGTAGGGTGGGCCATGGTCCACTGTAGGCTAGGCTAGGCCATTGGGCCATGGTCCACTGTGCTAGGCAGGGCCATTGGGCCATGGTCCACTGTGCTAGGCAGGGCCATTGGGCCATGTAGGGTGGGCCATGGTCCACTGTAGGCTCGGCTAGGCCATTGGGCCATGGTCCACTGTAGGCTTAGGCTAGGCCATTGGGCCATGGTCCACTGTAGGCTCGGCTAGGCCATTGGGCCATGGTCCACTGTAGGCTTAGGCAAGGCCATTGGGCCATGTAGGGTGGGCCATGGTCCACTGTAGGTTAGATTGGGCCATGGTCCACTGCCAACCTACTCTTTGTTGACCATGACATGGGTGGGGTTTGTTCATAGACACACAACACACATACCAGTGAGTGCGCACACAAGCACACACACACACACACACACACACACACAAACCACCAGCATGCACATACCTTGGTCTTAACACTAACATTCCCTTGTCTCCTTACAGTGACCCTCCAGTTGACCCAAAGAACCTCCCAAGTGGGGACTGGTTATGCAGGAGGTGTCTCCCCCTACCCCTCAACCCCCAGGCCCCCCCTCTGTTCGGCCCTCTGCTCCAGCAGGCATGCACAGCTAACCCGCTGGAGTTCAGCCTTCCCTTGGAGATGCAGAAGTATGATGTGTTTCCAGGTGGGTGTGGTTGAAAATATGTGTGTTGTGAGGTACATGTGTTTGATACTCTATTGATGATGCCATTAAAAGATCTGTTATAATGATTATAATGATATCTGGTATTTTGTGTATGGCATTTGTGTGCATGTGGATTGGCTGTGTATGTGTGTGTGTGTGTGTGTGTGTGTGTGTGTATTTACTTGGGACTAATATGTTTGTTCCTTTCATTTTATATTGCATCCTCCTCACTTAATAAGGGTTGCCATGGAACCCAGTGTGGTGACTGGTCAAGTACTGCCTCCATTGGAGGGATGGGGAGGGAGGGGGAGGAGGATGTTGCAGATGGGTGGAGCCTTGCTACTATAACGCATCATAACACCCTTTGGACCAATCATGTGACAGCTGGCTTTGTTTGCCAACCCCAGTATGATGTGTACTGGTTGGGAGGAGCCATGCCTTATGTGGGTGTGGCATAGCAGTCTCGATTTACATAAGTGATACAAAGGTGCCTGTGTGTGGGGGGAGGGGCGGGGCAAATCTGAGCTCTACTATTGCGCTTACAAAGAGTTGTACCATGACATGTTTTACCCCATCACTGGGCGATGTATGAGTGTGTGAGAGGTTGTGGTGCCTTAGTGTTTGCTTGGTGGGTTGACAGAGGTTGTAGCGACTGATGACTTCATAGTTCACTTTTTAAAATCAGGAGCAAGGGTGGTGATATAGCAGTGTGGTTCTGAAAGTTCTACAGTGAAAGTGTGGAGATGTTGTCGTGTGGTCAGATGTGACCTAACTTGTTGCATGAGAGTTTTAGGTTGTCATTTGTAAGGGTAATATTCCCTTGGAATGGCTAAAATATCTTGCCCTTCTGTCCAGGTGGCAGACCTTATCTTCTATTATTGTGTTGGGAGGTTGTGTTGATCAATCAAATTGTGATGCAGTTCCTGTTTTTTTCCCCATGGCAACGCATGGCACAGGATGCAATGACATGTAGCACCATCTTTGTAATTTAAACAAGGATGCTTGCAGCGTCATGTTTCTGTGCTTGCTTTCCTAATTACAGCATGATGCTTACCCTACATTATATCATACATTACAGCATGATGCCTTCCTTACATGCAGGTGTCAGCCGGAAGCTTCTATCCAAGAAGGTGGCTGTCCCACTTCAAGATGGAGATGCCAGGGAGCTATACTGCTATGCCTGTAATAGGTGTGTGTGTGTGTGTGTGTGTGTGTGTGTGTGTGTGTGTGTGTGTGTGTGTGTGTGTGTGTGTGTGTGTGTGTGTGTGTGTGTGTGTGTGTGTTTGTGTGTTTGTGTGTTTGTATGTGTGTATGTGTGTGGTGTGTGTGTATGCATGTGTTAAGGGTGTATGGGTGGGCGTGCGTGTGTAAAGGTGTATGGGTGGGTGTGAGTGTGTTAAGGTATGTGAGTGGATGTGCAAGTGTTAAGGTGTATGGGTGGGCGAGCATGTGTAAAGGTGTATGGGTGGGTGTGCATGTATTAAGGTGTATGGGTGGGCGTGCATGTGTTAAGGTGTATGGGTGGGTGTTCATGTGTTAAGGTGTATGGGTGGGTGTCATGTGTAAATGGCTATCAGATACCACATTATGCTTTTGTGCTTTTACCTAATTGGATTTGTAATGAGAGAGAACATTTTCTTTTTGTTGGTTGCTATGAACAATAGTCTTTTGCAATGCTTCACCAGTTTAGAGATAGAGACATGGCCCATACCTGGACATGGCCCATACCTGTCCCAACAGACATGGCCCATACCTGGACATGGTTCATACCTGTCCCAACAGACATGGCCCATACCTGGACATGGCCCATACCTGGACATGGCCCATACCTGTCCCAACAGACATGGCCCATACCTGGACATGGCCCATACCTGTTTCAACAGACATGGCCCATACCTGTCCCAACAGACATGGCCCATACCTGTCCCAACAGACATGGCCCATACCTGTTCCAACAGACATGGCCCATACCTGTTCCAACAGACATGGCCCATACCTGTTCCAACAGACATGGCCCATACCTGTCCCAACAGACATGGCCCATACCTGTTCCAACAGACATGGCCCATACCAGTCCCAACAGACATGGCTCATACCAGTCCCAACAGACATGACCCATACCTACCTGTTCCAACAGACATACCTGTCCCAACAGACATGGTCCATACCAGTCCCAACAGACATGGCTCATACCAGTCCCAACAGACATGACCCATAACTGTTCCAACAGACATGACCCATACCTACCTGTTCCAACAGACATACCTGTCCCAACAGACATGGTCCATACCAGTCCCAGCAGACATGGCTCATACCTGTCCCAACAGACATGACCCATACCTGTTCCAACAGACATGACCCATACCTGTTCCAACAGATATGGCCCATACCTATCCCAACAGACATGGCCCATACCTGTTCCAACAGACATGGCCCATACCAGTCCCAACAGACATGGCCCGTACCTGTTCCAACAGACATGATCCATACCAGTCCCAACAGACATGGCCCGTACCTGTTCCAACAGACATGGCCCATACCAGTCCCAACAGACATGGCCCGTACCTGTTCCAACAGACATGGCCCATACCTGTTCCAACAGACATGATCCATACTTGTACCTGTAGCAGTATTTATTTCTATGTATTATTAGTTTGGTATGAGTTGTGTTTAGCAGAGTCCAACCTTTTGAAATCTACCTGAGTTATGGCATCAAAGCTGGTGTGCTCTTATTAAAAACATCTTGTACATGCACACATGTGTGGGTTGGTGGGTGTAGTGTAGGATATAGTATGCCAACTACGGTATGTATGTCTCTCCTCACAACTGTAGAGGAGCTCGTGCTGGCTGCCTTGTTTCTTGTGACTTCTGTCCCCTGGTGTTTCATCTTGACTGTGTGCACCCTCCCCTTTCTACACATCCTTCATCCGTGTGGATGTGTCCCGTACATGCTGAACATATGATGGTGAGCCAAAGCGGAATTTCTGGGGAGGTGTTGCTATCATTTTGTCTCATGGCTAAGGACCAGACAGTGTGTGGCTGGGAACCAGACGATGCATGACTGGGGGAGACCAAATAATGTATGGCTGGGGACCAGATAATGTGTGGCTGGGGACCAGATAATGTATGGCTGGGGACCAGATAATGTGTGGCTGGGGACCAGATAATGTGTGGCTGGGGACCAGATAATGTTGCCTGGGGACCAGATCATGTGTGATTGAGGAAGCATCCTCTGTGTGTGTGTGTGTGTGTGTGTGTGTGTGTGTGTGTGTGTGTGTGTGTGTGTGTGTGTGTGTGTGTGTGTGTGTGTGTGTGTGTGTGTGTGTGTGCAGGTACATGTACATCATTCTGCTTTTGGATATGAGTTTTCTATGTGCCTAAATGATACTCTAAACAATGCACACACACACACACACACACACACACACGCACACGCACACACACAGCCTGGCTTTGATCATCCAAGGCTCACAGAGCGGCTGAGGGCGTTGTCAGAGAGCAGGATAGCCGTGTCCTGTCAGAATGTGAAACTGGACTTCCTTACCAAGATCAATAGGTATGTCCACTGTGTGGGGGAGACCAGGTTCATGTGCACACACACACACACACACACACACACACACACACACACACACACACTCCATCCCCTTCACTGCCCTAATCTCTCAAGGAGCAGCTGCTTGTTTTGGCCTACATGACAGCATAACTTAGAATCTCTTTTGGGTATGGAGTTGGGGTGTGGTTAGTCACGTGATAGGTCATGTGGCTGTCTTGTGTAAAGTAAGCATTTGTAAGACTTCATTGATATCTTTGGCTCTCACTGTTTGTAGACAATGGTAAGGTGGCCATTTAGTTCGCTTTCTTTGGCCTTGTACACTTTACATGTATGGCTATAAACATACTATCTGTCAGCCATGAGGGTGTTCTGTGTAGAAGTTGTGCCATGCTGTCACCGTGGTTATTGCATTCCAGAATTCCTCACTACAAGAGGCTCACACGGCGTCACAACAGACGAACAGCTGAGGTGAGGGGGCATCTCTACTTCTAATTAGTGCACCACATCCGCATGTTACGGAGTACTCTTAAGAATAAAGCATGGTGTGTGTGGTGTGTGTGTGTGTGTGTGTGTGTGTGTGTGTGTGTGTGTGTGTGTGTGTGTGTAACATAGTATGGTAACTTATCAGTCACTTCCTGTTCCCACCACTTCAATCCAATGCAATCTCTATTTACATAGAGAGGGGAGTCCACAGATGGCAGGAAGGGTGACCATATGGGGAGGGAAGGGAGAGAGGTGACCATATGGGGAGGGAAGGGAGAGGGGTGACCATATGGGGAGGGAAGGGAGAGGGGTGACCATAGGGGGAGGGAAGGGAGAGGGGTGACCATATGGGGAGGGAAGGGAGAGGGGTGACCATAGGGGGAGGGAAGGGAGAGGGGTGACCATAGGGGGAGGGAAGGGAGAGGCGTGACGACAGGGGGAGGGAAGGGAGAGGGTAATGTTGACTATTGGAAAGTCAGCTGTGTAACATGGTGTCACCATATATGGCAGAACACATTATGCCAATCTGAAGACTGGAGTTATTGTTATGGAAACTAAAACTGAATGAACAATAGCTTTCCTACTCCCTCTGTTTCTTCTCCCTTTTCCTGCCCTGTGTGTGTGTGTGTGTGTGTGTGTGTCCGTTGGGTGTACTGTGAGCTCCTTGGTTTATATATTTGTTATAGTAGGCAGCCCTATCCAACATCTGGTTTGAAAGCAACACACGCACATGCATATACCTGTACACACACACACACACACACACACACACACACACACACACACACATACACACAAACACACACAAATGCCACACACACATGCATACATACACACATGCACACACACAATAATGCAGCCCTCTTGAATGCATTTGAATTTTAACACATCACTGTGTACACCAGCTAGCTATATTCGGGTGATGTAGGCTTGGCATCCTTTGTTCAGCTGTTCCTTTGTGCTTTAACTGCTGCTATCAAAGGCCAAGATCATGCCCTCATTTTACACATTGATCTTGTCATATTAGTGGTTTGTTAGAAACCTCTCATCCTCTCCCTTCCCTCCCCTCACCCCATACATGGGCAACCAGCGTTAATTCTATTGTTCTTGTGGTACACAAGGGGTGTGGCCTTGGATGGGGTTTCAGTATAGCCCTCCTTTACAACAACTGCATAGCCTTGGAGGGTAAATGTGCAGTGTAATGATCATTACTGTAATCAGTAAAGATTATCAATGCCCCGCCCCTCCTCCCCTCCCTAGGTAGGCAATGTAGAGTTCCTACAGTGTAGGTAACTGGTTGTGTACAAACTGCTTGGTGTTGTCACACATGCATATACCTGTACACTATTTGGTTCTGTTCTTCTGTGGATGGTTTGGTGAAGACAAGCTGGTTAGTTCAGCAGTATATGTACTTACTGCTTGGATCATGTCTGTGATTCACTTTGTGAGTATCAGTGATTGAATTCCTGAGTTGTGCAAAGATGTGTACTATTAGAACAAAAGCTGTTAAATACCTTACACTACAAGGTCCACTCACTCGCTACAGTATGTGGAGGGTACATATACACACTACACACATGCATGCACAGCACACACACACACACACACACACACACACACACACACACACACACACACACACACACACAATATGTATGATCTATTATATCCAATGGACAATATATGTATTAGAGCATACCAGTGATGGCCCAGTGAACATGGCTGGTGTGTTAGTAGAGCTCAGGATATTCAGACAACTCTATAGTGGTATTGCTCTAGTATAGGAATTGAACCCATCTACATACAAACACTCTCAGAGGGGGGGAGGGTGTACACTTAATGATACATAAGCAATGGAGTAAGGCACGATAGCAAGGTGAGGCCAGGCCACTTGTTTGCTAGAGCATGAGGTTGCTATGGAAGTTTGCTGGGAGCATGATGTTGCTATGGAGGTTTGCTGGGGGCATGATATTGCTATGGAGGTTTGCTGGGGGCATGATGTTGCTATGGAGGTTTGCTGGGAGCATGACGTTGCTATGGAGTTTGCTGGGGGCATGAGGTTGCTATGGAGGTTTGCTGAGGGCATGAGTTTGCTACGGAGGTTTGCTGGGAGCATGAGGTTGCTATGGAGGTTTGCTGGGGGCATGATGTTGCTATGGAGGTTTGCTGGGGGCATGATGTTGCTACGGAGGTTTGCTGGGGGCATGAGGTTGCTATGGAGGTTTGCTGGGCATGATGTTGCTATGGAGGTTTGCTGGGAGCATGAGGTTGCTATGGAGGTTTGCTGGGGGCATGAGGTTGCTATGGAGGTTTGCTGGGCATGATGTTGCTATGGAGGTTTGCTGGGAGCATGAGGTTGCTATGGAGGTTTGCTGGGGGCATGAGGTTGCTATGGAAGTTTGCTGGGGGCATGAGTCAGGTTTGCTGGGGGCATGAGGTTGCTACTACCTGTCACTCTGTTTCCCAAAGCTAGTCTTTTGCCAAGGACATCCTGACCTTGGATGTGATGGTCGTCATTGATGATATGGTTTGGTATGGTGCTGCAAATGTAAATATGTTCTTTGACTTTGATCTGGTGTGTGTGTGTGTGTGTGTGTGTGTGTGTGTGTGTGTGTGTGTGTGTGTGTGTGTGTGTGTGTGTGTGTGTGTTGCCTGACAACCAGTCCTCATTCTAAATGTATCCCAGTCTCTTTACGTGTATTGGTTAATTGGCCTGGGCACCAACTGTATAGTCACATAGACTTTCACATACAGAGCTAACGAGTATCATGTGACATCCACATGTTCTGTGTGACCTACAGGTTCCTGGAGCCATTAAATCTCTCTACGCCTCTCCTCTGTTGGACGCCAGAGATGAGAGGTCATCTCTTTCTTTTAGTCTCTTGACCCAAGCAGAACTGGTGAGTTACCATCGCTGGGAACAGAAACAGATGAGGAAGAAATTTGTGACTACTAGGGAACCAGCTTTCACAGCAGAGCAAGATGAGGTGTGTGTGTGTGTGTGTGTGTGTGTGTGTGTGTGTGTGTGTGTGTGTGTTGTGTGTGTGTCCCCTGTGGGTTTTGTTATTATTCAGTGCATACTATGTACACAGTTGCCTTTACCCTTAGGTTTTTTAAAATTCTAATTATTCATAAAACATAAGTATATTACATACACAAACATTAGGTGATTGTATTAATAACCTCCCCCCTCCCTCCCTCCCCACAGTGGACCAGAGGAGCAATCCTTTGTCAGCTGGAACGTGCCGCACCAAAGATGCCTTCATTGTGTACACCCTTCAGCTCTGGTGCCCAGTCCTCTAGCTCCAGCACATGTTCTGACTCAGCAGCGTTCTCTGCTGCACAGGGATTGGTCGAGTTATCGCAGAAAGTTCACCTACCCAACGGCATTACCAAGGCAACAACCAGTTCTAATAATAGCCATCCAGACTTGGACCTGGTAGAAGATGAGGAGACTAAGAGGTGTGGTGTGTACATGCATAAGGACAGGGCCAGTGAGAGCAACGGCTCCGTTTGTGGTGATGGTGGTGGGTGTGGGGAGGAGGACAGTGGTCAGAGCCCTGGAGATGTGGGTGACGTTGGGTCGCTTGGCAACGGTACAGAGCAAGATGGCGGGAGTGGCGGGGAGAGCAGTGTGGGCAAGGAAGATGGCTCCCTGGTGTGTAGCAGTCCCGAGGAAGAGACTGAGGATGAAGTTATGGACACCTTGCAAGTACCTTTTGGTAGGAGTGCAAGTGCATTTGTGTTCGGGGTTGTTGTGCAGCATGCTAGCGTAGTATATGTTTTTGTGGTCATGGGAGCTATTTTTTTGGTTTTTCCGCCGTAGTTCCTGACATCACCAGCCTGGACCCACGTTTGGTGAAGCTGCTGGCAACACAGAGACTTCAGCAGCTGTTTGTGGCATCTCAGCAGCATTCACCTGTGCCCACTGTCCCCTCTGCCGCCCACATCCATCACCTTCCTGTTGCTCCACATGTACCCTCATCATCTTCATCATCGTCGTTGTCTTCGTCACTGTCATCTTCATCATTTTCGGCATCACTTCTGTCAGCAAGGCCTCTAAATGGACTTAACAAAATGGTGGGACACAAACCCGAGGCACTTTATGGTGAGTCTCAGGCACAGGTATATGGACTAAACATACACATGCAGTGATGGACACACACACACACACACACACACACACACACACACACACACACACACACACACACACACACACACACACACACACACACACACACTTATGGACACACAACACACACACACACACACACTTATGGACACACAACACACACACACACACACTTATGGACACACACACACTTCTGGACACGCACACACACACACATATTCAGACATACGCACGCAATACAATAAAGTAGAATAGTCATTGTAAGGAGGGACATATCACACCAGATGACATGAGTATGTTGTTGCCGGTACACAGGGTTAGGGATGCATGGGTTGGTTCTCATAGCAGCTGTTCAAGGCCACTTTGTATGTCCCTATAAGGAATCATTTGTTATTGCATACCTATTCCCATGGGGTTAGCCAACCAGATGTTTGCAATACCACAACAGTTGTTGACAACACACCTACCCTTATAACTCACCTCACCTAACCTTATCGCCCACCTACCCTTATGACCCATCTACCCTTATGACCCACCTGCCATTATGACCCATCTACCTTTATCATCTCACCTAACCTTATCACCCACCTACTCTTATCACTCACCTTCTATGACCCACTTACCCTTATATCCTTATAACCCATCTATCCTTGTAACCCACCTACCCTTATGACCCACCTATCCTTATAACCCACCTACCCTTGTTACCCACCTGCCCTTATACTTATCATATCACCCACGTAAGGATATGACACACCTACCCCTTCCTTTTTGGGTTCAACAGGATGTGGGATGTTTTCAGGCCACTGTAGTACACACATTTCAGAGGAAAAGGGGGGAGGTGGGATGGGTACCAGCTGTCATAGATAACCCCAGGATGATTAAAGATCACTCAGAGATAACTAACTAGTGTTTGGTAACAAATTTATGTCATGTTATGTGATAGTGGAGATTGTTTCATTTTGTCCATATGTTGCTTGAAACAAAGGCCGCTGCAAGCATGTGTGCACATATGTGTGTGTGTGTGTGCGTGTGTGTGTGTGTGTCGTGTGATACTGTTGCCTCCTTTGTGTCCATAAAACTCATGTGAATAGGCTAGCTACATACCTATCATTTCTGTCAATTAGATTAGAACCCTGCAGCCTGGAATGACCTTGTATGGTCATGTCTAGGCTGGTTGTTTACATCCCAACCATATCAACTGGTTAGGTCAAAGGCTGTCCATAAAAAGGTCTGTTTGACCAATTTAGTCTGCCTCTGTCTGTGATTGTTGACCAAGTGTTTTTGTAAAAACATGCACACACCCATTTTACAAACACTTGTCTACTCTTATTGCAGACCAACTGTCTTCAGCACCTGTCATTCTTTGTCCTATATCTGGGGTAGGCAGCCCTAGATGCCTGAACACAACTGTCACTCACATTGGCCTGAGTGAGTTAGCTGTCTTATTAGCAATGTGTGTGTGCGTGTGTGTGTGTGTGTGTGTGTGTGTGTGTGTGTGTGTGTGTGTGTGTGTGTGTGTGTGTGTGTGTGCTATGTTATGAGTATGTGGATGTACTTCCACTAGTTCACCATTCTATGGGTATGTGCTCATGATACACACCTGTGTATGTACTGCTGCAGGCTCAGATATGGACATCTGTTTGAAGGAGTATGGTCACTGCAACTACCTGTCTTCACAGCACGCCTGCATATTCTATGATAAGGTAAGGTACCTTTGTGGACTGCCTTATTGCAAGTCACCTCATCCTTCCCCTCCATCCCATCCCTTCCCCTCCTCCCCATCCCTTAAGCTCACTGATGAGTACGAGCTGATCAACTACAGCGACTATGGTTCCGTCATCGACGGCGTCCTCTTGTCATGTGACTCAGCGGACAGGCGACCCCCCGAGGGACCGCCCCCCCTCACCATCGACAGCCTCCTGGCCAGGGGTCAGGGTCTAAGGGCAGGGAGGGCGCGGCTTAGGTTAGAGGCAGCGAGGGAGGCCCTGAACAATGACAAAGAGAAAGCCAAGATGGCTGTTGATAAGGCTCTGAGCTTACCTTACAAGAGCCCTGTTGAGTCTGACGCTCTCACCGCCAAGAGAGGTCAAGATACCAGCAGCTCCGCCCCAACCACGCCCACCGTGAAGACGCGGAAGATGTCCAGTAGAAAGTCGGCCATGAAGAATGGTGAAGCGATTGTCGGTGGGGCTATCCCGGCTACCACCACAGAGGGGACAGCGGCCCAGACTGCTACTGCCTCTTCCTGCGAGCCTGAAGTGAACAATCACACGCGCACTGTGGAAACGGACATAGAGACTAAGGTACCGATAAGCTTCAACCAGCCACCACTACCTTGTACCATCAGCGGCAGTCGTTCTCTTCTAACCTCGGGACAGCCGTCTGAGACAAAGGTCGAAGAAGCCAAGATGGAGGCTGAGGAGGGTCACGCCCGTCCCTGCCAGTGTCAGCGTGGGGCATTCCTGTGCGCCGACAGAGGGTGGGAAGGCACTGCATTACTGCACCATGGCAGCAGGATACAATTTGGGTGCCTACAGTTTGTGTTGAGCGTGGCCGGAAAACCAGGACACAAAGAGCTGGTTGAAGCATTCTTGGAGCTGTTGGTAACAGCAAATTCATTATGATATTTCAGTCACTTGTTACCTCTCCCTCTCACACCCCTCTTCTTCCTCGTCCCCAGTTGTGTGCTCACTTTTTGTACTCTTCTGTTCTCTTATCAAAATATTTAACTCGATCAAATATTTCACTCTATTTAAGCGTAAGGGGACATGGTTAAATGAATGGTAATTGTTACTTCCTGTGGTAAGAGCCTTATAACCTTTTGGGTACAGTTTGCGGATCATATTAATAGTATAGCATTGCAAGCCACAGGCCTGTGCGATGGACATTACATTTGAGACGGACAAGCTCCTACAAGAGCTTGGGATAAGTACCGGTGGCGGGAGCAGCAGTGCGGCACCTCCCCCACCTGCTCCACCTGCACCGCCACCACCACCACCGCCAGCAGCCAAGGCGTCCGTTGCTGTCAACCTCGCCAAGCCGAAAGGGGTCCAAGATGCTAGAAAGGAAATTGACGATTTGTTTGACTCTGTTATCAGTTTCGCCGGGAAAACATCCGCCACCAAGAAAGTCCCACCCCCCGTGGCCCCCAAGCCAAACAAAAAGGTCCACGTCAGCTCCTACACCATGCAAATCAAAAGCAGGGGACCCGCCCAACCGGCATCCGTCCCTTCACCGGCACCTGCACCAGCGACCGTGAAGGTAGCGCCTCCTAAAGAGACGCCGCACCCTGCCCCTACCCCCGTGCGTGCCTCTGCGAAAGAGATACCAGTGCGAGTAACCCCGATAGCGGCACCGGCTGTGGCATCCCCAGTGGTGATACCTCCTCCGTCCCCCAAGGAAACAGCACCCCCCAAGCCCGTGCAGTCTCCGGTAAAGGAGGCAGCCCCGGTACCGAAGCCATCGTCTCCTCCTCCCGCCAAGGAGGAGCCGAAAGCATCGCCGGCACCTAGCGACCACCTCAGCGAAGACATCGTGCCGTCCAGCGTCATCACCGCTTACGGGCCGGGACTCGAGAGCTTCGAGGTCAATTGCCTGGGCAACTTTCAGGTTTCCTGCACGCACTCGGTCCGCGCGGACGACCTCGAGATCGTCGCTACTGGGCCGTCCGGCACAAAGCCGGTGACCATCGAGCCGCTCGGCAACGGACAGTTCTCGTGCTCGTATCAGCCCGTCATGGCGGGAGACTACACCGTCTCCGTCAAGGTGAACGGAGACCACATTCCGGGAAGCCCGTTCAAGGCGAGTGTTAAGTTCGCTGCTTACACGGACAAATGCGTCGCTAGCGGGCCGGGTCTCGTGTCCGGAACGACTGACACCCCTTGCCACTTCAACCTCAAGTCCAAGGATGACGCGGGCAATGCCCGCCTAAGCATCCACATCGTGGGCCCGTCCAAGGCGGAACCGGTTGAGATGGTGGAAAACACCGACGACAACTCCATCGACGTCACCTATTACCCCACCGCCCCGGGCGACTACACGCTCCGCGTCCTGTGGGGGGAGGCGCACGTGAAGGGAAGCCCCTTCGTCGTTCCCATCACCGGTGTGGGCAAGAACGACCCATCTAAAGTCAAGGTGACGGGTCCCGGGCTAAGTGGTGGCAAGGTGGGCGACCTGTTGAAGGTCTTCATTGACGGGGAGGCCGGGGCAGGCCCGGGTCCCCTGGGCATCAAGGTTGTGGGACCCTCAAAGCCCGAGATCACGGCCGACGCCGAGTCGCGGGAGGAAGGGGTGGAGGTCACCATCAAGTGCCCAGACCCGGGCGACTACCAGCTGATCCTCCAGTGGGGCAAGGAGGAGGTACCGAGCAGTCCCTTCACTATCAAGGTGACGGGGGAGGGACGTAAGGTGAGGCCAGAGCTGTGCACTGCCTCCGGAGATGGGGTGAGCAAAGGTGAAGTGGGCAAGAAGGTCTTCTTCACCGTCCACATCCCGGACGAGGCCGGCCCGGGGACGCTTGGGGTGGCAGTGGCGGGGCCGCACCCACCAAAACCCATTGAGATTGTCAACAGCAACGAGGGTCACATGGAGGTCTCCTACTTCCCCATTGCTCCGGGAGAGTACAAGATTGACGTCATGTGGGCTGATGGGCACATTGCGGGCAGTCCTTTTACCGCCACCGTTACGGGTAAGGCCATGAGGAACCCTAAGCTGGTTGAGGCCAGCGGGCAGGCAACTAAGGAGCCAATCAAGTGCAACCAGTTAGCGACAATAACGGTCACTCCCAAGGAAGGAGCTGGACCAGGGCCGATGCGAGCCAAGCTGGAGGGCCCGGCCAAAGCAGACTTGGAGCTGTCCAGCAACAATGATGGCACAATGCTTGTTTCCTTCCAGGCCAAGGAAGCTGGGACATACAAGCTGCACCTTCTGTGGGGAGATGGGGATGATAGTGGCATATGTGGGAGCCCTTTCACCATAAAGGCGACAAAGAACTGAGATGTCTCCGTTTTGGCAAACTATAAACTGTGACCTTTCATTAGAGCAACATTCAGTGTGTAAATTTTGGCAGTTACATACACACTTTCCTTTTATGTGCACTGGTGCAAAATTCCTTGTAATCTGTGGTTTGTGAACGGTTGAAGTTTTTATAACCATATATGTACTTCGCGGTCATTTAGCGGCTTGCGTTCAGTTAGCGGTTAGTTAAATGAAATATAAGTAGCCTATATGTAATTGAAGCTACTATGCATGGGCTGCAAGGGTGCGTCGATATAAATTTATCGTATATTCATCGACCCCTCTCGTTTCAGAACGCTCACTCCGAGGCGGCTTTCAATACTTAATGAGGGTATATGCTGCACGTTACCGTTTGGACAGTAGGCATTGTAACCGGCTTTAGGTTTTCAGGTTAGCAAAACAAAAAAAATTTGAACACTGTTTAGCTATTTTCGGATTGTTGATATTCTTACATCTAAAAAAAAAACCGGTTTCATTTCCGTTTGCTTTCGGCGGAGAAATCAGAATAATGTCAGCGAACAGAAGCCCACAAGTAAAGAAAAATTCTCAAGTTGGTGGGATATAGGGATTGAAGGCGAGATTGAGCCAAAAACCTTTTTTTTTTTTTTTGTGGCACGGTCCCCAGACTTAAATTACTTAGTGCGTGGATAAGATTTGAACCAGTACGATTGCATGCATTACAGCAGCAATAAATCAAGATGCAGTTTTCATTATGTAAATTTTAATCTAAGGGGGAAATCTCCCCCCCCCCCCCCCCCCCCCCCCAACTTTACAGTCTGTGAACGAGGATTACATAAACTGGTTTTGATTTGGTAAATAAGCTTTAAAAAAATCGAATGGCTTTTTGAAAGTAACCAGTTTAGGAGTCAATGGGATCAATGTGAAATGGATGCCTGAGCATCCTCTACAATTGGCAACTTATAAAAATAAACGAAATTGAATTGGATAAGGAAATTAACAAGCCATCCATATATAGCTGACACTTTTCCTGCAATCTCATCAGCATCTATTATGAGTGGCACTCTGATGAAACAGGCAACTTCCCTATTAAGGAAGGTGGGGAGTGCTGTTCATGTGGCCCCCTCTGCATACCTAGCCTCTGCAGATAACTCTTCTGATCTTGCCTATCATATCCTGCCAGGGGTCTGCACATTACTACATTATGAAGTGTAGTTTGGCAGTGAGGCCAAATCACTTCTTGATGAATGTTCTAATTCCCTCAAGTATCTCGTGCTTGCCTATTTGCTGCATTCTGCCTCCCGTAAAGAGCCTGGGGCTGGTTTGAATGCCATACCAATATAATCTCTAGGTCTCTGCTTGGATGATGACTCTGTCCCCTATTTGTAAACCACATACTTATATGTGTAGAGCCAATGTAGATGGTACTGCAACCCATGGGCTCAACTGTCGCTGTAGTCCTGGTAGACATTATTGCCATGCAGCCATTAATAACATCACCCACAGGGTTCTTAGTTCAGCACACATACCAGCCCACCTAGAACATTCAGAATTAGATCAACCTGATGGCAAGTGTCACAATCATGCCCTGGAAACATGGAAAAAGTTTACTATTGGAACCACCTGCCCTGATACTTTTGCTGTTCAACCAGTGGGTGTGGTCTAGTGGCTGAGAAAATGCAAAATTTAAAATATGGCTCTTAAGAGCACAGCCATATTTTTTTGCCTTGTAGTAATAGAAACGTTTGGTGTTTGTAATCCTCAATCCCTCACTCTCCTTAAAGAACTTGGCAAGAGGATCACACTTCAGTACCACTGGAGATCAAAATGCCTCTCAATATCTGAGGTTTTAATGAATGTATAGTGTAGTTTTTGAAGTAAAAGAATTTGTTTCTGTGCACAGAGGCAGGGAATTGATGTGGTGTGTGTGTGGGGGGAGGAGGAATCTTATTTGGCCCCAGACCTAATATAAGGAATTTACAATATAACTGCATTACCACAAAAATCCATCACTATTTTCAAAGAGAGATTTTGGTGGACTAGGTTTGCTCAATGAAGATATACGCTTCCATCCAAACCTCCACCTTATGACGCTTCTCCTAAGTCTACCATTGGCCTTCAAGCCACTGTTCCTGCCCCCTCTTCATGTCAACTCTTCCTCCTCTTCAAGCAGGTGCATCATGAGTGGGATGTGGTGGAGAAGGGTGTTGAGGCGTGGTGAAGCTGGAGCGTCTACTGGGGTTGGGGTGGAGCAGGGGCACCCACTGGAGCCTGTGGTCAACACATGCATTCAGCTCTATTTGTACAGCTTCCTCAAATACAGCATCATCTTGTTCATAAGCCATCTACATATGGAAAATAGAAGAGCCAGCATAACAAAATAGTTAATGCTCACCAGCTTACTCTATTCAATATATATGGAAATGCAAACTACTGAAAATTTCAAGAGTTATGTGCATGTTTGTGGGTTTGCATGCATGACTGTTTTAACCTTAACATATTCATATCCTACAGTAAGATTTACATGCATACATGTACATGACTCCTAATTATTTGAACTTCTTTTTGATCTATATGAGTGTTAAATCTGCAAGATATCAGATAATTGGTGCAACATCACCTGTGTCTCAAAATGAGTTACTCCAGCCACATGCCTCCATCCTTTTCCCAGATCACATGATAATCGACGCAACGTCCCCTGTGCAAGCCAACTTAATAATAGCACGAGTACACAAGTTGTGTGTGTGTGTGTGTGTGCATGTGCATATTTGTGTATGTGTGTGTGTTCTTGTGTGTGTGTGTTTGTGTGACTCTGTTTTCCTACAGATGTCTCCAACAGGTTTATAGTTGCTCAGACAGGGTTACCTGGTTATTACATCTTCATGGGAAGTTATTGAACCATTTGTATATGGGATAACAGTACCAGGTTGCAATGATGTGTTCTTATAACAAAATCTATCTCATTGAACTTCTTCTGTGGATCATCAGATTTGGACCAATCCAATTTTTTCAACATTCTGGCATAGGTGAGTTATTTATTATTGCTAAAAGCAATCATTGTTAGGTATGTTTAGGTGCGTTGCTGTGACTACATTATTCCTTGCTCCTCCCACTGTATGCTGACGTATTCAGTACACTTATTATTAGCTCAAGTATTGGTATCCTAAAAATGATGTAATCTCTAATCATGTGCACACGTTAGTGATGAGCTGTTCATTAATTACTGGCTTTGCAGTGCATCAAGCCGTCAGCCTGTCTATGTTTTGTAAACACACTCACCATACATGCATACACGTTCACATACACTCAAATGCGCACTTGAACTTGCAGGCTTGATTTTGTAGTCATTGTGGCAAGCTCTGTGGCCCAGGTGTTGAACTCGCCTGACCTCAGTCCATACCTCCAATACCTCATCATTGTGAGACTGCTAAGGTTATTCATGTACAAGGTATATATACTGGGGATGGGGCTAGGGTCTAGTGAGACTGGGGATGAGGTTAGGGAGGCTGGGATGAGGTTAGGGATTGAGGTTAGTGAGGCTGGGGATGAGGTTAATGAGGCTAGGATGAGGTTAGGGAGGCTGGGGATGAGGTAAGTGAGGCTGGGGATGAGGTTAATGAGGCTGGGGATGAGGTAAGTGAGGCTGGGGATGAGGTTAATGAGGCTGGGGATGAGGTTAGGGAGGCTGGGGATGAGGTTAGGGAGGCCGGGGATGAGGTTAGGGAGGCTGGGGATGAGGTTAGGGAGGTTGGGGATGAGGTTAGGGAGTCTGGAGATGAGGTCAGGGAGGTTGTGAAAATAAGGACCATTTCTAAGGGGTTCAGATGTGGAATTGAACTTCTTGAATTACATAAACATCTTGTTTCAGATTGTTTCACCTAAAGAAGCGGTTTCGTGATATATGGGTAGCAGTAGGAGTTCTGATTCCACAAGTGGCCAGGTACAGTCCCCAGTCCTTCCTTGGACCTCTTGACGTCATTGCCCCTGTCCCCAAACAGTGTGTTGTTGGTAGTCCTCATAGTCTACTTCTTTGTTATTATTGGGATGGAGACACTGTTCAATAAAGTTGGGCCAGAGTGTTGGTATGAAGGGAGAGCTCTGTAGTTTATGAATTTGAATTTGCTGCAACCATGGCAACCCACACCTCTCTTCCTGTAGCAACACCTCCTGGTACGGGATTGGGTCAAGCTATGCAGGTGTCGATAATATCACTGATAATACTATCTTTTGGCTAAACAACTTTAATAACCTTGTGCGGAGCTATGGTAAGTCCTGGGCACTGTAAGCTATGGTAAGTCCTGGGCACTGTAAGGTTGTGCAGGCAGTGTATTTGTGTAGGTACCTGTCTTTAGACTGAAAGCCTCAACTTATCAATGTATCTTTCTATATCGTTTTGCTGTTTCAGCAGATGGTGGTGAATAACTGGTTCCTTGCGATGGCGAGTTTGACTCTTGAACTTCCTCCTCCTACTCCCCTCCTCCTTCCCTTCGACCTATCCTACCACTTTTCCTCCTATACCCCTCCTTCCCCTTTTCCTCCTCCCTCCTCGTCCTATTTCTTTCTGTACATGCAGGAGTCCTTTGCCAGTCAGTCATCACGGCCATACCTGGTCAGGTTCTTCTTCATGTGCTTCCACTTTACAATTTTGGTATGATTATTGTAAGCCACACCCCTTGCAGGGTGTGCGTGCATAGGACACACACACACACATACACACACGCACACATGCACGCATAGGTGTGTACATGTATATACAAGGTTCATATAAAGTTACATATAAATAAACCCTCACACACACACTCACACACACATGCACGCACAAACATACAATGCTTAACACACATACACACATATCCAATGCATACATGCACAGGTGGTGAGTATTGTGGTGATCACGTATGTTGTAGAGGCAGTCACCTTAAAGATATTACTGTCTGCTGAAGAGGACACTAAACTGAAGAACTGTCGGAGGCACCACCCCCAGGGGTGTACCTGCTGTCAGGAATGTATGTGCGGTGAGGGGGTTGACGACTGTAGGAGGGGGGGAGGAGTATGTGGCTCTTATGTACCCCCATCACCATATTCTCAAGGGATTTGGGTGTGATTTAAAAAGTCCTAAGCTTACATCAGTATACATGTACACTTATATTGGTGCACACACATAGCACTGACACACAAATCATACCTTTTATTGGTATTGCTGAAGTGCAGCACATAGACACATCATATTTTAATGGCTCCAGTTTGTACTACATGTATTGTAATGATGCTGTTCCCCACTTCAATGAAGCAGACCTACTCAGCTGAAAGTGATTGTTACAATACATAGTGGCATGCAGTAGACATGCTTCTTGATGGACAGGGGGTGAGTATGCTTCTTGAGGGACAGGGGGTGAGCATAGACATACCTCTTGAGGGACAGGGGGTGAGCATAGACAAGCTTCTTGGGGGACAGGAGGTGGGCATGCCTCTTGAGGGACAGGGGGTGAGCATGCCTCTTGAGGAACGGGAAGACATGCTTCTTGAGGGACAGGGGGTGGGCATACCTCTTGAGGGACAGGGGGTGGGTTGAGGGACGGGGGGTGAGCATGCTTTTTGAGGGACATGTGCTGACATGGCTGGCAATTTTAACATCTTGCTGCAGCAAAAGATGCTCAGCACAAGGTGATCAAACTGGATGTGTCCTACCAAGACACACTGCGCCTTGTACAAGAGCTGGAGAAGATACAGAGAGAGGTGAAGACAGCCAGCAATGAAGTTAAGTACCATAACATCAGCTACTTCCAAAAGAAGATCAAGGAGCGTTCAGACATCCTACCAGATAAGGAGGTATGGATTGGGGGAAACATTTCTGTAACTTCTAGAGCTAGGACTACTAGCAGTGTCTGTGTGTGTGTGTGTGTGTGTGTGTGTGTGTGTGTGTGTGTGTGTGTGTGTGTGTGTGTGTGTATGTGTGTGTGTGTTGTGTGTGTTGTGTGTGTGCACGCACTCACTCATTCATTTGTGTAGGTGGATGTCTCAGTTCTTCATGGGAAGCACTACAGATCCAAAGAAGACCTTATCTATTTGATGTATGAGAATGAAATCATGGTAAGCAACTCATACGCATAGTACATGGCACACTTACTGGATGGAAAGAGAAGGGTCCATAAGTGCAGGGTATGAGCAGTTAGTCTTTGGTGTCCCATTTCACAATAGTGTGTAGTCATTAAGGGTCTGCATAAGAAATGACAGAGGTAACTCAAACAGAAGAGGGTGGATGAAAAATTAATGTGTGAAAAGTAATTGCGACCTGCTCACAAATGATTGTGGTAATAATATGGTATACACCTTTAAAAGTATGCACGTGCTATGTGTGCTATTCCAAATGGTTGGATTATTTGAACCTTGGATCTGGCATACAAGCAGCTGTGCACATAAGGGTAGTGAGGAAGGACCATGGGTGGTGATGGAAACCATGGTGTAGTGATGGCGGACCATGGTGTGGTGAGGGAGGACCATGGTGTGGTGAGGGCGGACCATGGTGTGGTGTGGGTAAGTTTCCACCGTATCCCTACACAGGTTTGGATAGAAAAGGACAACTCCAAGACACGAACAGCAAAGAAACTGACTTTTAGGCACCATCTGGAAGATCAAGGATGCTATTGAATCACAAAATATTTATGATCAAGTGAGGAATTCACAGTAGTATATACAAACACGTGTGACCATGCCTGTGGAATGGTGTGCATTTCTATTAAATGGTTGAGGTAACCTGATGATGGCAGTGATGGAGTGTTGAGTGTAATCCTTAGTAACCCTGTGCAATAGGAACGGTGTGCTGAACAGTGGAGAGAGAGCATAGACCTAGACACAACTCCAGCCTGTTCTGATCACATTCCTCCCTTTTCATGTGCATCTTTATCAAACGTTCTGGCCACCTCAGAGAGTTGCCTCATATGAAAGCAACTGGCCACAGTCAAGGCTATGACTGGAGTGCTGCACCCAGGGAGCCCCCACTTAAATATAAAACCTGGAACCATATCGACAACAGTTTGGGATGATTTGATTGGATAAGGGGGTGTCATAGGGGAAAGGATGCCCTGCAATGTTATTGGGCCTGAATGCCCAACATAGGATTGGTTAGGATCACTCATTGAATGCATCTGTAGGAACACATGTTTACATCTTGGCCTTAGCAACAGCGCGCTTTTCCTATGGTCAGCTTAGCAACACAATATACGACAGAGCCATACTCTACATTAAACTTAGTTTGCTACTAATGTACCTAACCTCTACCTTTAGGATAAACATGTATGTATCATCCAACATTTACCTATGGAGGTTGGGCCACTAACTGAGGTAGTGCAATAGTACTGAGGCAACCCGTGGGACTGGCAAATCAAGCTTCACTCCGAGGCCCTATGCAGCATAACTTTTGCAAAGAAGACGTTGGTATACTGATGTTTCTTAGCACTGCCTCATTGTCAGGGTCCTAGCAGTGACTTAGCTACGGTAGGGCCTGGTAGGGCCTAGGCCTTACCAACTGACCATAATAATCTCATCCTGTAGTAATGAACATTATACAGCGCGTGGGCTCGACACATGATTAAAGAGTATTGCTGCTAACCCCACTACCGTAGTAATAACAGCTCTCCATCTACTAATTGTAACTTAAGGATTCCTATATACTGCATCAAACACCTGCATTCTCCCCTGTACACCTGTCAATATCAATTAGTACTCAGTTACTGTAATAACTGCAAGTGTTCTGATGCAATTTCAATTTGTTTAGCCCTACATATTCCATGCATGCAAGCTATCAGTCTTATGAAGTGAATTCATATTGTGTATTGACCCATGGTAATTTTAAATTTTAAGCACAGCAGCTATCATGTACACCACCTTTCCCTTTAGCATGCTTCTTGTCCTTCAATCCCTCTAATGGCATGTAGGTTTCTTCTAATTTTGAACCATGTTTGGACCAAATAAATGACAGCAATAACAGTAACAGGTCCTTTTTCACTGAGTACTGTAGCCATGCATGGATAAATTCAACTTATACCATGCTGACTGAAATGGCCTGGGGGAGCCTCTTCTCTCACCCCCCCCCCCCCCCCCCCCCCCCCATTGCATGCTCTACCATCAATATTGCCCTGGGCTACACACACCACTGGCCCCAGCTTCCTAGTGCCCACAACACAAAGCAAAGGCATCCATCTCGACCTTCCGGAAGCCTCTGGATTGATTAAAAGTAGGTGTTCGAGAGAGAGAAGGCCTTCCCAGCAGCCTGTTGGATTACCTGGTCAGGCTTGAGGACCGCAGGTCTCCTGGGACAGCCTGTTCAAGTGGGAACCCTTTGAAACCTGAGACTTTGCTAGCAAGTTGGTGGAGAATTCCAATGTATCTGGCCTGGATAAGACCCATGAGTGGGCAGTGGTTGAGGGACTAATAAGTACAGTAATTATAATTTCTTGCCCCTCGTGGCATTTGGGGCAACCCGTACACACTGTATCGCCTCTCTCTCACAGTGCGAAGGCACATGTGAGCTTATTAAAAGGAGGAGTTGGCTTATAAAGGAACTTTGGAACCAAAAATTTCAACCGGCCATGTGGCCATGTTTAAAATGGTGGTTCTATATATACATGCATAGTCTCGTACCCAGACCCTGATTCCTACAGCTGCGGGTGGATTACATCACTGCTATGTTGATGTTGAAGGATCAAGCTCCTGACTGCATCCAAATGTCTAAACTCCTGCCTTAAATAAGTACTCTCCCCTAAACGATGATAATAAATACATCATTAAACCCCTTGCACTTGAGGGCACATAACGTACATACACTTGGTGACACAGTCAAATATCGAGAAATTGGCGGTCAAAAGGATTACGCGGTATTCAATGTCCATAGAAAATGTATTGATGCATTTAGAAAACTGCAGCTTACTGCAGAACAAAACCAATTATTGACTAGGTGCTCTTGTGGGGATTACTTGGCATTTTATGAGTAGTTTTTTTTATCTTAGGTACTTATATCCGCACTTCCAAATTAATTATGCAAGGTTTCCAATGTCCATCCATTTTATCTCATTTCGTTATTCAGTCATCAATAGTTTCCCAAATGATATTTTCCTTAGGTGCTCACGGGATTATATGAGAGCAGTCAGTGTACTTATTTAACATCATTCTTCAGAGCTTAGGGCTTCAAATCGCACTTCCGTTAGTGAGATACACCCCACTTACAAGACAATCATCACGTGCCACTTATCATCAGTCAGCCGTGCCCTGACCAGTTTTTGATGTTGTAGTTAAATGACCAATATTGTACTAGCCTGGACCACATGTAGGAGTGGCTAGGTTGCACTAATTGGGATTACATGTTACAATGATGGAGGTGGCGATTACACAAAGAAGTTTGCCATGAACACATCTTGTTAGGACTAATATTTGTTTCATGGACGAATGGCACAAAGTTGGTAACTTTACAATAGAGGTGTTGCACGGCTGACGTCACGACGACTGTCATGTGACAATATTGGGGGCAAGTGTGTATAATACACACAGAAACACTCTCCATCCATTGGGCTATTCCATTATTTAACCGTACACCCCTACAGATGACAATAATTGCAGACGTACCCCCCGGGACAATATATAAAAGCACCCCTGGACAAGCTTATATTATATCTCCACCTCCCTGGGACAGACTTGTAAATGCCCTCTGGACAAGCTTCTATTATGCTTCTAACCCCCCGGGACAGGCATTGAAATGACCACCCCCCGAGACATATTCCCTATACCCCCCTGGACACCATTTATTGTCATCTGTGGGGGTGTATAATCATTACGCACGTATACTACACAACCAAAAAGTTTCAGTCCTGAATCGAACTGTAATGTGTTAACATCCCGTAACAAGGGTAAACTTCGTCCTCGTAACAGTGCCTGTTATGATTTCGGGTTTAAACGACCCTGAAATTGAGTTATCGTTACGAAATGTAGCATCATGCTGTAACGATCGGTTAACGCCATCGATCTAGCTCTGAATTCGGTATCGTAACAGTATTAATCCAGTACAGTAACGCCTTGATACACTCAATAAAACTAAATAACAGCGCGCGCTACCGTCATGAGGAGTAAGAGTGACGGGCTCTTGACGAGGTTTAAAGATGACCCATCTCCGGTAGTGAGTTTTTTTAACGCGTCGTACGTCCATTTCCTGAACTGTTTAAAAGTGACCCTTCTAGGGTCTGCCACAGATCTTGCAAATAACCGCTGCATCATAGGCTATATACTAAATACAAAGTCATTTAAAAGCACATAGGTTCTCGTTCCCTTTATTAAAAGTCACAAGCCAGAGCATTAAGAAATTATTGAATTGCTCGCTATTTAATTTTTATTTGACGGATGCCCTATGCTTGTTGTCTAATGAAAGTCGAAGTGAAAGGTTTTAAATCTCTGTGGCTATTCCAATTGACTGGACCGCCAAGGTATGAAGTCGTATGCCTACATTTTGGTTCAGGATTATCGGGATACAATTTGGCTCTTAATTCCAATTCATGCGCACTTACGAATGGACACGCAATGGAGAGGTACGAAATAACCGTTTAATGTAGATTGTTATTGTGACATATGCAGGATACTATTTCCGTGTCAGTGGAGGCAATTTGTGTAATTTGTGATAACCCTCTAGCATCACAACTTCTCAGTCATCTGGGAGGATCGGCCAAGAAGTACTGTCGGTTCTCTACGGTATGCAAATTATTTTGTGTGTGCTTCTTTGACTTGCATATTGTTTTTAGGCAGATTCCTCATTACCTTCCCTTGTGTTGGAGAGAAAGACTAGAGAAAGATGTTTTGAACAGATTCAACTCGTCAGATTGGAAAGAACAGAAAGGTGGAAATACGCAAATTGTATGAAGTGAAAGAAGTGCTGAACCCTTTTCTTGAGATACCTGCTGATCTATACGAGTAAGTCATGTGATATGATATAATTCAATACATTTAGATGCTTCTATCAATAAAGATGTACACCTGTGGAGGTGCTCCATACAATATTACTCGTACCTTGCAAGTATTTTCTGAAGAGTGTGATGCCTAAGCTGTTGAAATTTCACCCTGAAATCCTTGCTAGGATCAATGCATTCCATGCTTGGGGGTTTGGAGTCAAGATGCATGGTAACGTGTGTTGGCACCATCAGTCATTTGTAGGCAGGGACTACAAAGCTTAGTGTCAGATGGCTGTTTTTATGCTCCATCCACTGTACAAGAAGTTGAAGATAAAGGTATATGTTATAAATATATATGACTACTTTTTACAATCATTTTCATTTGTTAGGTTTCTACATAACTTATTGTGCTTTCTTCAAACTCACAAAAGCAGAAGAATGTCAGCTCATATGCACTGAGTTATTAGATTAAGTTATGAAGAACATGCCAGAGATGCAGTATAAACTAAAGATTCATTTGCTTCTCCACCTGGTGGAGTGTATCCATATGTATGGACCATGTTCGACTTTTAATGCAGAAAGGTACTTGTACGTGCTGATGTAATGTTCTGAACCAGTCATTTGCTCTGCATCAGGTGTGAATTGTTTAACTCTTCTGTGAGGTTGCGGAATATTTTTGGCAACAAGTGTGCTCCGAGCAGGGACATATTTTGCCAGGATTCAAAGTATTCGCTACATCTGCCAGGGAGGTGTCTTCAACGGCACAGAAAAGCAAGTATACTCATAAATTTAAAATTGCTTATGATTTATTTATTTTTATAGGTGCGGGAGTGGTCTGAAAAAATCTGTGAGCATCCAGATGTTAAATACAGTGTTGCCCTAGTACCCTTAATGCTAATAAGGAGATATACATATTGCAGGAACAGCTCAAAAGGTTGTTTGACTGTTTGAAATACATTCCCGTTAATTATTCACATTTTTTCAGACATCTAGCTGCAAACCAACTACTCTATCAGGGACTATCTTCACTGTCCATAACAGCACAGCTGGTTAATTCATTAAATTACATTCAGCTGTGCACACCAGTTTCACAGGTACATGAGTGTTTGCTGAGATTTATGTTACGATGGACATGTGCTGGGATGTATGTTAGTGTGAGGTGTGCTGATGTGTAAGGGTGTGCTGAGATGTGTCAGTGTGAGGGTGTGCGTAGATGTGGGTTAGTGTGAGGGTGGGCTGAGATATATTAGGGTGAGGGTGTGCTGATGTGTTAGGGTGAGGATTTGCTGGGATGTGTTAGGGTGAGGGTGTGCTGAGATGTGTTAAGAGTGAGAGGGCTGAGATGTGTGTTAGTGCACATGAGGGTGTGCTGAGATGTTAATGTGAGGGTGTGCTGAGATGTGTTTGTTAGGGTGAGAGTGTGCTGAGATGTGTTAGTGAGGGTGTGCTGAGATGTGTTAGTGAGGGTGTGCTGAGATGTTAGTGTGAGGGT
The DNA here is from genome assembly GCA_963681505.1 of Eunapius fragilis. Lineage (NCBI taxonomy): Eukaryota > Metazoa > Porifera > Demospongiae > Spongillida > Spongillidae > Eunapius > Eunapius fragilis. Next base: position 3,343,820 of record OY811991.1, read on the forward strand.
GTGCTGAGATGTGTTAGTGAGGGTGTGCTGAAATGTGTTAGTGAGGTGTTCTGAGATGTGTTAGTGAGGGTGTGCTGAGATGTGTTAGGGTGAGGGTGTGCTGAGATGTGAGGGTGCACTGAGATGTGTTAGTGTGACACACACACACACAACACGCACACTCACTTTCACTTTAACATTGACTTTCTTAGGGTGTGCTGAGATGTGTTAGTGAGGATGTTCTGAGATGTGTTAGTGAGGGTGTGCTGAGATATGTTAGTGTGAGGGTGTGCTGAGATGTGTTAGGGAGGGTGCGCTGAGATGTGTTAATGTGAGGGTGTGCTGAGATGTGTTAGTGAGGGTGTTCTGAGATGTGTTAGTGAGGGTGTGCTGAGATGTGTTGGTGTGAGGGTGTGCTGAGATGTGTTAGGGAGGGTGTGCTGAGATGTGTTAGGGTGAGGGTGTGCTCAGATGTATTAGTGTGAGGGTGTGCTGAGATGTGTTAGGGAGGGTGTGCTGAGATGTTAGGGTGAGGGTGGCTGAGATGTGTGTTAGTGGGAGGATGTGCTGAGATGTGTGTTAGTGGGAGGATGTTGTTATGGTGAGGATGGGTGTGCTGGGATGTATGTTGTGATGGATTGTGCTGTATTCACGCTCATTTTTGCAGTTTCAATATGGTGAACTCATAAGTACAGTGAGTGACACAACCAAATCGTGCTACACTATGTATTGTAATAGGATTTGAAGATCCAAATGGAGAACCACTGCTTAATCAGTTCGACTGTCCTCTTTACAAGCTATCAAGGACCATCTTCTTCATACAAAGCAATGTTCACAAGGCTGTCTCCATGGTCCATGAATGTGGAGAAGGCTGTCAGTTTGTTGAAGCAAGCACTTGTCATTGTATTGAGAGAAAGGAAACAATTCAAGTGAAAACAATTTTTCAGCATGACTGGACTCACGATTTGTATTGTAGAAATTTGTATTGTTTGTGATTGGTTTGCTTTTTATGATTTTTGTAGTTGTCACATTGGTTCAAACGGTTGGTTAGGATAGAGGGCAAAAGGTGCTTTCATCAATACTGTAGGGCACTGTAATTATACTATCCCGAAACAGGCACTGTTACGGTACTGTATCGACACCGATTTCAGTACTTCTATAGACTGTTATTACGGCATCGTTACGGGAATTGCAACATTCGGTCTCGGTTCAGGTAGTGAAATATTAGGCGTTACGGGATGTACTTGGTAATCGTAACAGTCCGTTTACAGGCACCGTTACGGGAAAATATTTTTGGTTGTGTAATACACACGGAAACACGCTCATCCATTGACGCGCGTCAATGGGAATATATGCCAATGGAGCGTGTTTTCAAAGCCTATCCCATCCAGATATGAATCTAAGGGCATGCTAGCGGGTCTAAAAATCGACCCTTACTCCATCGGATTAGCTTTTTCGTGGCAAACATTAACTGATGGTGTATGGAGAAGAGCGCTATTGTTTGTCTCTCCCGGAACGCTTCGCGGCAGCCTACAACGCAGCAGGTTTTACCCATTTCTGCAATATACAAGCTGCCCCCAGCTGGGGCATAGCACATGGCTGCGTGAGATCATGAGTGCAACACCTCGCTGTATAAACATAATGCATCATACGGCAGAGGTGGGTACGAAAAGGGGAGTGTCATCAACATGATTCGGCCTTAAAGTAATGGCATAAGAACCTTAAGTAATATCTCCTTTCAATACCTTAGCTTTTTATCACATACTTAATGAACATCAGAAAACCCTAAGTCCTCCATTTGACCCTTAATATATAGTCTGATTTTATGAATTTTGTTTCCCCCAAGGAGGATGGGCCGCACCCAGAGGTAGTGCAATACTGGGGCAACCCGTGGAACCGGCGAAGCAAGCTTCACTCCGAGTCCCAGGTTTCAAAAATTGATGTAATATCGTCGGGACATTGTCCCGATACGAGATATTACACTCGTAAGAACAGTTATTTCTACTTGATCTTAGCCAAGAGGCCGAGAAGCGATGGTTTCTGCAGTTTTTCGCTTCGTATTTGTAGCTTGGCTGTCGTTGCACGATTAGGGCACAAAATTACGTGCCGTTAATAATATTCACAGGCTAAATTGCGCACTCTAATTACATTCACCTGCATCCCTGAGTCAACGCGGTTAGGGCATGCACCAAGTCACGTGCAGCACGGTGCACATGATCCAGAACTTTATTGCAAACACGTGCACCTACCTCCTAGCTGCAATTCGATGGCAGCATGCAACCAACACCTTGGTAAGCCAGTGTGGCTGTGCTGAATTGAAATAGTACATGTATAGTAGAGTTTATGTGCGATGCCATGCAGTTTTGCATTTGATATTTGTGTACTTGCGTGCACGCCCCGCAGTTGTGGGTTTAAAGTGCGTCTGTGGGTTCTCTTGCAGCGTTACCCCCCCCCCTCCATTAACTCTTTACACTTTCAGTAATGAGCGTTTCATTTTTTGCCGGTACTGGTCCACACCCCTCTTGTAAATTCTCGTTCTAGCTGGGCCTAGTTTAGGTTCAGTGTCAGTGTAAGGGGGGATAAGTACATTGGCTTCACTTAGGGTTAGGGGGGTGTTTGTTGGGTGTGTTATGATAGAATAGGGGGGGGGGGGGGGGGTCTTGGTCCCCAGGAACTCCGGAACCGCCCGCACGATCCTGTCCAGGATGGCGTTGTGTCTATAGAGAGGTTGCAGTGTCATCCCGGGAAGAGCGGTGGCCATGTTTTTTGGTGTCCCGAGTTCTGTTACAGGTTGTAAATAATCTGTTACAGATTGGAAACATTCTGTAACAGACTGGAGACACCAAAAAACATGGCCGCCGCTCTTCCCGGGATGACACTGCAACCTCTCTATCCCTTGCCATTCCAAGGTTGAAATGGCAGTGGTTTAGTACGTGCGCTAATGTCTCGGGGACTCTCCCACAGGTCCTACATTGTGTGGAGGGGATTAGGCGGTGGCTTCGGGCCTGGACGGTGCGAACGGGGAGGAGGTTCAGTCTCGCACGGTGTATGAACCTATACTGGGGGAAGGAAAGGAAGGCCCCAGTATAGGTGAAGAACGTCGAGTCCGGGTGTTGTGAGACGGAGTCGAATGCCCTCCCCTGGTCTGTCATCCTCTTCAGGTTGTTCAGGTGACGAACATGGAAGGCCTCCCTGAGGACCTTGAATGCTTGGTTCCTCCTGTTCCAGCCGATTTGCTTATCCTCCGTATGAAGGATGGCAGAGACCTCTGTCAGCCTCACCGTCGCCCTTCCATTGGCTAGACTCGCCCTTACCACCGTCCATAGGCTCTGCAGATCCCCAGCACGACCCTCTCCTGGCTCTGCCGTAGTATTGAGGAACTCTTCCAGGTCCTCCCGTTTCGAAGGATCTAAGCGTCGAGCCCGCTTTGCGACCGTCTCCCCCAGCTGGTGTAGGGCCACATCCCGAATACAAGGGTCCCTTGTGTCCCCCAAGAACTTAAAGGCTTGTGCTGCCCGCGCCACGTGGGACTCATCCTCCGCACTTGGGATCCCCATTCCCCCCAGAGCTTGAGATAGGTATAGATAAGGGGTGCAGGTCCTTTTGGGAAGGCGGAGCCCACGTTTTATGATGGTACGGAGGGAGGTGTCCAGCTTCCTACACCACACCATGCCGGGAAAGATGACCTTCAGGGCAAAGCACAATCTGGGAAACAAAAAACGACGGAACGCATCCAATTTCTGCCATTCTGCCAGCAGAGAGGAGAAGACGATGTTCGTGTCCCGGAGCAGGGCATCTCGCAACTCGTTTAGGACGTTGGCCGGAGTCCTGTAGGCACCCGTGGGGCAGCCTAGGTATTTATACCTGTCCGACCATGTGAGGGCTGGGATGTCTTCAGTGCCCAGGCGAGGTGTGAACAGGTGGTCCACATAGATGGTAGAAGATTGGTTGACTAGACACAAGGAGCCACACTTCCTTGCATTAAATACAAAACCTGCCCACGTGGCAAACTCATTGCACTGGTCCAGGAGGCCCTGGAGTTCCGGCTTGCTGGACGCCACCAGACACACATCATCTGCATATGCCAGGTTGTTGAACTTGTGCCCTGCCATCTTGTACCCTGCCGTGCTGGTCGACAGGTACTTTAGGAGCCCCTCCAAGACGATGTTGAAAAGTATTGGACTGAGGGGACATCCTTGTTTCACCCCACGATTCTGAGGGATGGGTGGCGTGTATGACTCCCTGCCTGTACGGACCGACATGGAGGAATGGGAGTAGATGTCTTCAACCACTTTCATTACCGTGCCTGACAGTCCCAGGCGGGCCATCAGAAACATCAACAGGTTGTGGGACACGGATGGGAACGCTTCCCGCAGGTCGAGCCATGTCAGCAGCAGGTTGCTCCTCCTCCTTCTGGAGTCAGTCAACATCGACCTGAGCAGGAAATTGTGCTCAGCACAGCCATCAAATGCAAGGAACCCCTTTTGTGCTGCTGAGAAGGCCGAACATCCAATAGCCCAGGATGCTATGCGTCTGGCTATCATGGCTGAATAGAGTTTGTACACTGTGAGCTGGAGGCTGATGGGCCTCCAGTTCCTGATGTTGGCTGTGTCGCCCCCCTTGTGAATGAGGGTGACGGTTGAATGTTTCCAGGGGCAGGGGACCCTGGAGTTGATCCTGCAGATGTTGAAGATGGTAGCAAGGATCAACCCCTTAGGGTCCACCCACCTCCAGTTGGCGTAGGTGATGCCGTCAGTACCCGGAGATGTTCGCTTCGTCCTCTTGAACTGAGTCACCACCTCCTCTGGAGTGAACGGAGACTGGAGGACATCACCCTCATCAGTGGCTCCAGACACCCCAGTTTCACCTGACTGTCTGTCTGGGAACAGCCAGGCGGGGGGTGGGCCCAGTGGAGGAGACTCAGCGTAGGTGGTGGTAAAGTGGCCCACAAGGTCAGGCTCTGGGATGGTACAATAAACAGGAGGACCATTTTCCAATAGTCGCCGCATACATGCCCCAGGGTTGGAACGATACAGCTTCTGCAAATACCTCGACTTGGCCGCCTGGCGAGCTCGACCCGAAGCACGGTTGTTGGGTGTGTTCGGGACCTGTGGCTCGGTGGACTGCGACGGGTCCGGTGGAAGTGAGGGGGGTGGTGATGGAGACTGCGGCTGTGGCTGATTCCCTGCTTGTCGTCTTCTCTGGCGACGTGCCCACTGTGAGGTTGGATGAGGGGGGCGTCGGCGTTGTGCAGTCACCACCTCCTTGATGGCTGTGGACCAACGATCTAAGACACATTCGAATGCCACCCACTCAAAGTCCCCCAGCATTCGGTCAGCAAATGGGAGGAGTTCCTGGTGAAATGGCAGACGTAGGGTCGGATCCATGTTATCAGGATCAATGACGATCCGTTCCAGTGGGCCGGGGACCCTGGTTGGAGGTGGAGGCAGTCCAGGTGGTGATAGTGGTGTAGGCTGGACAGACTCCATAGCAGCAGGAAGGACGGTCGGCGGCTGACTTGCAGCCACACTCATCTCCATACTATGGTGCTGCCTTGCGGAGACCATAGTTGGGGGAGGGGTGTGCGCAGGTAAGGATGGTGGTGTGGGAGGGGGGGAGGTGTCTGGAGCCTCTCCTCCTCTCAATGATTGTAGGGCCTGGTCGAGCCGCTGGACCATTGCTGTCATCGGGGGCATTGCTGGGACGAACGGGGTGACGTGGAGAAGGGAGTAGAAGACTGACCGGGGTGGTGGGGCTTGTGTACCCTCTTGTGTGTCGTCACCATCCTGTTGTGGGTCAATGACTGGAGCCAGAGGTGGGGTGGATGCTGGGGCAGGTGTGGTGGCAGCTGGTGGTGGCTGCAACTGTCCAGCCACACCCACCCCTGGACTATAGTTCATCCTTGCGGAGACCATAGCCAGGGGTGAGGTGGTTGGGGTGACAAGGTCCATGGGTGGTGGGGAGAAGCACAGAGCTTCTGGGTCCCACATGGCTGCGTCGGTGTCGGTGGGTGTAGGAACGTCCAGTACCTCGAGGAGCTGGTCCCCCAGTGCCCTTCCCCCCAAGATGGGCGCAGGTGGTGGTAAGGGTGCCCTTTCCTCTTCAGCTGGAGGTGAGGTGGGGGTGGGAGTGGGCAGAGCAGCCAGTGGTGGTGTGGAGCATTGCGCCTCAACACCTTCCGTATCCAGAGGGGCCGACCGCAGTGCCCGTAGCTGTTCATCTAGACGCTGAAGTCTGGTCACTGTCTCTTCAGTCAGGGGTGCTGGCGGGGGTGATGGTGTCATTTCCTCCTGGGTTGGTTGGCTGGGTGGGGTAACTGGTGGGGCTGTGGGTGATGTCGCCTCAGCCCCAGGACTGCAGTGCTGCCTTGCGGAGACCGCAGCCTGAGGTGGGGTGTTGGGTGTGGAGAGCCTAGTAGGCAGCTGTCGCCCTGCAGCTGCTACGCCTGGTGGAGATGGTACTGGTGACGTGGAAGATGTAGGAGGTGGCACACGCCTCCTTCTTGTAGGTACTAATTTGGCTGGAAGTGCCCTGTTGCCTGCTGTCTTCTGCCTCCGGGTGGAACTGGGGCCTGGTGGTGAGTGGCTCTCCGATGTCGCAGAGGAGGAGCGACCAGAACGGGTAATGGCAGCAGAGGGTGCCTGCATCTCGCTGGGGACAGATGGTGAGCGGTTTTCTGGCGTGGGGCGTGATGAGGACGGTGAGCGGCGAGAGCTGGAGGCGGTGGCAGTGGGTGGTACTGGGTGGTAATTTTGCTGTAGCCAAGACGGGTGCGCCTTGAAAAAGCGCCACTTGTAAACGTTCACTTGCGCTGCTGTTCGGGTCCCGATAGCATCTGAGATTTTAATGTTACTATCGGGCCCGAACTTTGCGAGCGCCTCCTTGAATTTGTTTATCTCGATCTCGCTCCACTTCTTCCGTGCTGTTGATTCCCCCTGGCTCACCACTTTCTCCGCCGCCTCCCTAGCATGCTGGGCACTTGCTGCCTCCATATGCTTCTCCCGTATGTGTTTGGAGCACGAATTCTTCGACGGGAACGTTAGCTGGCAGTACGGACACGCCTTCTCCGATGTTCCGTCAATCGGCAAGGGGGGAACCGCTACCCCGTGGGTGTGCCTGAAATGGAGGGAGGTGGAACGAAGGTTCGCGTGGGTGTATTCACACAGCGCGCACTGGAAAGTGATGTTAAGTTTCAAGTGCTTGTGCGAGACACCCATGTGGCGGACGAGCGAGTGGTGGGTGGGGTATGTAAGGCGACAGTTAGCGTCAGGGCAGGTGAAACGGGTCTGAGATGGATGTGTGACAACAAAGTTCATTACGTGACCCGAGGGACGACTTTGGGCAGCTGTCGTGATATCGATCGGTGGTTGTCGGTGTGCTCCGGTAGTTGGCGGGGAGCGCACGCGACCCCCTTCATCCTGGAGTTCGTCCGACCCGGGACACTCACGTGCGCTTCGCCTTTCGATCTCTTCGGAGTCCTGGTCTTCCTCTGCCACGTGCTCCTCAGACTCGCCGCCTGCAGCCACGTGACTGTCGTCATCTCCCTCGGGACACTCACGCGCTCTCCTTGTGATCTCTTCATCGATATCCCTTTCAGAGCGAGGCTCCTCTTCCTCCTGGGGTCCGCATCCCTGCCGACGCGCCACTTCTGTCTCTGGCTCCTCCTCGCTTTCCTCCAGAGTCGCAAAGACGAACAGGGATAGTTACTCCTCGGCTCTCGGCCAAGACCAAGTAGAGTTTACCCCAACCCTTCCCTTTAAACCTAACGCTTTACCTAACCTAAGGCTTTCCCCCCACCCGAAAACACCCAGAAACCGAAACCAATTACACTCGTAAGAACAGTTGAAAAAATTGATATAGAATATCAAGAAGGTCATCACCTCCATAGAGGTGGCCCCGTTCGCAGGGACGACACTCTCTGCCAGTACAAGGCAGGTTTACAGCAATATATTACGCACAAAATTTAGGGGTATGCTGCAGACACACCTAGACTTAACTGTTGCATGCGTGTGTGTGTGGGCTAAAGTTCAGAGGGGTTGATAGGAGACTTCGTGTTGCCACGAGGCTCCAGAGATTGTTGGGAGTCATCTGGGTACCTTGAGGGCCCCATGGTGTGGTTCTTCCACATGATGAAGCTACCTTTGATAGCTTCAGTACAACAGAGGCGTCTGAATAGGGTGGCGTACTTTCTTGGAACAGACAGCTTCCTTAACACCATTTCATTGAGCTTATCCCAGCTGCCCAGTGGTCCGACGACGAAAGCGTCGACTTCCACTTTGTTGTAGCCTTTAGAGGAGAGGAGGGCCTTGAGGTGGTTGTATTTTTCCTCCTTCTCTGTTCTTGCCATGGCAAAGGAGCCTGACCCCTCAAATGGCATCGTCACGTCGACCACATACGCTTCTTTGGATACGTCATTTAACACAACAAGGTCGGGTTTCAAACCTTGGGGGTCACCAGGGACCATCTGCTCTTTGTACTGCCGTCCTTTCCAGGGGGGTATAGCATTGGCCAGACGCGTAAGGATATTATTGTGGCGTTGGCGAATGAGGCCGACCTGGGAGGGGCAGTGGTTCAAGACGTGGGCCAGCGTCTCTTGCTCATTGTTGCAACGGGGGCAGCTGAGGTCTGTCACATTCTCTCCAGCTCTTTTCCTTACCGTCCTGGTGGGGAGGAGATTCAGCCTTGCTTTTAACGCGAATCTGTACTCCCCGAAGCTGGTGTACTTCCCCGAGGGAACCCAATGGTTACTGGCTGGGTGTTGTGAGAAGCACGTCACTGATCTCCCCTGGTCTGGAGATTCATTCCACCGTCGAAGGTACCGGCTCTGGATTGCTGATCTGAGGAGGCTTGCAACCAGGTTATGTTTTCCCCAGCTCAGTGACCTTCCGCAGCAGGAGATGGACTCTGTGGTGGTCGAGAGTTCCGCTTCGCAGTGTTTGAGGGAGGAACGGACTTCGCTCCAGATTGTTTTAATATCTCCGCGTTGTCCCTCGCCACGGTCAGCTCTATGGTTGAGGAAGTCCTGCGGTGAACGTTGGTCCAAGGATCTGGTCTTAATGGTCTTGGCCAAGGCTGAGGTAGCTATGGTTTTTGTTCTTGCATCTCCTTGGTTGAAGAGGAGTTTAAAGGCCGTCGTTGTTCTGGTAATGTGGAGCTCGTCTTCAATGTTGGGGAGTCCAAGACCTCCCGCCCTAGTTGGAGAGTAGAGGAAGGGAGTTGTGGAACGACGGGGCAACTTGAGGTGCATTTTACAGAGTGACTTGGTGGCTTGGTCAATAGATTTGGCCCAGGAGATGGGAGGGTCCATATTCTGCAAAGTATAAATGAGTTGAGGTCTGGCGAAGCGATGCATAGCATCGAGCTTCTGCCAGTCTGCAAGGTCTGACCGCATGATGGTGTCGCAGTCCTTGAGGTAGGACTCTTTAACTTGCTTCAGGTCTGATTTGGGGTCAGCACCAACTTTGCAGCCCAGATATTTGTATCTATCTTCCCAGGCTAATGCTGGGATCTGTTCACCTTCCAAGGTGGGGCGTGTTGGGACAGCTCTTTGCCTCAGCTTGCTTCCTCGGTGGATTGTGAGGGTTGCACACTTCTGTGGGTTGAACTTTAGCCCAGCCCACTTTGCAGCCTCCTGTGCCTTGGCTAGCATCCTCTGGATGATGTCTGTGGAAGAGGCCACTGCACATAGGTCGTCTGCGTAGGTTCGGGTTTTGATCGTGGTGTCTGCAAGTTGGTAGCCCGAGCCAGGCACTCCTTCCATCGCCCTGATGACTACCTCCATGACCAGGTCAAACAGGATTGGGCTGAGGGGGCACCCTTGTTTCACTCCCCTTAGGCAGGGGATCTGGGGTGTCCTCTCCGACCTGGTTTGTACGGAGGTGGTGGAGCCCAAGTAGATGTCCCTGATGATTGTTAAGGTGGCCCCATGGAGACCTGCCAGGTTCAGGATCTTGAGGAGGATTGGGTGTGGAACTGAGCCAAAGGCATCTCGTAGGTCCAGCCACACGACGGATGCAGGTTTTTTCCTCCTGCGGGAGTCCTGGAAGATGGATTTGAGAACAAAGGAGTGTTCGAGGCAACCCTCGAATGGTAGGAAGCCTTTTTGGGATGAACTGATGATCTTGTTAGCCAGTGCCCAATCAGAAACCCTCCGCGCCACTATACCAGCGTAAAGCTTGTATAGGGTGTTCTGCAGCGCAATGGGCCTCCAGTTATCCAAGTTGTTGGGGTCATTACCCTTATGGATTAGGATGGTGTTGGATTGCTTCCACCGTGATGGGATTCTACCGTTAATCCTACAGGTGTTAAGGATCGTCGTGATTGTTGCCGGGTTGAGCTGTTTCCAGGCGGAGTATCTGAGGCGATCCGGGCCAGGAGCAGAATTTGCCTTCATCCTTTTGAGGGTTTTTGATAGCTCCTCTTCGGTGATTGGAGACACCATGACGTCCGAGGGTGTGGGGTTAGCCCAAAGCTGGAGGGGTGGGGATCCGACTGGAGTGTTGCCTCTTTCGTCAGCTTGCTTGGCTACAAAGTAGTCCCTGACCGTAGCTATGGAAACAGAACACTTGGTGGGGGGTGGGGACTTCCTTAGTTTTGCCATGCAAAGCTTAGGATGGAGCCTGTATTCCTTTTGCAGGGCAACCTTTCTACCAATAGCCCGGTTGCGATTAGGTGAAGGCCCCTGTGCTGGGTTTTTTTGTCTGCCCTGTGCTCTCAGCTCCTGTTGTCTCCTTGCCCAAGCTGACTGGGGGGTTGGGGCTTTCAAGTTGGCTCTCTGGATGGACCAATTTGCAAATCCATCTGTCCAGCGGTCCAATAGCGAGCACCAAGTGGTCCAATCTTGTTTGGAAAGGGAGCGATTTGAGAGAGCTTTCAAGGGAGTAAAAAGCTTCTCTGGGGCCTTGTCATCTTGGATGTTCATGGGACAAGGTCTAGGCCGAGGGGACCCATCATCCCGGACGGGCGGGGGGCCAGTCCGGACCGCAATATCCCTGGGATTAACTCTACTAACCTGGGGGCCTATGTTGTTACCAGTAGGGTAGTCAGACTCGTTTAAGGGCCCCCCCCCCCCCCAACCCCTGAACCATTACTCCTCATGCTTGGACCAGTGGGATGTCTACCAGTACCAGAGATGGGGGCATGCTGGTTATTGCGATAAGGTGGTCTGGGGTGTATATTGGGTCCACTTCCCTTCCCTCTACCTTTTCCTCTAGGGCCCTCACCCCATTCTTCCCATCCCTGTGCCTGTGCGACGTTGAAATTGGTTCGGCTGGTTAACCTAGGCCCATTTCCCCTTCCCCTAGGATCTATCCCCTGCAGGCCTCTCTCCAAAATCTGTGGCGTGGGGGGCCCTGTCTTATAACCCTTCCACCCTGGCCCGTACCAATTATAGCGGCCAACAGACCCACCCCCCCCCCGCCAGACAGACGTTCGGGACAGGGGGCCCCCCGGTCCGAGGTGATCACTGGCGCTGGTGCTGGAGAAGGTGGTGACGGGGAAGGAGCTGGGGATTGTGTAGGTGGTTTTGATGCTGTAGACGCTGGTGGAGAGTAGTCATCAGCCGTGGAAGGGGAGGAAAGGTGACCTTGCAGTCTCCTTCTTCTACTGGGACCCTGAGATGGGTGGGGTGTATCGTTCTCCACTTCTTGCCGAATAGTTGATACCAGTTCGTGTATTGACCGAGTGAGAGGATCCTGTTGCAGAGTCCGACCATTTCTGAAGTCCCTCTCCGCTGGGTCTCTGCCCAGTCTGCCCTCTGGTTGGTCTTCTGGAGTTGGAGTTGGGCTCAGTTGATCTCTGGTGATGACCCTTGGGGGAGTGGCTAGGTCTGTGGTGGGGGGGGGAGTGGTCCGTGATCCCCTAATAGAATTTATTTCTGGGGGGGAAGCCGGTCTGGAGCGAAGTGACTGTAATGTGGCATTCGCCAGCTGTAGCGACTGTTGGGTTTTGAGGGAGTAGCCCCCTAGGGGAACCTGATTTTCTGGGGGGGACGTGATTGGAGGCTCCCGGGATGATGGGGAGGCAGTATCCAGCTCACTGGCCAGGCGAGAAATGGAGGCCGGTGGAGTTGATAGAGGACTCCTAGCGGATGAGCTTGTGGAAGCCCCAGATGGTGAAGATTGGGTGCCACTGTCAACTGTGTGAGTCAACTCCGGTAATGCTGCTCGAATTGCCCAAACCGGATGGGATTCCGCGTACTTCTTCTTGAAGTATCGCACTTGTTCGGCAGTGTGCGTCCCTACCGCTTGGGCGATAAGTTTGTTTTGTTTTAGCCCAAAGCGGCGGACAGCTAAAAGGAATGACGTCACTTCCACCTCTGACCATGGAGGCGCTTTAGATGGTCGTGACGGCTGTGAGGCCAGATGTGCTGAGACTTGGGCTTGGTGGAATGCCCTTTCGTGGTTCCGAAGGCCTTGTACCGACGGGAAAGCCCTGTCGCAGAAACGACATTGTGCGGGACCGTCAGGTAACGACGTAGGTGTTTTGTCGGCGGCAGAAGCGCTCAGGTTGTGCGAGCGGTAATGTTGGGTCATTTCTTTCCTTGAATTGGAAGAAGTGCCGCACACATTACAAACCCAGACCTCTTTAGGCGGGGTGGGGTAGTGGTTTCTCACATGGCGTACAAATGCCTTTTCCTCCCAGAGGCAGGAGTGGCATCGTGGACATTTCAGGGCGCTTGGAGGAGGGAATGACCTTTCCCAAGTGTTTGCCCGTGTGGAGGTAGATGCCATTGTATGGCGTAGGTGAGTGACAAACGGTGCCTGAAAGTTGTTATTCGGGGGGGCGGGCACACACCCTCTTCCCCAGGAAAAAACCCTACTGCAGGTAGGGAAAAATAACCGACTCGAAGACACTCACCAAGGTGATCCGCCTCTCGGCCTCTGGATCCCCGAGATGATAGGAGGGATTCACCGTGTCTAGAGTCTACGGGTGGACGTGATACCGATACAGACATGTACGAATTAAAATTCACAACGAGCGATGACTCTGCGATGAAGAATAGGCCAGACCAAGCAGAAACTTCTAGGGATCATCCGTAGTTATTTCTACTTGATCTTAGCCAAGAGGCCGAGAAGCGATGGTTTCTGCAGTTTTTCGCTTCGTATTTGTAGCTTGGCTGTCGTTGCACGATTAGGGCACAAAATTACGTGCCGTTAATAATATTCACAGGCTAAATTGCGCACTCTAATTACATTCACCTGCATCCCTGAGTCAACGCGGTTAGGGCATGCACCAAGTCACGTGCAGCACGGTGCACATGATCCAGAACTTTATTGCAAACACTTGCACCTACCTCCTAGCTGCAATTCGATGGCAGCATGCAACCAACACCTTGGTAAGCCAGTGTGGCTGTGCTGAATTGAAATAGTACATGTATAGTAGAGTTTATGTGCGATGCCATGCAGTTTTGCATTTGATATTTGTGTGCTTGCGTGCACGCCCCGCAGTTGTGGGTTTAAAGTGCGTCTGTGGGTTCTCTTGCAGCGTTACCCCCCCCCCCTCCATTAACTCTTTACACTTTCAGTAATGAGCGTTTCATTTTTTGCCGGTACTGGTCCACACCCCTCTTGTAAATTCTCGTTCTAGCTGGGCCTAGTTTAGGTTCAGTGTCAGTGTAAGGGGGGATAAGTACATTGGCTTCACTTAGGGTTAGGGGGGCGTTTGTTGGGTGTGTTATGATAGAATAGGGGGGGGGGTGAGGTGAAGCCAATGTACTTATCCCCCTTACACTGAACCTAAACTAGGCCCAGCTAGAACGAGAATTTACAAGAGGGGTGTGGACCAGTACCGGCGAAAAATGAAACGCTCATAAATTTACTGTAAGGGGGGGGGGGGGGGGGGGGGGTAACGCTGCAAGAGAACCCGTCTGTGCGTGTGCGCGTTATATAAGGACCACTGGGAGTACAACCCTACCAGAACCAACCGCTCAATCATTCAGAAGAGCATCAGCTGGTGGGTGAGATATAGGTGAAAATGAATGCCTCTCTAATGTCTAGCCAGGTCAGGACTAGATTGTGCTTGCGGCGACGAGAGTCTGTTAGCATTGAGCGCAGTAGGAAATCGTGTTCTGCGCACTCATCAAAGATTAGGAACTCCTTCCAGAGATCATATATAGAGGGATTGGAAACCAAATCAATCAACACTAAAATTAATTAACACGTGCGATCCTGGAAAGAATCCATACTAGTGCATTGTGAATATGATTAGATGCATTGTAAACAGTGATGCCGCGGCCAGCTTTATCCGATACGGTCACGTTCACGGTCACAAACAAGACCGTGTTTTGTTTATACGGTCACGATGACGGCTGGCCGTCAGCCGCCAAATTGTAATACGGCTAATGGTAAACACTCGCTAGTTATTAAAACCCGCAAAATTTAACAGTTGAACGTGCACAACATCAAAACCTAATTATTTAAAACCTTTGTTGCAACGCAAAAACAACACTGATTCAAGCCTTTCAGGATCCATCCGCCATCTTTTTCTTTCCACAATTTCATCTGGGAGAAGACTCTCTCTGAAGGAGCACTGGACGCAGGTATAGCCAGATATTTGCGAGCCAGTTTAGCAATGTTAGGAAATTTTTCCTCATTATCACTCCACCACTCCATTACGTCGTTCACCCTCCAATTAGTCATAAGCAATGACACGTACTCCCTGAATTCATCCATCAACCTTTCCCTCAAACTTTTGGCCATCACTGCCCCTCCATCTTCTATGACATCATGCTGCTGTGTAAAATAAAAACAACCCAGATTGATGTGAAATTACTGTAAATGCATGTCTAACATCAAAGTCAAAGAATGAATCGAGAGCTATTGTATGCACAGTAGTCGTAGTGTTTTCCCCTGAAGATTCCCCTATGTTTTTTGTATCCAGACTGCTTGCATCGGCCACATTCATAAGCTCATCCATAAATTGCTCACAAGCTTTTTGCTTGTCTCGACCAGACAACCAACTGAGGTTCTTGTGTCCAGGATGCACAAGTGCAGCATCAGTTAGGAGGGCTAACGACAGGTTAAAACGTTTTTAAAAACCATCCTTGATACTTGTGTAGCAATTGAAGACCTCCTTAGGTAAATCCTTCCATATCACAACATTTAAATGCGGTAAGAAGGGATTTAAAATTCTATAAAATGGTGTTAAATTCCTAAAATAATGCACATGCATCATTCATACCTACATATGTATATGCGTTTTATGCATACATAAGTATACCTAAATTCCATGAGGCTGGTGGACCTCGCATTTCAAGTGCGCCATTAAGAGTAGTCACCAATCTGGATTTACTGCACAGAGTAGGGTACTCTCCCCCTCAAAAAATACTGACATCTCTCTTAATGGCCTCAAAAGCTGGCACTATAAGAAAAAACATAATCATCCTACTGAGATAGACACACACTATTGACATAATTCCTGACCAGTTGCTTTGCTGATGCCCATTGTTGTTCACTAAGAGTGGGAGAGATGTTGAACTCCCTGCACACTTCCGTTATAAATGGCTTTAACCCTAAGCACCGCTCCAACATGTAATATGTTGAGTTCCAACGGGTTGTTATATCTTTAATTAGAGTAAGAGCCACAGAATGAGGAAACACATCGACAACCATCTCTTTCATCTATGAAAAAAAAATGGAACTGTAAACTTAAATTCACTGTAGCCAATGAAACTCCCCAACACACCATCTGCCACATCGATGACAAAAGCCTCCTTGGTGTCATCAAGAACTACCAGGTCAGGTCTAAGGCCCAGATTGTCTCCTGGAACCACCTGCTCCTTGTACTGTCTGCCTTTCCAGGCTGGGATCGCCTTGGAAAGGCGCGCCAAGATGTTATGGCGCTTACGGAGTAAGCCCACATGGCTAGGACAGTGGTTCATAACGTGGGCTAGTGTCTCTTGTTCCGAGCTACAGCGACGGCAGCTCCTATCTGGGACCCTTTCTCCAGCCCTGTGTCTTGAGGTGCGTGTAGTGAGGAGGTTCAGCCTGGCCTTAATGGCAAAGCGGTACTCTCCAAAACTTGTGTAACGCCCAGTGGGGACCCAATGGTTGCTGGCGGGGTGTGCTGATGTGCAGGTGGCGGCTCTTCCCTGGTCTGAGCATTGTTTCCATTTCTCGAGGTACTGGCTTTGCACCATGTCCCGAAGGAGGCTTGTGTTTATTCCAGCACAGGGTAGTACTTCCACAGGTGATGGAGGCGGTGTCAAGATGAAGTTTTGCCCTGCAGTGGTGAAGGGAGGAACGAACATCGCTCCACAGTGAGGTCATATCCCCGCATTTTCCTCTCCTGGTTCAGCTGGGTCATTGAGGAAATCTTGAGCTGATTTCTGGTTACCGGAGCGGTTCCCTGCCGTCTTGTTGAGGGCCGACTGTGCAATGTCATGGACCAGGTCATCTGCCTGGGCGAATAGTACCTTGAAGGCCGTGGAGAGACTGAAAAAATGTAACTCATCTTCAATGTTCGGTATACCTAGACCACCTGCTATTGTCTTTGTGTATAGGAAGGGGGTGACAGTACGGCGGGGGAGCTTGAGGTGCTTCTTAACGAGGGATCTTGTGGCTCTGTCAATCGTCTTGATCCAGCCGATTGAGGGCTCCATATTCTGGAGCAGATAGGTCAGCCTGGGTTTCGCGAAATGGTGAACGGCGTCCAGCTTTTGCCAGTCCGTCAGGTCTGAGCCAAAGATGGCTTCACAGTCAGTAAGGTATTCGTTGGCAGCTTGTGATAGTTCAGCCTTAGGGTCCGCTCCTTTCTTGCACCCAAGGTACTTGTAATTGCCTTTTCATGGTAGGGCTGGGATTGGTTCACCCCCGATCGTGGGTTGGAGCCTATCTACTCTTTGCCGCTTGCCCTTTACTCTGACCAAGGTGAGGGCCGCGCACTTTCTGGGATTGAAGGATAATCCTGCCAAATTCGCCGCGTCCTGAGCTCTCGTCAGCATCCGTTGGATGGTGGTGGTGGAGGATGCAAAGGCACACAAATCGTCAGCGTATGTAAGTGTTTTGACAACAGAATGTGCAATTTGGTAGCCTGCTCTTGGGACCTCTTCCATTGCCCGTATAACAAACTCTATGACGAGGTCAAAAAGGATGGGGCTAAGGGGGCATCCCTGTTTAACTCCCCTCTGGCATTGAATAGGGGTGGATGTAGCCGAGGCGGTTCTTATACCGTGAGCGAGTTCGTGTAGACGTCCCGGCCCCGGAGACCTGCGAGCTTCAGGGTTTCCAGGAGAACTGAGTGCAGAACAGAGCCGAAGGCATCCCTCAGGTCCAACCACGCGATACAGGCCTCCTTTTTGTGTCGCCTGGAGTCCTGAAGTATACTTTTCAGAACGAAACCATGCTCAAGGCAGCCCTCATAGGGGAGGAAGCCCTTTTGGGAGGGACTGATAACCTTGTTGGTGATGATAGCCCAGCTTGACACTCGCCTGGTGATGATAGAGGTGTATACTTTATACAAAGTGTTCTGGAGAGCAATGGGCCTCCAGTTGTCCAGATTGGTGACATCATCGCCTTTATGGATCAGGATCGTGGTTGATCTCTTCCACGAGGGTGGGACCTTTGCGTTGATCCGGCACGTGTTTAAGATAGCAGTGATGATGGCGTGTCCAGGGTCTAGCCTCTTCCATGCTGAGTATTGGAGGCGGTTGGGTCCTGGAGCTGAGTTGGCGTTTGATCGTTTCAGCGTATTCAAGACTTCCTCGGGGGTGATGGGCGCTTCCAGGAGGTCGGTGGGAGTCACGTCGTCCCACAGTTGAATGGGGGGGGGGGGACCAGTAGGGATGTTGGGATTGGTGGCTCGTTGTTTGGCCTGGAAGTATTCTCCCACTGCTGTAATGGGGACAGTGCATCGTGTCGGCGGTGGAGTTTTTCGAATCATCGCCATGCACTGCTTTGGGTGTTGTCTGTACGCCTTTTGAAGGGCAACCATGCGGGTGATGGTTCGGTTTCGAGTTTGGTTTCTGTTCTGCTGGTTGTTGGGCTGGCGACCGTTGGACCTCCTTTCCCGTTGCCGACGTGCCCAGGCTGATTGGGGGTTTGGTTGGGACTGATTGGACCTCTCGTATGACCATTGCGAGAATCCCTGTGTCCAGCGTTCCAACAGTGAGCACCATCGGTTCCAGTCTGAGTCTGAGAGACGGCGATCTGTGAGTGGCTGAAGTTGTCTGAAGAGTTTCTCCGGAGCGCGGTTGTCTTCAGTGTTCATTAGGAGGGGACCTGTTGGGGATGACGCATCCACCTGCCCACCCTCACCAGCCGACCGCCCCGCCCCACTACCAACACCAACACCCCCCGGGCGACTGACATTAGGTCTAGGCTGGGACCCTCTCTCAACCAGTTGGGGACCTCTACCGTGGGGATGAATCCCTCTACCATCCCGTTGTGCACTGGCAACACTGGGGTTCCGATCTCCGGTCCCTGCCCACCTAACTCCATTATCAGAACCATTACTCCCTGGGCAGTAATCTCTAAGACTAGGCTGTGGCCCTTCCCCATCCAGCTGGGAACCCCTATCATTCTGTCGCCTGTTGGTACCATTATGCTGTGGCCCTTCCCCATCCAGCTGGGAACCCCTATCATCCTGTCGCCCGTTGGTACCATTATGCTGACTAGCCCCGGACGCTGGTTGCCTATTAGTGGTAGTAGATCTTCCACTACTGTTGCCAAGCTGTCGTCTTTCTTTCCCCCTGGGACCTTCTCCCCATTCCCCCCAACTCCCCAGCCATGGACCTGTACCCCGTCCCCTGTTATTTCCCATGCAGGGCAAACGTTTGTCTAGCCAGCCTGGCCCGTACCAATTGTAGGGGCCCTCCGACCAACCTCCCCTACAGTTACCTGGGGTCCTTGCAGGGGTTACTCCATGGGTGTTTGCTACTGGGACGCGTGACTGGGCCGGGGCACGAGGCAGCTGGGTGGGGAGAGCAGGGTTCGGCGTCAGAATTTGCGGGGGTGGAGTACATTCCCCAATTGTTGAGGGGAAGGAGAGATGACCTTGATCACGTCTCTTTCTTCTTCCAGGGTTTGATGGTAGACTGGTCTGACTCCCCACCCCCCCCCCCTCCCGCCTGATGGTGGGGGGAACAGAGCTTGGCGTCAGAATTTGCGGGGGTGGAGTACATTCCCCAATTTTTGAGGGGGAGGAGAGATGACCTTAATCACGTCTCTTTCTTCTTCCAGGGTTTGGTGATAGACTGGTCTGATTCCCCATCTCTACCTCCCGTCTGATGGTGGCTACAAGGTTATTGATGTCTTGGCAGATAGGTGGGACGTTCTCCTGGGGGGTCGTCAGGGGTATGGCGCAGGGTGGCGGGGAGCCGTTTTGAAAGTCTCTCTCTGCTGGGTCCAGGCCGTGACGTGGAGGAGGGGAGCCGACCGGCGTTGGGGTGTGTGTTGGGTGGGGCCTAACAGGGTCTCCAGTGTTGCAGGGTGAGCAGTGGGGGGCAGGGGAGACGTAACGGTGGGAGGCCCTCCTGTTGCCGACTCCAACAATGATGTGGTGGATGGTTGTCCTCTCAGTAGTCTGAGTGCTTGGTCAGCCATCTGTAGTGTGGCCTGGATGTGCAGTGAGGGTGTGGTAGTTTGTTGAGGGGAGGGGTGGTCTGGTGAGGAGACGGGGGTGACTTCTTCCACTGTGGCAAGACGAGGGCCCTGGCTGTATGGGCCTCTCTCCTGAGAGGGTGCTGGGGACTCTGTCAAGGTGCTCTGATGTGGAGACCTGCCCGGGGACCCTGAAGGGGAAGTCTGAGTGCCTTGGTTGCTGGTCTGGACAATGGATGGTAGGTGTTGTGTCATGGCCCATATTGGGTGCTTGGTCTTGTACCTCGTTTTGAAGCTAGCCACCTGACTGTAAGAACGTGTTCCTATGGCCTTCATAATCAGGGCTGTCTGTCTCAGACCAAAGCGGTTCACCGCTGTTAGGAATCTCGCTATCTCCTCCGACCATTTAGCGGGTGGAGGCTTGGCTGGCTTGACAGGGGCGGAGGCCGCTTCCCGTGAGAGGGTGGTAGAGACTTGCGGTTGGTGACGTGCCCTCTCGTGGTTCCTGAGGCCAGTCTTAGATATAAGCAATATTTGCAGATGTGCCCATGGAGGGGAGTTTTCCGTGGTCGAGGAGTTAGTGGATGTGGGGGAGTGGTTTGTTGCTCTTACCTGAGGGCTGTTCTGGTGGTGGGAACGATAGTGGTGCGCTATCGCAGGCTTGGAGTCAGCGGTGACGCCGCACACACTACATTTCCAGGTCTCTTTGGGGGGAGTAGGGTAGTGTTGACGAACATGGCGGACATACAATGTCTCCGACCATATGCAGGAGGAGCATTGTGGACACTTTAGAGCGTTGGGTTGAGGGAACATCCTCTCCCATATTTCTGCTTGTGGTGGTGATGAAATAGTTGCCATGGTTTGGAGGTATTCGCTACGGTGTCTGGATATTTGTTTATATGGGGGGGCGGACACACACCCTCATCCTCAGGAAAAAAAACCCTACTGCAGATAGGGAAAAAACCAGCCTCGTAGCAATCACCTAAGCTTCTCTTCCCATCTTCCTTCCCCTCGAACGTAGAGGGTAGATAAACTCGCAAGTAGCCAATCTTGTAAGATTTGCTGCTGTTCCAAGACTAACAGCGATGGTTGAAGACAGGGGGCATAGGCTAAGACCAAGTCGAATCCGGCTAGGGAAGGGATATCACCAGCCGTACAACAAGTGGGGGAGGGAGGGTGTTCCCCAAGTTTTACTTCATAATAAGTATGCATCTGTACAAATAACAGGTCATACACAGGGCCAACTTAAACCTCATCGCTGGGGAGCCCATCAGCAATTGCTGTGGTAGGCAAACAATGGTACACGACAAACAAAACAAAAAAGGACAGTTTGAGTTAGGTTCATTTGATCGTAGTGACTAGTAGTAAGTCCTGCCTGCATTGAGTTCCATTTACCTTGGCACTTGATATTAAGTGCCGTCTATGATGGGCATTAAGATAGGTACGTAACAGTGTGGTGAGATATGCATATTACAGAGGATGGAATGTCCATATGGGGTACAGAAAGATACAAGTCAGGCCATGACGGCCAGATTATAGGGGGTCAAGAGGACTAACAGCAATGGCGACAGCAGCTGCGCCACCTTTGACAGCGATTGGGCTGCCATTTACGACAACTGTACCAGCATCGATCACCACTGGATCAGCACGAACATCAGCAGGACCATCAACAACATCCGGGTCATCCCCAGCAACTGCTTGGCCATCAGCACTGAAAGGCACACGTCGCTGGGTACACGTCGCTGGGTACACGTCGACTTGTACCAGATAGATTGTGATCCAGCGATGGCGGACACTACACAAAGCCGGCGCATCAAGTTGGCATACTTCCATCCGACGTGGAGTCGGGACAGCACTCTGTCATTGGGGGGGTACCAACTGCCCAAGGAGCCAACGATGAAGGGCAATACCTCGACCGATGTGTAGCTTTGCAGCAGGATCTGCCGTAGGGGCTCGTATTTCTTCTCCACTTTTGAGCGGGCGGCATCCTCCAGGGCGGTGGGTGAGCCTTCAAAGGGGCAACAGACCTCTACCAGAATAATGGTAGACTTGTCGGGCGAAATGATGGTAAGGTCAGGTCTGTTGGCTCCTAATGTTCCCGGGATGACTTGTTCTTTCTGTTTTGTTCCCAGGTGTTCTGGGACAGCCCTCACTATTCGCTCTAGCACCGAGTTGTGTCTGTCCCGCACCATCCCCAGGTTTTGATGGCAGTGATTGAGGATGTGTGCGAGGTTTCCTGATCTCTTCCACAATGGCGGCACAGTGTACTGGGGACTGGCCTGTGGCAGCGCGCCTGCACAGTGCACACAGGGAGCAGGTTCAATCTAGCCTTGTGGATGAAACGGTATTGGTAGAAGGACAGGAATGCACCCGTGTATGTGAAGTAGGTGGAGTCTGGGTGGAGTGATAGTCAAAGGCCCTACCCTGATCACTGGAGTATTTGATGTTTCTCAGGTGACGTTGCCCTACTTCCTCCTTCATTGCTTGGAAGGGCTGCTTTCGCTTGTGCCAGGGAATATTGTGCTTGGAGGTATGTAGGATGGCAGAATCTTGTGTGATTTCTATGGCAGCACCTCCTGCTACCAGGCTGGCCCGTGCAGAGCTCCATAGGCTATGGAGATCGCCAGCACGTCCCTCCCCTGGTGCAGCCGAAGTGTTAAGAATTCGGCCAGGTCTTCATGCTTGTTGGGGTCTAGTCTCCTGGCCCTCTTGGTGACCGTCTCGCTCAACTGTTGAAGTGCCACCTCACGGATCACTGGGTCTCTGGTATCTCCAAGGAACTTGAAGGCCTGAGCAGCATGGGCAACATGGGCCTCGTCCTCCACACTGGGGATACCCAAACCTCCAAGGGCCTGGGGTAGATAGAAGTATTGGGTGGCAGTCCTGCGAGGTAGCTTGAGTCCCTGTTTGAACGCTCCTCGCAGAGTGGTGTCCAGCTTCCTGCACCAGGTTGACCCGGGAAAGATGACTTGGAGTATGAAGGTCAGCCTGGGGGAAAAGGAACCGCTGAAAGACATCTAGCTTCTGCCACTCTGCGAGGGGGGACTTGAAGATGGTAACTGTGTCCCTGATTAGGTTCCCTCTGATGGTATTGAGGTCCTGCTCTTTCGTCTGGAAGGCCCCAGTGGGACACCCGAGGTATCGGTACCTGTCTTCCCAGGCGAGTGCCGGTATCTCCTCTTCCCCAAGACGTGGCGTGAATAGGGAATCTACATAGATGCGTGGTGACTGGTTCACCATGCACAGGGAGCCACATTTCTGTGCATTGTACCGAAAGTCTGCAAACGCCGCACATCTGTCCAAAAGGTCCTGCACCTCCTCCTTGTTTGCCGCCACCACACATACATCATCCGCATATGCCAGGGCATTCACTGTGGTGTTGCCAATCCGGTACCCTGCCTGGCTTGTGGACTGGTGTCGCAGGAGCCCCTCCAGGACGATGTTAAATAAGATGGGGCTGAGAGGGCATCCCTGCTTGACACCATGTTGCTGGGGGATTTTGGGTGTGTACGAGTCTCTTCCTGTTCTGACGGCTATGGTGGCGTCACTGTAAATGTCGCCCTGTCCCCACTTGGCTCGGGCTGTAGATGTTCCCCACTGCGCCTCTTTTTCAGCCGCCTCCCTCGCTCATTGCGCACACGCCTCCTGCATATGCTTCTCGCGTATGTGCGTCGAACACGAGTGCTTCGACGGAAAAGTTAGTTGGCAGAAGGGGCACGCCTTCTCCCCCGAACCTTTGATCTCGGCGGGAGGGACTGCTACACCGTGTGTCAGACGGAAGTGAACAGATGTTGACCGCAGTTTTACGCGTGAATGTAATCGCAAAGGGCGCACTTGAACGAGATATTCAAAGTGATACCCTTGTGCGATACGCCCACGTGACGAACGAGAGATGCGTGAGTGGGATATGTGAGCCGGCAAGCAGTATCTGGGCAGGTGAAGCGGGTCTGTGACGGGTGGATGACCACGATGTTCGTCATGTGACCCGAGGGACGACTTGGGGCATCTGCAGTTGCGACATCATCCGGTTCTTGATGGCGTCTTGGTCCAGTCCCATCGTCAGTGCCCGTCTCAGCTACACGTACCCGTTCCGCTTCAGAGCTAGGCTCCTCTTCCTCCTGCGGTCCGACTGCCTGACCAGGCTCCGTCTCCTCCCCGTCGCCTTCTTCTAGATCTTCCAGGTTGTTTACAATACGGTCCTCTCGGCTCCCGGCCAAAACCAGGTAGAATTTATCCCGACCCTTCCCTTTAAACCTAACACTGTACCTAACCTAAGGCTTTCCCCCACCCGAAAAAAAAAACACCCAGAAACTGAAACCGATTACACTTGTAAGAACAGTTTTTAATTGAATTTCAAAGGCCTGCACCGTTAGGTGACCCCTCACGAGGTGGCCCCTCAGCCCATTGGGCTGGTAGATATATACATTACAAATTAGCACCGAATGTATGCACCAACATGAGTGTGTGTAGCAAAACGAAAACAGGTGAAAGTGTGTGCAAATCTAGACTATAGTTCTGTTCATCGATTACACTTCGCCCGCCAGACACCATAGCTTCCGCTGATCGCCTGCCAGCTGCACAGTTTCCTAAACATGGTCATCTACCTGTAGGGGATACCTAGGCTGCGTGTGAGGGCATCATTCCTCGGGTCCCAACTTCCTAGACTTCCTATAACAAAGGCGTCGACGGTGACATTTCTGAATCCTTTGGCAGCCAGCACTTCTCGCAGATGGCCATACTTTGCAATCTTGCCTTCCCTAGCTTCTTCTAATGTATCTTCACCCTCAAAGGGAACTGTCACATCTATCACCCAGGCTTCTTTTGTGCACTCATTCAAAACCACTATATCTGGTTTGAGGCCCTGTGGATCGCCTGGCACCATCTGTTCCAGATACTGTGTTCCCTGGGACTGAGGAATGGCCTTAGCTAAACGATGCAGAATGGCATTATGTCTGTGGCGGATGAGACCTTCGCCCCTGGGGCAATGGTTTAAAACATGTGCTATTGTTTCCTGCTCACCATTGCACCCAGGGCAGCTGGTGTTGACGTTCGGTTTTCCTGACCTTTTCAAAACCGTTTTTTGAAATTGTGCACTTTAATTACATTCACTTGCATCCCTGAGTCAACACGGTTAGGGCATGCATCAAATCACGTGCAGCACGGTGCGCATGATCCAGAACTTTATTGCAAACACGTGCACCTACCTCCTAGCTGCAATTTGATGGCAGCATGCAACCAACACCTTGGTAAACCAGTGTGGCTGTGCTGAATTGAAATAGTACATGTATAGTAGAGTTTATGTGCAAGGCCATGCAGTTTTGCATGTATCAAGAGTAAAGGATATTGCAGGTATATGTAAGAGCACTTGTAGCTCAAAAACAACTTGTAGCTCAAAAACAACAATCCTATATCACAAGTAAAAAAAAAAACAGACCTGCTTAAGATTGGTCTTAAGCGACTGTGCCTGTAGATACTGACTGGAATCAATGTCGTACTGCTGAACCCTATAATGAGCCAGCTTGCGTTTGTAGTGGGCCTTAAAGGCAGCAATGATACCCTGGTCCAAGGGCTGCACAACGGATGTGCAGTTTGGTGGCAGAAAAAGGAGCAAAAGATTGCTCAACCTAAAGGCATCAAGGCTGCCCACTTTCGTAAGTAATGTGTCTGCCACACCATGTGAACTGGAATTGTCCAGCAACATCAAGCAGTTACGCTGTTGTAACATAAATTGCTCATTCACCTTCTTGAGCTGAAAAATAAAATAACCTGAAGCTCAATACTACTACACTTACCTCACTACGCATCCAAGCCTTCTTATTGTAATAATAGGACACCACAATATCAGGGTTGAAGCTGTTCCCAAAACAGCGGGGCTGCTTGTATTTATGAATCATGATGGGTTAAAGTCACTCAATTCCATATACATTAACAGCTAGGCCCACTGTTATGCGATCTTTTACTTTCTTAAAGCCTCTCACATCAGTAGTTGTGAGTGTACGATCAGGCTAATGTAATTCAAAGTTTCTTTCACAACATGAAAATTAATCTATTTATTGGTATTGTTATAACGTCACTTACTGCCTGTTTGTAGTATAAACCTGTCTCATCAAAATTGTAGATGTCATCTGGTCTGTATTGGCTCAATATCCGGCAGCTCCATCTGGGCTCTTGCAACACCTTGCTGGTCAGCGCCACCAGCTTCCCTATGAAGGTGCTTAGAGAAGACACCATGGTATTTGGCTAGCCAACCATGGCTAAGTCCATCAGCAGTGTGATCATCATCCAGCATAATGTTTGCAGAAGAGGTAGGTGGAAGGGAGGATTGAGGTGTGGCTGCAGATGGAGGCGTGGCTGCAGATGTGGAAGTGACAGGAGATGTGCTGCAGATGTCTGAGTGACAGGAGATGGAGGTGTGGCTGCAGATGCCTGAGTGACAGGAGATGGAGGTGTGGCTGCAGATGTCTGAGTGACTGCAGAAGGAGTGGCTGCTGAAGTCAGAGGAGTGAACTGGGTGGCTCCAGTGTCTCCAGATGTAAGTAGAGTGACTCCAGATGAAGCACTTATTGAAACTACAGCTCCTCGTCGATTAATTTGCAGGTGCATGGCCAATTCTGATGCTTATGACAGCATCAGAGCATCAGAAAGCATTCCATTGCGCTCACGTACGCTGGAGAGTATGTGAAGTAATTATATCAGTATTTGCTACACACTCTAACTCTATGGCAATAGTCATACCTTTTAAACCCCCTCGTCTAGTAGTGGCTACATCGGGGCAAGCCTCCTACACCTATTTTTGTCTGGTTCGTAAGGGCTTAGATCGTGGAATCCAGCACGCACTGCTTTCCCAACCACTGTCCGACAGATGTGTTTCCCCGAGATTTGGCTAAACCACACAGCAACCTTCTCATCAGAGTCACCCATGAAGACTTTCCTACGTGCAATGTTGCATTTCTCATCCACCGTGAGTGTGTTCCTGCATGGCTTCGTGATCGATTGTGACTCCGACATGGCAGCGTTATGCGAACAAACTGCACACACGTGCATTTTATACCATCAAAAGCGTAACGAATGCGCGATTGTGCACGCAACAATAAGTTTCTTGTGCTGGTTTATGTGCTGAATGGGCGCAATTGTCATGTTTTGTCAGCTGCAGACATCGCTGTACAACCAATTCTTATCGTTATGTGGCACATATATAATCATGGCACTTGCAAGACGAATATGCTTTCATCTTACATGCAGTATACACTGGTTAAATGCAATATATACTGTGGGTTATGAATTAATTTAGGTACACACCCCTGAGCTTATAAGGAGGGAACGAGCTTATAAAGTGGTGTGCTTATAAGGAGGGCAGACTGTGTAAGTTCCAATATTGTCCACATCTGGCAGGTCAGATTTGGTGAGGCTGGGTGGTGGGCCTTTATATGGTGTGGCTGTAAGGTCTTGCCTTGGCCTGGCTGTCCACGTGACACCAGGTTGGGGGGGGGGGGGGGGGGGGGGGGGATGGTTGTTAACCCTCGAACAGCGACGGGCCACTATAGTGACCATACGCTAGCGCCTGCGCATTGCGGAAGGCCACTTTAGTGGCCAAGCGGGATGGCATAATATGAACGCGTCGCGCGGGCGTGTGTAAACAATTGCAGCTGCGCGCAGTTTGTTTACACAATAAAAATTGAATTCTACGCTTAGTGTGGCTTCCATTTGGGTGCATAGTTGCGGCGATGAAGAGAAGCAGGTCCCTTCCCTCGGACCCCGAATTCCTCCTCCAATACATGGAGGACATTGATAGTGACTGTAGCGATGATGAATTCGATGGCTATGTTGATGATGATGTCATCAAGGCGCTCCCTGGAGAGATGAATGATGGTGGTGCAGCAATGGAGATGATGGATATGATAATGAACGGATGCAACATAGCTGCTGAAGAAGAAGTTGTAATGGAAGGTGAAGGAGAAGAGGGTGGTGTGTTTGTGGATGAAGGAGATGAGGGTGTGGGAGCAGAGGGTGGTACAGTGCTTGTGTGTGAAGGAGATGAGGGTGTGGGAGCAGAGGGTGGTGCGTTTGTGGGTGAAGAAGATGAGGTGCATGCAGTGGAAAGTGACAATAGTGTGTCAAATGGAGCAGGTGATCCGCCAAGCAACAGAGGTGGTGGTAGCATCCCTGATTTCAATCAGCACAGTGGTGCAGTGAAGAACTTGGGCAGAATGGAGCCACTTGACTGCTTCTTTGAACTATTTCCTGAGGACCTAATAGAATACATAGTCATGGAGTCAAATAGGTATGGAAATCAGTACATCGTCAGCCATGCAGCACACCTGAGAAATCACCCCAAAGCCAGGGCACACCAATTTACACGGAACATGTTCACTCACCATGACTTGCAAAAGGTACTGGGCCTCATCATTTGTATGGGTATTGTGAACATGCCAAGTGTTGAGCACTACTGGAGTACAAGATGGCCATTCTGCTCCAACAATTTTCGCTCAATTATGAGCCGTGATAGGTTCTTACTGGTGATGAAGTTTTTGCATTTGGCGGACAATTCAAGAATGATCCCAAGGGGACAGCCAGGTCACAGCAAAATCTTCAAGGTTGAGCATGTAGTGAACTCACTGGTACAGAACTACAAGTCCAGCTACATTATGAAGAAAGAAATAAGTGTGGATGAGAGTATGATTGCATACAAAGGCAGACTTTCATTTCTGCAATACATGCCCAAGAAGCCTCACAAGTGGGGTATAAAGGCTTGGGTACTGTCAGAGGCACACACAGGTTACACTTGGAACTTCCAGTTGTATACTGGAAAAGACGAAACTAGGAAAGATGACACCTCTCAGTACCCATGTGGTAACCGAGCTCACAAAGGAACTAGAAGGGAAGGGTTACCATGTTTACATGGACAACTTTTATGCCAGTCCTATGTTATGCAAGTACCTTTATTCAAAGGGCTTTGGCAGTTGTGGAACTGTTCGATTGGACAGAAAGGGTATCCCACATTGGTTTAAAACAGCAACTGTAAAGAAAGGGGAGATTGTAACATACAATGACCCTCCTGTTCTGGGACTAAAGTGGCACGACAAACGTGTAGTTGCACTCCTTACCACCATACATGATGACAGCTTGATCTCCAAATCCCGATGGAAGAAAGGTGGTGGTGGCCAGCAAGCTGTACAAAAGCCAAGCTGCATTGAAGAATATAACAACCATATGGGAGGTGTGGACAAGGCTGGTCAACTGCTTCAGTATTACGGCTGCACCATTGTGTCAAAGAAGTGGTGGAAGCGTGTGTTTTTTCACATGCTGGATGTGACACTAGTGAATGCGTACATCTTATATTACAAATCAGCAGTAGGCAAGCCAATGTCCCACCTGGATTTCAGGATTTCTGTTGCCAGAGGTCTGGTCACTGCAGGAGAAGCGGAGATACCCGATTCTGCCTAGGCTGCCCTATGCGATTGCTGGGGCGCAACCATTTCCCAGAACCAGCTGGAGGAATGCCTGACTGTGTTGTATGCAGCAACAGACAGAATGGTAATAGAAAAAGGACCAGCTACAGATGCAGCAGCTGCAAAGTTGCTCTGTGCGTGCACCCATGCTTTGGGAAGTACCATACTTTGAAAAACTATTAGTTCTTAGTCATAACAGTCACATAACTATTGCATTTACATACACTGGGTGGAAAGAAATTTTGCTGTGTGGAACTTAAATGTGGCACAAGGTGTTGGTGTAAAATTAAACAACCATAGTTTCATCCTTATACAAAAACCATTTTACACATCAACCATGTTTCCTCCAACTTACAACTCACCCTACACCACAACCAATTTACACCTCAACCATGATCCATTCTTATACATCCACCATGCTTCATCTTACACTTCAACCATGTTTCAGCCTTACACCTCAACCATGTTTCAGCCTTACACCTCAACCATGTTTCATCCTCACACCTCAACCATGTTTCATCCTCCCACCTCAACCATGTTTCATCCTCACACCTAAACCATGTTTCATCACACCTAAACCATGATCTATTGCAGAACGACAACATGCTCCATCCATCAGGCCCTCCTTCCTTCATCAACACCATAATCTATCCAAACAGGACAACCATGCTCCATCCCTCACATGAATCCCAATACCACAACCACACTTATTATACCACAAATATGCTCCATCCAAAACACTACAACAATGTAAGATCCTTACATTACAACCATTTCCATCCACACATAACAACCTCACTACACACAACCCTTACCTTTTCGCGTGAAGTTGAAAGAGAAATAAAGTGACGCCCAACGTTCACCGTTTCAGTTAGTATTGGTATCACGAAAGTCACGAGGACCTGTTGAACATCTCGTCAGCTGGTGTTCAATCGACGCGGTGAGCAAAAAAAAATCACCTGAACGGCTGAAAGCGCTGAAATAAGACGAAAAGAAGGATTACAGATACAAATCATGAATTCTAATAACACTTACCCAACGCACAGAGATGACTTGCCTTCTACTAAAAAGACGGTACCTCTAGACCTTTTAATTGACGCGCACTAGTCAGAGTTCGTATGTGAAAAAATACACGGATAGCGTCCAAATGACATAAATTCGAAAGTAAAACCACTTCTTCACCTTCGTTGAAGAAATCAGCATAATCCGACGCGTTTCTAAGGAGATACACGCAAGAGCGTTACAACACTACAATTTGAAATTTCTTCTATTTTAAAAACCCTCCGCGTAACGTAATGCATCATGAATATTAATTAGCGCTGGTCGAGGGTTAAGTGAGGTGGCTGGTCATTGGTGCATGAGGTGCGGTTTTAGCCCGGCTGTCCATGCGACACCAGGGGACGGTTGGGTGCGTGGTGCAGGGCATACTAGGTGTGTCTGTTAGCAGCTTAGATGACAGTCAGTGGGTTCCCCGGCATCCCCCCTGGTTGTGGCGGGAGTCTCGCTCTGGGGAGGAGCCGCGTTAGTTGCTCCCTGGTCCTCTGCGGAGGTGCCCACGTTTGTTGCCCCTCCGGTGGCCGTGTCCTCCGCCTGCCAGGGTGCCCTTCTCTGGGCGCACATGGATTTGTACCAGATCCAGATCCCCTGTAACCCCGAGATGGCCGAGACCACGCACAGGCGCCTCATCAGGGCCACATACCGCCAACCAATGCGGAGCCTGGATAGTACGCGATCGTTGGGCAGGTACCAGCTCCCCACGGCGCCCACGATGAATGGTAGCATTTCCACCTCCGAGTAGCGCTGGAGTAGTTCCTGTCGAAGTGGCTCGTATTTTTGTAATTTTGCCGTCGCCGCCTCCTCCAGCGCCTTGGGCGCCCCCTCGAATGGGCAGCTGACATCTACTAGCAGGATGGTACGCTCATCTGGGAGATGATTGTGAGGTCGGGTCTGTTGGCGCCAGTTGTCTCTGGGATGGGCTGCTCCTTCATTTTTGTTCCCAGGTGTTCCGGGATCGCCCTCATGATACGTTCCAGGATGGCGTTGTGCCTCTCCCGGACCATCCCCAGATTGTGGTGGCAGTGGTGAACTATGTGAGCCAGGGTCTCCTCCCCTCTCCCACACAGGCGGCATTGGGTGCTGGGGACTACCTTGCGGCAACGTGCCTGTACTGATCTTACAGGGAGCAGGTTCAGCCTGGCCTTGTGGATGAACCTGTACTGGTAAAATGATAAGAATTTACCAGTATAGTTGAAAAAGGTCGAGTCGGGGTGGAGTGACACAGAGTCAAACGCTCTCCCCTGGTCAGCCGCCCGCTTTAGGTCCCTCAGGTAGCGGGCATGGATCGCCTCCTTCAGCCTCGTGTTCAGGTCCTTGCGCTTGTCCCAGGTCAGGATGTGGTGGTTGGCTTCAATGGTGGCTGAGTCCTGGGTGAGCGCTATTATAGACTCTGTATATGCGAGGCTGGCACGTGCTGAGGACCACAGGTGGAGTGTTTCCACAAGGATGGAACCCTGGAGTTGGTTCGGCAGATGTTAAATATGCTGGCGAGAATAGACCCTCTAGGGTCTACCCATCGCCAGTTGGCATAGGTGAGCCCATCCACGCCAAGTCAGCTGCCCGTCGTGCCCATGGAACTGTCGGACAACTTCGTCAGGGAAGAACGGTTCACTCAGTACATCACCTCCTTCAGTGCTCTCATTATTTCGTGGGGGAAACAGCCACTCTGGAGTGGGGTTCAACGGGGGAGACTCTGCATATACAGCAGTGAAGTGGGCCACCATCTCTTCAGCCACTGCAATACAGCGGCGGACCATTGTCCAGGATTTGCCTTATGCAGGCCCTAGGATTGGCCCAGTATAAATGCTGAAGATATGTCGAGTAAGCTGCCCGTCGTGCCCATCCTGACACCCGGTGGCCAGGCTGTCGCTGTCGGGATATGTTGAGTCAGCTGCCCGTCGTGCCCATCCTGACACCCGGTGGCCAGGCTGTCGCTGTCGGGTGTCATGTGTTGAGGGGGCATCCACGGGAGGATGTGCTGGTGGCGTGTTGTCAGCTCCGGAGTCTTCACCTTGTTGTCTCTGTCTCTGCCTCCGGGGTTAACAGGGCGCTGATACTGGGTCGCTATTGCCTCCTTGATGGCAGTCGACCATCGACGAAGCACCTCCTCAAATGCCGCCCACTCATTGCCCCAATATTATATTTGAAATGGCAGTGGTTGAGTACATGTGCTAAGGTCTCGGGGACTCTCCCACAGGTCCTACATTGTGTGGAGGGGATTGGGTGGTGGCTTCGGGCCTGGATGGTGCGGACAGGGTGGAGGCCGTGGTTGGGACAGGATGGTAGTTCTGTAGCCAAGACGGGTACACCCTGAAAAAGCGCCACTTGTAGACGTTCACTTGCGCTGCTGTTTGGGTCCCGATAGCATCTGAGATCTTAATGTTACTCTCGGGCCCGAACTTCGCGAGCGCCTCCTTGAATTTGTTAATCTTGATCTCGCTCCACTTCCTCTGTGCTGTTGATTCCTTTCTCTGCTGCCTCCCTAGCATGCTGGGCACTTGCTGCCTCCATATGCTTCTCCCGTATGTGCTTGGAGCAAGAGTTCTTCGACGGGAACGTTAGCTGGCAGTACGGACATGCCTTCTCCGACGTTCCATCAATCTACAAGGGGGGAACCGCTACCCCGTGAGCGTGCCAGAAATGGAGGGAGGTGGAACGAAGGCTCACGTGGGTATATTCACACAGCGCGCACTGGAAAGTGATAAGCGTCAAATGCTTGTGTGAAACACCCATGTGGCGGACGAGCGAGTGGTGGGTGGGGTATGTAAAACGACAGCCGACGTCAGGGCAGGTGAAACGGGTCTGAGATGGATGTTTGACAATAAAGTCCGTTACGCGACCCAAAGGGGATGACTTGGAGCAGCCGTCGTGACGTCGACCGGTGGTTGTGGTGTGTTCCGGTAGCTGGCAGGAAGCGCACGCGATCCCCTTCATCCTGGTGTTCGCCCGACCTGGGACACTCATGTGCGCTTCGCCTTTCGATCTCTTCGGAGTCCTGGTCTTCCTCTGTCCCGTGCCCCTCAGACTTGCCGCCTGCAGCCACATGACTCTCGTCATCTCCCTTGGGACACTCACGCGATCTCGTTCATGTGATCACTTCATCAATATCCCTTTTGGAGCTAGGCTCCTCTTCCTCTGGGGGTCCGCATCCCTGCCGACGCGCCGCCTCTGTCTCTGGCCCCTCCTCGCTTTCCTCCAAGGTCGCAAACACGAATAGGTATAGTTACTCCTCGGCTCCCGGCCAAGATCAAGAGAGTTTAGTTCTACCCCTCCCTTAAACCTAACGATGTTGTTAAACTGGGCCCATGAGGAGAGATGCTTACTAATCACTGCAGTGTATAATTTATAGATGGTATTCTGCAAGCTGATTGGGCGCCAGTTTTTGATGTTTGCCGGGTCCTCTCCCTTGTGGATAAGTGGATAAGCATGGTAGAGGAGTTTTTTCAGCTGTCTGGAACCTTTCTGTTTCTCCTACAGGTGTTGAGGATGTTGGTGATGATTGCGGAGGTAGGGTCGACTTCCCCCCAGTTTGCATAAGTCACGTGATCGGGGCCGGGTGCTGATTGGTATGGCATCCTTTCACCACGTTTTTTACCTCTTGTTGTGTCATCTCTCTTTCCGTTACGTCCCCATCTGTAGTTGCTGGCCATGATCCAGACGGTGATGGGCCCGGGTTGTCAAAATCTGGTGTGGGTCTTCCAAGTTCTTCAAATTGGTCTTGGACTAATTGGCATGGTATTTGACAACGTAGGGGAGGTGCTTCCTGCTTGATCTGTTGCATGGCTTGCTTGGGGTTTCTTCGTTATAATTTCTGGATGTCGGCCATTTCTCTAATTCTCCTTTCCCTCCCACTGATGCGATTAGGCCTTCTAACTGGGTGTGTAGCCTCTCGTCTCCAGCCCCTCTGCCGATTTCTGTTGTTGTTGTCCCATCTATTGTGTTGTCTGTCATTGTTACAGAGTTCTGCAATTGTTCTTGTTAGTTCGTCCAGTTTGTTGCAGAAAGTTGTCCATTTGTGGTCATTGAGTAGAGGGGATTCTGTAAGACGAAGCAGTCCGGTTTGGAACAGGGTGTTGATCCTGTCTTTGTTGGTCTGATTTTGAGTTCGGGGTGTATTCCATGGTTGTTGGCTCTGCTGTTGTTGGGTATGCTCTGGGTTGAAGGGAGGAGCATTTGAGTTGAGACCATTCCTTCTGTTTGTGGTGATTGTCTGACCCCTTGTAGGCTGATTCAGTCTTTCCATCATAAGGCGATCACCTTCAGGCCCCCCTGCCTACCTCGGCCCTCCCCCCTTGCCCTTCCATAGCTAGCCTGGACATCAACCCTAGACCTATTAGTTCCACCTGATCTACCACCCTCCCCACGTTGAGGCTGATATGTTTACCCTGCCCTATTCCCCTAGAATGACCATGGGTGACTGGGTTCTCCCTAGATGGGTGGCTGTTTTGGACTTCCCCCTGAGGCTCTCTTGGTTCCTCAGCCCTTCCTCTTCTAGGGAATTGACCATTTCCTGATGCTATCTTTCTCTCCCCTGGTCTACCCCTTCTCACTGGCTCCTCCCTTCTGGTCACCCTCCTACCCATATTCCCATGCTGATCACCTTCCCCCAGTCTACCATCCCCCCAGTCTGACTCCCTTCTGCATCCCTTCCCATCGTCACAACGTCCCTCCCATGTCTCCCATTATCCCAAGGCTGGTCCTCCCCAGTGGGCTTAGTCCCTTCTTCGGGCCCATCTCCAGTCCCCTGTTGGTTGTTAAGATACTGTTCTTGTAGTGGGGGTTCATACCTTGAGTATCTTCCTCTTCCACACTTCTCCTGATGTCTGAGATGACTGTCCTGATGATTTGGGAGGTGCTTGAGATGATATTCTATGTTGTCTCAGATTGCAGATGAGTAAGGATTGATGTTTGTTATTGGCTCAGGTGGAGGTGTAGTGGTTTCTTCGTTGTTGCCAGCAAAGTCTCTCTCAGTGAAGTCCAGCCTTAGTCTCTCATGTACCGGATCCCTGGTGTCTGTGGTGACAGCCTGTTCTCCGGTTTCCATGAGGTGGGTGGTTTGTGTTGATTGGTGAACGTGTGATGGCCATCACCTTGGTCCAGTACCCAACCTGTTCACCATCACCTGTGGGCTGAGTCAGATGTAAGGGCATGGGTGCCCTCTGTGCTGCAATTGAGACATCAGCTCTATTGAATAGAGCGGACCGGGAACGAGGCAAGGTGAGGCTCTCCACAAATCATTCACAGTCACTAGAGTCAATCTCTGTGGTAGGGGGTGATGGGGCCTTGTTGGTGACTATGGAATTAGGGGAAGCGTGGCAGCTAGATGTTTCCGCTGATGTGTACTGAGGCGATGAGTCTACCATAGGCAAACCGTAATCAAATCTCCATAACGGGTGTTTTTGGAGGAAACGATATTTAAAACCGGCTGCTTGACCCACTGATTTTGTCCCCATTTTCCTAGCTAGTAGCTTGTTAGATTTGAGACCGTAGGTCTGTATTAAGCGTTTAAAGCGATCTATCTCTTGTTCTGTCCACCGATTTGTTTTAGCTTTCGCTTTAATGGCTGCTAGGGCTTTTGACCGTTGGGCCTGGTGTACTGCCCACTCATGATGTAATAAACCCCTGTTGGTCGGGAAGGACTTGTTGCAAAAGTCACAGTGCAGCCAGGCTTCTAGCTCATCCTCTGTTTCCGTATCGGAGAGGCGGCCAGTGACAACGGTAGGGTCTAATTGGGGTGTGTGGTTGGCGCGAAAGTGTGATTTTATTTCCGTTTAGTTGGTATAGATTGCTGGGCACAAGCTACACACCCATAGCTCACTTGTTGGTGGCACCCGATGGCGTCGTACGTGGGTTTCGTACGATTTGGTCTCCAAAAATATGATGAACAAAGCGGACACCGTAGAGTCCCAGACTCCGGGTACGTCCGCTTCCATTCCATATCGATTGAAAGGTCTAAGGACCTTTAGGGAAAAACCTCCGACGCTCCTTGTTATTAATGGGAAAACTGTCGTAGGAAACCCTTTTTCTGGCCTCTCGGCTAAGATCAGTCACGCCCACCAGTTTAACTTTATGGAGATGAAGACGCTGAGACAAATCTCCCCGACTGTGGCGCGTGAGTTTGGTGTCTCTACCGATAAGTCCGTCAGTAGGATGCGTACACCAGTAGTTTTGATGAAATTACAAGGCCTGCACCACGGAAACGGTGGCCCATTTCTGGGTGACCCCCCAGCTCATTCGGCTAGTATATACAGTACACACAAGAACATAAATTTAAACACAAATTAATTATAACTAAAATTTGGGGTTCAAAGTTAATGATTGTTCATGAGTGTTCATGCTTGTCTTTTCTTCTCCCAAATGCTAAAGCTGCCATGGATGGCTGGCCAGCTACACAACCGCCTGAAGGTCCTCAAGTATCTATCTGGGATCCTGAGACGCCGCAACAGGGGTTCATTTTGGGGGTCCCAGCTACCTAGGCTACCTACAATAAAGGCATCAATGACAATGTCGGTGCAGCCCCTTGTCCGTAGGATGCCCTCTAGGTAACTTTATTTTGCTACCTTTGCCCTTCTTGATTCTTCCCAACTGGCTCCTTCAAAGGGTACCGAAACATCGATCACTGTGGCTCTGAGTGTGGACTTGTCGAGGACCACCAGGTCCGGTTTGAGTGCACTAGTATCCCCAGGTATCGACTGCTCTAAGAACTGTATTCCCTGGCCCCTTGATACGACTTTTGACAGTCTTTGCAATATGGCATTGTGTCTGGCCCGTATTAACCCTTCGTTAGGGTCACAGTGATTCAAGATGTGGGCCAACGTTTCCTGCTCCATATTACAGCAGGACAACTCACATTTTCCATTCTTTTACCACATCGCCGCAGGACTGTTTTGGTCGGGAGCAGATTTAATCTAGCTTTAATAGCGAACCTGTATTCGCTAAAAGAGATATACCTCCCACTCCTGATGAACGAGTTGCTGGCAGAGTGTGCAGAGACGCACGAGAAGGTTCTACCCTGGTCAGGTGATGACTTCAGTTGGTTGATGTATGCCTTGTGCCTCTGTGCTCTCAAGAGTTTACTTATATCTTTTATCTTCCCCCAGCCTACCACCTTTCCCCCACCTGTGAGGGTCTTCCGCTCAATGTCTATGGTGGCAGAAAAACGGAGGGATTTCCGCACTGCACTCCATAGGGATTTGATGTCGGCCTTCTGTCCTTCACCTGGTACCGGGGGGGGGGGGGGGGGGGGGGGGAATTCAGGAAATTCTCCATCTCAATAGGTCCTCCTGTCCTCCTGGCCACCTCCTCCAGTAAGCCCCATGCTACCATGCGGACGGCAGGATCGCCGTCCGCACCCAGAACCTTGAATGCTGTGATAACCCTGGCAATATCTATTTCGTCTTCGATGCAGGGTATGCCCATGCCGCCTGAGTGTGGTGGTGCATACAGTGAGGCACTTGCCATTCTCTGCGGGAGTTTGAAAGCTGTCTTAACAGCCTCTTTCACCTCCTTATCTACCTTCTGCGCCCATGTCTTGTTTGGGAGCGTGTTCTGCAGGATGAAGGTGATGGCTGGCTTCGCAAAACGGTGTAACACGTCCAACTTTTGCCAGTCAGCCAGCCCAGAGCCGCAGATAAGTTGACAGTCGGTGATGTATCTGCTACCCTGGACCCCCAGTTCGGCTTTGGGGTCGGCTCCCACCTTGCATCCCAGATATTTATAGTGTTCGCCCCACTTTAGGCATGGTACCACTTTGTCTCCTAACTTGGGTGAGAATTGCTTCAGGCGACGATGCATCGGAGGGAGCCTGTGGCGGAGCGGGTCCATGACTCCAATGGTGTTGCGCAACTGTGTTCTTTGTAGGGAAGGACATGTGACAGACTCCACATACCCATAGTTCCTTTGGTGGAGCCAGGTAGTGGTTGTGGACGTGGCGCACGAAGGGTTTCTCATACCACATGCACGTGTGGAGCACCGGGGGCATTTGAGGGTGTTTAGAAGAGGGTAGGTCCTCTGTCAGTATTAGGCTTCGCTGCCATGCCTGTAATCCGGTGGCTACTGTTGGAATTTATTTCGGGAAGTGGGCACACACTCGAGTCCCGAGGGAAAATAAAAACCCTTCTGCAGAGGGAAAGAAAAACCTTTACAGTAGTCCACCGGTTGGCCCCTTGGCTAAGTGTTCACTTGTTCCATAGCGGATGGTCATCGAGATGTCCAACTGCACGATAGTTATAAAACTGATTGCAAAGAGTAAACAAGGCCTGCACCTCCCAAGAGGCCACCCCTCGCAGGGTGGCACTCTCTGGCTCATCTGGCCGGGTATGGGTACACACAGACCAGCTTCTGCTAATGGGGTATGTGCACGTACGTGATAAACATCAAACAAGGTTCATCCGACACTACACACAAAGTCAGCCAGTTTTTGCTTTCCAAATGGCGTAGGAGCCTTTAATTGCCTCAGTGCAGCAGAGCTTCCTAAGCAGTGCCTCATTCTCTGGGTCCCAACTACCAAGAGCCCCCACAACAAAACCATCAACCTCCACTTTCCGCTAACCCTTGGCACGCAGGAGAGGTTTTAAGTACGCATACTTATCTCTTTTGCCCTGCGAGCCATGTGAAAGACCTCACCCTCAAATGGGACTGTAACATCCACTATGAAGGCTTCAGCTCTAACCTCATTGAGGATAATCAGATCAGGTCTGAGGGCCATGTTGTCACCCGGCACTACCTGCTCCAAGATCTTGCGGCCTTTTGACAGAGGAACCGCATTTGCCAGTCGCTTCAGGATGTTGTTGTGGCGGGTCCTCACTCGGCCCACATGAGGGGGACAGTGGTTGATCACGTGGGCGAGAGTCTCCTGCTCAAGGTGACATTTTGGACAACTCGTATCCCGAATGTTCTTCCCAGATCTCTTCCTGACTGTCCTTGTTGGCAGGAGATTTAGGTGGACCTTCAGGGTTAAGCAATACTCGGCAAAGGTGGTGTATTTTCTCCCTCTTATTATCCAATGATTGCTGGCTGGGTGTAGCACCACGCATTCTGTCGCTCTGCCCTGGTCTTTCGACCCCCTCCATCTCGCCAGGTGTTGTTCCTGAAGAGCAGCCCTCGTAGCCTTACATATAAGGCTCTTCTTGGCAGGGCCAAACACTGTCGGCTACCTTGATCTCCTTTGATGTCAGGTTGATGGAGGCCTGACAGAGCTGCATGGACACCCTCACCCTGCTCCACAGGGACCTGATGTCACCCTGCCTACCTTCACCCCTCTGTGGGGGTCTGTTAAGGAAAGCTTGGGGCGATAGCATTCCCTGCGACCTCTTTCTTGCAGTAGCGCTTAGAGCGTTGAGTGCTACATCAGTCACTATGGGGTCCTTGCTCAGCGATAGGAGGCGGTAGGTGGTGGATACTCCATAGATGTGTACCTCATCCTCCATTCTTGGGAGGCCTATACCTCCAGCTCGCCAAGGGGAGTATAGGAAGGCATCCGGGCATCCGTTGTCCTCCTAGGGAGCTTAAGGTTGGTCTTTACAAGGGACCTTACCTTAATCCCCCGACACCTGGCGGTTTGTTGCGTTACTGCGACAAGAAAGTAGCGGTACCGTGACAAAATTTAGAAAGGCCTCCACCAAACCCTAGCAATGGAAATATGCATCGGTATATACTGAATTTAGTGTAAAAATTAATGGGTAGTAAAGCTGTTAATTTATTCGTAAGATAATAGCAGATCATTATTGCGCATGTGCAATTTGTGATTATGCTTCCATAGCAACGCTATACGTATCTTGCATACGCTATATGCTTGGCACGGTTACGCCCTTTTCTTGAATCGGTTTCTTTGTCTTTCTGGAGTTTCGCGTTAGTGTCTATTAGTTTTAATCGTCAAAAGTACTATTCAGCTAATTGACTTGACATCTTATCTAGTAGTTATTTGTGTCCAATTCTAAACTTTTTTTGTTACCACATGTACTAAGTTATGGTGTGTATGAGTGGTTTGGGGGCTTTGTAGCAATACGCCATTGGTAAGAAACAAAACAAGATGGTACTGCCTCATGCAATGCGTGTCGTAGGTGCACCGAATAATGACTGCAATTGTCCTTACTAGTATTTATCACCTTTGAGCCAACAAATATACTCCATGTTATTGTATTTAATCCTAACCTCTTCTGCCATTTTGCATCAACAAACAAATTGCTAGCAGAAACGAAATACACTTGTGGTTTAAGCAAAACCCAAGCCAGATGGGGTTAAATCAAGAAAGATTATTAGGGAGGGTGTTTTGGAGTATGTGAGTCCAGGTTTTGCAAAACGATGGATAGCATCCAATTTCTGCCAGTCTGTGAGCCCTGACTCAATGATTGATTTACAGCATCTTACATACTCTTACCCTGTGCAGTCACTTCAGCGTTGTGGTCTGTCCCTACCTTACACCCCAGATACTTGTAGTGGTCCTCCCACTTCAGTGACGGCAATAGCTCTCCATTAAATGTTGGGGAGGTTTCTGTGAACTGACGTGCTGATCAGGACAGCGTTAGTGTGCCACACTTTTTAGGGTTAAAGCTGAGTCCTGCCCAGTTGCTCGCAGACTGTACAGCCAGTAGCACTTCCTGCATACTTCGGTGGACTGGGTTAACACACATAGGTCATCTGAATATGGTAATGGCTTTCAACCAGGTTGGATAGGCCTTGACATTTAAACATGTTCACTTGGGTGGCACTCCTTGTACCAACAGCAGCGGCCAGCTTGATGTTGCTGCCTGGACTGAACTTACCCAGTGCCTCCTTAAACTTCTCTATTTCGCCCTGTCCCCACTTGATGCGGGCTGTAGATGTTCCCCGTTGCGTCTCTTTCTCAGCCGCCTCCCTCGCTCGTAGCGAGGGAGGCGGTGTCTTCTGCATATGCTTCTTGCGTATGCGTTGAACACGAGTGCTTGGACGGGAAGATTAGTTGACAGAAGGGGCACGCCTTCTTCCCCGAACCTTCGATCTCCGCGGGAGGGACTGCTACACTGTGTCAAACGGAAGTGGACAGATGTTGATGACAGTTTCAAGTGAGCGTAATTGCAAAGGGCGCACTTGAACCAGATATTCAAAGTGAATACCCTTGTGTGACACGCCCACGTGACAAACAAGAGAGGCATGGGTGGGATAGGTAAGCCAGCAAGCAGTATCCGGGCAGGTGAAGCAGGTCTGCGACAGGTGGAGGACAAAGTAGTTTATCACATTACCTGCCTGGGGGCGTGAGGTAGCCGCCCCTTGGTCGTCACGTGGTTGATGGTGTTCTGATGGCGCCTTGTCACTGGTACCCGTCTCAGCTGCACTCACCCTATCTTCTTCATTGGTCCAACACTCCTCCTCGGGCTCCACCTCTTCATCCTCGTCCGTTTTGATGTTCACAAGAAAGTTTTCTTGGCCCAAGACCAGGTAGAGTTTAATTAATTAAACCCCACCCCTCCCTTAAACCTAAGGCTCGGTCTAAACCCAAAAGCTCCCCCCGCTGGAAAAAAAAAACACCCGAAAATTGAAATCCAATTACACTCTTAAGAACAGTTTAAATCTTTCATAATAGGACATTGAGTTACATGGGATACATGCACACGTCAATACACCATTACAAGGCCGTATTCAATCCCATCGCTGGGAAGCCCGACTGCCATTAAGGCAGGATGTGACTCATTACACTAAACAAACACACACACAACACGATGGTAAGAGCAAAAATGAGTTGAGTAATAAAATTGTGGAGGAAACATGTAGGATGCGTTACATCCAGAGTGCAGCGACCATTCTCAAATGAGAGCTAGGCCCCATGTCAATGAAAGTTATTGTTACAGAGGTGAAGTTAGGAATGTGGCTACAATTTCAAGTCTCACCTTATTGTTGCAGAGATGAGGGTTCAGGAGGTATCTCCTTGATAGCTGGATCAATTGGTCTTCTCTGGGTGCACATGCTTGTGTACCATATGTTCTGTGACCCAGCATCAGCGGAGACTGCACACAGTCTGGGCATCAATGATGCATACTTGCGACCAATGCACAATGAGAGGACCCTATCATTTGCAGGATACCAGGACCCTAGGCTTCCCACGATGAATGGGTAGATGGTAACGTTGGAGTAGGATTATAGAAGGGTCTATTTGAGAGGCTCATACTACTCTAGCTTTGCCTTAGCAGCCTCCTCAAGCGCCAGTGGAGAGCCTTCAAATGGGCAGCTGACCTCCACGACGGTAACGGTGAAATTGTCAGCGGATATTATTCTGCGGTCAGGCCTGTTGTTTCCTGTAGTGCCAGGTATTGCCTGCTCCTTGAATTTTGTTCCCAAGCTGAGAGGAACAGCTCGCACAATCCTATCAAGGATGGCATTGTGCCTCTCCCGTACCAGCCCCCAGGTTATTGTGTCAGTGGTTCAGCACTTGTGCGAGGGTTTCCAACATCCTTCCACACAAATGACACTGGGTGGAGGGGACTTGCTGGTGACATCAGGCTTGGACTGTTCTCGTGGGCAGCAGATTGAGTCTAGCCTTGTGTATAATTCTATACTGGGGGAAAGTTAAGAATGCCCCAGTATACATAAAGAACGTGGAGTCCGGATGCAGAGCCATGGTGTCAAATGCCCTCTCCTGGTCTGTCGATCTTCTGATTCTTGTCAGGTGGCGCAACTTCATAGCCTGCTTCAGGGCCTGGAATACTTGGTTCCGCTTTGCCCAGGACAGGTTGTGTTCTTCTGTATGCAGTAGTGCCGGGTCTTGCGTTAACTCTATGGTCGCCCTGCGTAACAGAAAATTGTGCTCGGCACAACCATCATATGCCAGGAAGCCATTCTGAGACGAAGAGAATGCTGATGTTGAAATGGCCCATGAGGCAATTCTATGGGCAATAATGACTGAGTAAAGCTTGTAGACTGTAAGCTGATGGGTCTCCAGTTCCTGATATCTGACACGTCACCACCCTTGTGTATAAGTGTCACTGTGAAGTGTTTCCATTCACGGGGTACCTTCACATTGGCCCTGCAGACACTGAAAATGGCTGCCAGAATCAGCCCTTTG
The DNA here is from genome assembly GCA_963681505.1 of Eunapius fragilis. NCBI lineage: Eukaryota > Metazoa > Porifera > Demospongiae > Spongillida > Spongillidae > Eunapius > Eunapius fragilis. The sequence continues at coordinate 3,386,878 of OY811991.1, forward strand.
GGGTCCACCCACCTCCTATCGGCATAGCTGATACAGTCACTGGAGCAGATCTTTTAGCTCTCTTGAGCTGTCCAAGTACCTCCTCGGGAGAATGGCTCACTGAGGATATCACCCTCCTCATTCTCCCCAGGAGCTTGGGGTTGCCTTGGAGGGAACCACGGGGGTGGAGGTCCCAATGGGGGTGAATCAGTGTATGCACCATTTAAGTGCTCCACAAGTTCTGCTTCCCTGATCTTGCAGTTTCCCCCCCTCCCCCCCAATTTAACATCTATCAGCCACTTGACCAAGGATTGATTGCTGCTCTAAAAGCAGGCTACAAGTGCAGAGTTTTGACAAAATTGGTGGAAACAGCTGAGAATATGATGAGTTTCAGAAACTCAGTAGCCAACTTCCCGCTGGCATGGCTGGACCGTTGTATGGCTTCCCTCCTCATGTGGGGGGTGCAATGACATTGTTGAAAGACTCATGGGAGAGTATTTCATCCTCTACAGTAGCTGCATGTTGGGCCCACTCCCACTGTCTCTCATCTGTTACCACTACCGAGCTGCAAAGCGAGTCTCATGACTACACTAAAGAAGTGGAATCCAAATCTATTGATGAAATGTGCAGCAAGTTAGACATTACAGACGGTCGGGGCTCTCAGCTCCACCGATTTGCGGTCCCTCAGGCTCAGATAGTCAAGGGTTCTGAACACCACATCGCGACTCCAGTGGACTCATGACCGATAGTGGCAGCAATAGTTTCGCAGCAATCAGGGGCTGCTATGGGCATTTTCATAGGGGACGGCATTCAGCCAGTCCAATCAAAGGTTGCAGAATGGATCTGGTACTAGGAGTTTATTGAGGTGGTCCAGGATCTTCTCCAGGAGCAGTGGGCTGTTAAAAAGGAGGCGGCGGGAACACTACTCATTCCGAACAGAAGGAAGAAGCAGATCACTAACATCAACCTGTGGCTCCAGTGCTTCACTGCCTACGTGAGCATAATGTCTAGGCATTTTCCCCGCTGATGTGGTGGAACTACTAGCCTACATGTCTCAAATCCATAAGGCCAGCCAGGAATTCGTGGGTACCGCTTGGGTAAACTAAGACATGACATTCAGAAAGCAAGATGCAGCGTTGGGCAATCGGAGGTGGTTGGCCGTTAATGCATGCCTATACTCTCTTTGTTTTAAAGGCAAGGCAATGCCAGGGAAATACTGTGATTTGTTCTTCTCCACTGTTCATGCTGCGCCATGCAGGAAGTCTGCCGTAATTTCAATTCCGGGAGGTGTTTTTACTCAGTTTTCGAGGCATCACATTTGTTCGTCATGTGAAGGCGCTCATCCTGCGGTCTCATCCCTAGATCTACCAGGCCCAATTCGGCGACTGACAGGCAGAATCGACACCCCCCTATGACAATGTCATGTGTATCCTGTGGTTGATGTTTTGATTCAGTGGATTGCTATTGCTGATTAATGCATAGTTTGGTGTTAATTATGGTGCCGTGGTCTACTTGTTGTAGCTTGACCACAGGACATGAATCTACAGTTCTGTCTTAGGTCAGCTCCAAAGTTGTTTACGCTGTCACCCACGACGTGGAGTGTGGAAAACCAATCATGCAACTATCGACTGGGTCATTCCACATCGATTGGGCCCTCTTTATATGAGTTACAATAAATTTCCAATTCTCCTTATAGGTATGAACACTTTCACTTCATATATGTATACTACAAACCTCTTCATTATTAAAATATCGAGCGCTGAATATTTAATTGCCATAATGACCTTTCATACTTTGCATTAATTTACCTACTTCCTTGTGAGAATCTAATTTTTGATTTAACTAAAGACAGGCATGACACTGAACTGTTTGACGAACTTAAAATTAGATGTTGACAGGGTTGGCCATTATCACTAAGTATTGGTGAAATTTCTATGTTTTGTGAAGCTCATTATTTCAAAATGACACCAAAACGGAAGGGTTGCTACTATGTATCAGGATCACCTTTCGTACCAAATCTGGCTTTGGGCCAATTGAGGGTGTGGCCATTACACCTTGCTAAACTCCTGACTTCATCTATTCATCACAACAGTGTTGGTTTTAAAAGTTTATTTATTAAATAGTTTACTTAATGAAACACCCTATGCAAGCGCTTGCATATGATGTTGTGAACCAATTATGCATAGGTATGCAGTCATGGTGTGACGTTAGGGAATAATGCTTGATTATATATTTATATAGCAAGAGGATAATATTCTTCATACCTTCTACAACAAGGTAACAATGCTGGAATGGTCCGGGTGGACCATAGTCTCATACCCGGACCAGAATGTACTTAACGATGATACAATATGGCATCACGTATACAAAGGGTCTGGGAAAATGGTACAGTAGTAAAATTGTTCTGTTCACCGGAATGTCGGCGTGACCATCAAATTGCAGCAGCGTTGTGGTAATTATCAATCCTGGCATTGATTCCAACGCTAATGTTCTATGTTAAAATCCACTAAATCACCAGCCATAATTAATATGCAATTTGATTGCACACACCAGACCACAAATGGTATCGCTATGGTGAAATAAATTGCAACTTGCAATAAAAGTTAGTACTGCATGATCACCGCAACCGAAAAGAAACCATAACACTTCAGTGTCACGATGTACTTATCAAAAGGTGTCAACACATTGTCTTGTGGTAAAATTAAGTGACACTGAAATCTTCACATATTAGCTTAGGATCAACTACTTGTTTGAGTTGAACTAATTGTTGATCAGTCAGAGGACAATTTGATCCTTCCAAAACAACATCTTCAATGCTATTCATTCTAGAAGGCCCAAACCAATCTATGACATAATCAGAATAATTTGATTCTTCCAGAGTTCTTTCAACTGCAGCAAGGTCAGTACTTAGTGTAGACATACCTTGTATCCAAAGTTGATACGGAGTTATATTTCCTTCTGAACGTAGTTTGTGATGACTGTATTACGAAATATGTCTAGTAGGTGTTGTGTGTGAGGTATGAAAACATAATGTAGACAATACAAATCCTTTTCAAATGAAGGATCCAATATTCCTGCACCTTCCATATCATGGAACAGTCGATGAAAGAGAAATGCAACCACTGAATACATCCCTCCATAATCGTTCAATTGGCTGGTTGTGTACGCTTCTACCAGTTATGAAACTTCCTCGCCCAGGTCCTCGATTAGGATGATTTAGCATGTACATTGAAACCTTAACATTTTCACCACCTTTGTCAGATCTGACTCTAAAAGGTAATCCATATAGAGCTACAGCGTTCATAAAGTGTTGTAGGACACTGTCAGCACTGTTGTCAAGCTCTCAAATAGACTGGTAGTCTAGAGAATCAATCCCAGCATGAATAATAATGTGCCATCTTATTAATTTGTGATGACCATCTATATGCCACAGACTATTTGCATAGGAACTTTCTACTACCTTCTGTGGAATACCTTCTTAATCCGACTTCGTACAGCTTTGGGGTCTACAGTTTTTAATGCATTTCAAACACATTTTCGTTGTATTTGAAATCCCAATTGCACTAAATCTGCTGAAGCTTTTCTGGCCAGAATTAGGATGAAGCACTGCAAATTCACATGCAATGGCTTCAATGCTGTACTCCTGAGCGTCTGATAGACCAAACTCACATATTATTCTAGATATAGTACTTGGAGACACTTGAAGCATGGTAGCTATGTCAGCAATTTTGAACTGGAAACAGAGCAAAGACATCAACTGGTCTTCTGCTACATTGATGCAGGGTCGACCCCAACGAGCTTTGAATCCTCCTTCCACACGATTTCTGTTTTCAAGATACATATGTATATCTGATACATAGTACTTGTTTAAATAATAAGTCTGCGTCTTCTCTGGACAGGAGAATGTCGCATACAAACAGGGTGTCATCTAAAATGCTCTCTGTACAAAGCAATAATTCGAGCAATCTCTTTGAATTTCTCGTTCTACTGCAATAAGCTTTGACTCCATTTCATCTAGAAGGAGATCCACATCATCAACAGAAACTTCATCCGACACGCTATCCACCATGTTTTATAAACCCATATTTTAAATCAAATATATACTATTAGAGCAAGTGTACTTTTAAAAGGTTGACCATTTCTGCCACGTGCTTCCATGAACGTGTGAATGGCTACGCTCAACGAGGAGCAAACAAAGAAACTCCAAGAAGGGCTTCAGTTACTGAGTTCAGCTTTGTCAAATCCAGCAGGCTCTACTTCAGGACTAAGGTAAACGTTTCATTTCATAAAATAGCAGTGCAGTATTCATTTTCAGCGAGGCCGCAACCATAAATAACCCACGACATGTAAGATACTGTGGACATTATTTCTCCTTTATTAAATAATCAGTTTGGTCTACATTTTGTGCAAATAGTAATGTGTTTTGGTACCAAACAAGGCACTGAGGTATTCAAATAGTAAATCGCCCAGGGTTGTAGATCAATACATGATTTTGTTCATCAGTTGTGTCACGTGTCATTTTGCAATTGTAGACATACAAGTTGCAAATGCAGCCTCATGACTACTTAGCACAAGTATTTTAATTGGAGGTCATTGCATGACCAATTATAACTTGCGTTGTTATATTATGATGGCTGTGAATAATTCCAACTCTAGAACGTTCTTAGAGCGTGCCTATTAAGTAAGCTACGTATGTTCCTGGACTTTGTATTCGTGTGCATCGATATAAGTAGGAGTAGTTACAATAACATTACGAAATGCTGGAACTTCTATTTTATGGTTAGGAAGTGCATATATGGGATAAAAGTTCAGTAATAGGTGTTGATGTTGCATACCCATGATCTTGATCTTCTCGTTGTATACGGCATTAAGCTGTTTGCCTTGAATTTGCTGCGCAAGCCTCGACTCGGGTGACCTAGAACCATGACAATTATAATTATATGGGACAGTGTCTAGCAAAATCACCCTTCTGGGTAGTTTTTCAAGTTTTCAAATTTTTTGATTTTCCGTGAACTCCAAAGAGCTGCTATCAGATTGTCCTTGCGCATCCTAAATTGGACTATCCATCATAGGCACTGAATTTATAATTAGTCATACATTTCAATGTGAGCGTTATTTTTCTTTTGCTTGCCCTGGAAATTTTGAAAACGTATCACAAGGGTGATTTTGCTGGACACTGTTCCATATCATGTTAATGTCTGAACTTAACAGTTGATGGAAGTCAGTTGCCTATATGCAGTCCTGCACTTGGTACTCTTAGGCAAATAAGGAGCAATGCTCTGAGAGAGCAGAGGAGTAACTTTGCCTCTTATTCTAGTGCGTCAAATTCTAACAAAAAGAAAGAACAGGGACAATCTTGGACTGTGCGATTTGTGTGTCTTGACTCTACAGAGGCTTGCACTGCTCCCTGTATCCTTCAGCTAAGGAAGAATTACAACTGGGCTTGGTGAAAAGATTAGTCCCTGAAATATCATGCACCGAAGATGAATTCAATGATCTTATTTTGGGATCATTTCCAAGGCTAAAAGAATGTGGTGGCTATGAATTAATGAGATGCATTCCCAATTCTAAGCATCTGGAGATCATATCATCCAGAATTGCTCAGTCCCCAAAGTTACTCAAAACTATTGTTGGGAATGGTCAGGTCTTCATTCAGAAGGATCTTTGTCATGTTCCTGATGAAAGCATTTGTTCATCTCCGGAGGTAAATCCTCAATGATTGTCTTATTGGATGAAGTTATTCTTTATGTACTACCATGTTTAATAATTTTTTTCTAAAGAGAACTGAAAGTGCCTTCACTGCCTTAAGGAAAGTCAGGTCTTCATTCAGAAGGATCTTAGTCTTGTTCCTGATGAAAGCATTTGTTCATCTCCTGAGGTAAATCCTCAATGATTGTCTTATTGGATGAAGTTATTCTTTATGTGCTACCATGTTTAATAATTTTTTTCTAAAGAGAACTGAAAGTGCCTTCACTGCCTTAAGGAAATCGAGGTGCATGCACTAAGAGCTCATGTAGAGACATGCAATAAAAGGTATGAGCTCAATACAATACTGCCACAACACACACATTGTTACATGCAGCATATGTGTTAAGAGTATAATAAGGTCTCTGAAACTGAAAGTTGAGTAACCTGTACTCATACATTAGTGTTCCTTCTGAAGTCAGCGGTGATGGACAGGAGAGTACTGATGAAAGTGCTGGGGTACTATCCAGGTCTCACAGAAGCACATGAAATAGACAAAGGTGTGTTTATCATGGATACTAATGTCTTATGATTGAACAACTTTTACCATCCAGGTCTCACAGAAGCATACCAAGTAGACAAAGGTATACTCATCATGGATACAATCTTTATGCATGGTTGAGCAATCTGGATTCATGCTTCAGTGTTCCTTCTGTAGTAAGTGGTGATCCAGGACAGAACAGGACTGATGGTATTGAATTTTCCACCACACCATTAAGGTATCTAAGAGACTCATAAAACTAACTACTACAAATCTCATCTTTAAATCTTCCCTCAGTGATTCATCTGTAATTATAGTGGCAAATAACACAGGTGATGAACTTGAGTGCATCTCATCACCTTCTGATTGTGGAGAAATGTGAAAATCAAGAGCACGAGATACTTGAACAACAGCTACTGTCAGAAGATCTTCTTGACATCATGGAACTTGCTGAAACAGATCTTAGTGTGGAAAGCCACACACAGCACGGGATTGTACAGATTGGAGTGCATCGAGCTTACAAGTGAAGAGACGCAACGACACCAGGTGGTCCAGTGGGCTCCTTATGGCCACTAGATTCTTTCAACTATTTCAGCATACATTGAAAAAAGTAGTGACAGAAAAGTGAAGCTCCTGTCCTTGACATCGATGGAGTGGGATATCCTACGACAGATGATTGGTGTACTTACTGCTCCTCATTTGGTGTCTCTGAAGGTGAGTTTGATCTATGCTCTTGCCGTGCAGCTATTGATTTGTCTCATTGTACAGGCTCAGGAAAGTGGACCAGGGACAATTGTGTCATGCATGTTGGAGATGTCCTACCTTGTGGACGCACTGTAAGATGATCAAGTTGACTGTCCTGTTGACCCGCCCATTGGTGCTGTTCACCTTCATTCCTATCCCTAAGGAGGACTTATATGAGTGTGTTCAAACTATTCGTACTGTATTGCTCCTGGAGATTGATCGACTTAATCTAGTGAGACCTACAACAAAGGTGAAGCTAAATCTTGTGTTGGATCCTCGCACAAAAGACCTGGATTTCTTGTTAGATAGTGACAAGAAAGCTTGTTGGAGTGCACTTGAAGTGGAGTATGAGTGTGCTGTGAAAGAAATATCTACAAATGCCTCCGATCCTGCAGTACAGCAACAAGGAATGGGTCATGCAGACAAGAAGACGGGAAAACAAGGAGAAATGAAAAGAAGTGCATTGCATGATGATTGTCATACTTCATTAGAATGTGTGAAGAGACGTAAACAGGGTTCACAAATGCTCAGCAAAATGGAGGTGGTACGTACACAGTCAGAAATCAATGCTTGGAAAGAGATACAATAGGTGACCGTGATAAATGGTATGGTGGATGGACAACCTTTTAGCATCTGCAAATTCTGGAAAGAGCTCACCGCTCCTAGTACTGATGCAAACAGGACCACAATGAAGTACAAAATTTTGGGAGAGATAGCACGTGAGAACATTCCTGCCTGTATCTGCACACAGCTGTGACAATGAAAGAATGTTTAGACATGCCAAACTCCTAGTGGATGATCTGCGACACAACTTGGTTCCTTCAACAGTATCACATATCTTATTCCGTCACCAGAATAAGGACCTCATTCAAGATTGGGTAGATCTAAAGACTGTACTAAAGGGTGGAATGGATATGTCAGAGGACTCTTAAGGTGTTGGTACATGTACATTCACACCAATAATGGTTAGAATGTGTAATTCTCAGGATTCTGTACTTTTGCTTGCTGCTATTCTTGCTTGGCTTTGTGCATGTTTCTAAGTAAACTATATTGCTGGACAATGCCAAATGTGTTTGTGTGTGTGTGTGTGTGTGTGTGTGTGTGGCTTCCTTCCGATCATGGATCCAAATAATAAAGTTTATAATTAAACCTCATTCCTATCAACCTGGATCTTCAAGGATCATTGCGGTCAATTGATCCGCATCCGCTCTAAAAATTATGCAAATTCAACCCTGATCCTGATCCAGTATCTAATAGAGGATATGCAATGTTTAAATATTCATAGGTCAAAAGGTCGACGGTGAGCGGCTGTTAGAAATAGTATAGGAAATTGTTGGATTAGAAAGGTTTTCGTGATGTCGCGTCGTCAATGCTGCGTTTGGGGGTGTTCAAATAGAAAAGGAAGGTGTCCAGTTGACGTAGATGGAAAAAGAAGGTGTAAATGTGAAGAACTATACGCGCGTAGCTGCCCTGAATCAAGCAATCTCTTGACTCTACACAATATTGGAAAGATGTCACAGGGAATATCGCGAGTTGTTATAGCACATATCAACAAAACAAGGAAAGGACTGAATGGTGCAGTTTGGAAACCTGGACCTGAAGCGTATATCTGCAATTCCCATTACGAGAATTTTCAGGGTCCCACTAGGTCATGTCCAAATGTTGTTCCTGTGTTTTTTAGACGCTCTTACGACTCTTTGACTGTGCCAAACCGAAAGAAACAACGGAGATCAGTTGTACGTTGTTCTGCTGTGCCTATGGAATGTGAATCACCCGGTTCACCCCTTCTTGTGACATCATCAAAGTCTGTTGTTGAACTGTGTTCTGTTGTACTCTCTGACACAGTGCAAGAAGTAGGACGGTTGCAGAAACATGTTGGTAATTTGGGAAGTGCACATCAATCTGCTCAAAGCTGAGATCAAGACATTGAACACAACCCTCCAACGGTTGGATGTTCACCTATTAACCAATGACCAGTTCACAGGCCTGAGCCAGAGCATGTTTGGAATTCTGCTTTGCTGGCTATCTCCTATGTTACCACGAATGTATATGCCTACATACCCTCGTACACGCTCTCTTACTGAGCCTCAGAAGTTTATGATGGTGTTGATGCGAATTCGTCTTAATTTAACTCAACCATATTTGTCAGTTCGCTTTGATATTGATCAGAGTACTGTTTCACGTATTTTGAATAATTGGATACCTTTCCTAACCTACCATCTAAAAGTTATTATTAAATGGCCCGAAACAACAATTGGACCCACTAAATCTCCATATAATCACCTGCCAAATTCTGTAGCCATTATTGATGGAACAGAGATTTTCATTGAACGTCCTAGCAATTTGGATACTCAAAAATCATCTTACAGTGACTATAAAAGTCATACTACTGTTAAATATCTTGTTTCAATTGACCCATTTACTGGGGTATTCAACTATGTATCGAAAGGATTTTCAGGTAACAGTAGTGACAGGTTTGTAGTAGAGAATAGTTCATTTTTAGACATTCTAAGACCAGGGCAACGAATTATACCAGATCGAGGATTTACAGTTAGAGATTTGTTTGCTAAGAAGAAAGCCTTCTTAACAATTCCTTCATTTTTGAATGGTGCTAGTAAATCAACTGGACAGCAAGCAATGGAAACACGAACTATTGCAAGCGTTCGAATAAAGGTTGAAAATGCTTTGAAGAGAGTAAAAGACCAAGATATTATCTTGCACATGTCCTAATGAATAAACAAGAAGATCCTTGATGACACTTTTATCATAGCATGTGCATTGTGCAACTTGCAACCTCCACTTATCAAGTGACATTTGTTTTACATATGCATGCAAATTCAGTGTGTAAATGTACATGTATGATATGCCACACATTCATTTATAATCAATTTGAGCACAATTACATACATTCTAACCTACGAATGATTTCTGGTCCTACTGAACTATTATAAAATGATGCAAGTGTCTGTAACATATTACTCCAAAGATCTGCATTGAAATAGATGCGCTGAATGTGAATATCCATGCAAGTCCATGTCACTAAGTCACAATATGCTGCTTTGGTGATGGCAAGTTGTCCTGTAATTTGATAGTAGTCGTCTCATGGTCTAAGCATAACTTTATGTCATTTTCGGTTTTCATCAAGTGAAATGTTTTATCATCACAGGCTTTGCTGATTGTTGTGTTGCGATGAACAAAAGGACATTTTACCTCTACTATGCCAAATTCATCACCCTCTCCAAGTATAATTCCATCTGGAGATGCACCTAGAAAGGGATACTTGTCACAGACAAAAAACCCACATCGGTTTACTGTGTGCCCTGACTTTTCTTCATATAGTTTTATGGCAATTTCTTCATGAGTAGAAGCCCACTCCAAGGCTGGTGAAACAGGATGACCATAGTCCCCCATAACTACTTTTAACAAAGATAATGGGTAGTGGCCAGGCTTACGTCGACGATTGCATACTTTTCCAAAGTTGCTAGCTGTTATTCTCCACTGCCTTGCATCCATCCACAGTGGATTGTCTCTTTGGCCTATGGTCATTGTTTGAATCAATTCCACTTTCACTGGAGTTAGCTGCAATGATTCGACTAGGTCATTTACAGTAATAGGACGTTCAATTTTGCTAAGCTTTTCCATTGGGTCAATAAGTGGAGCACTATCAACCTCGTATGCAATGGTTTGGGAGACAACTTTATGTCTCTCTGCCTCTTGGATGAAGTAAAGCCCCACCCCAGTTTGTATGCCTTCTTTTCTGCATTTTTCAAGAAGTTTTGAAGGATCTAAGCATGGTCCATCAGGCACCACATAACCCTCATCTGTTGCTTCTCCAAAGTCTAAGTTAGTTGCTAGCATGGCTTTTCCTGCACTTGTAGGCCTTGACCAGATGCAAGCCATACTAGTACTCGCTTTGGAAGTCACTTCAGACAGAGTTAATAGCAAGGCAGAGATGTGAACACAGCTTTGTGTTTTACCTGCTGGACAATCACAGTTCCCTCCCACAACGTGTGAAGTACCAGCAATTAATTCGACCTTCACAAAACATTTGTAGAAGACAGGATTCTTACGCATAGTGGGTCTGCACTTGGCTTTCACATATACAACGAGGTTAGAACAGGCTTTCTCAATATCAAACACGTGTCCACAGCTACAAAGACGAATCCCAGTGCGATAGTTCTTTGTGTATGCGCCTAAGCGCTTTAAGTATGTACACGCGATATTCTCATCTACTTCAGGGAGTCCTGTTGTTGCCCAATCAGAATCTGGAAGCTCCATGAAACTGATTGCTGACTCTACGTTGAGCTCTTTGAAACTTGTAGCGTCGATTTCTAATTCAAGCTCTTCCGTTTCCATAAAATCCAACACTCGGACAACCAACTCATTTTTCCGGCCTGTAAGTGGTAGATTGCGTTGTCTTAAGAACTCTTTGAGTTTTTCAACTGTCCACGATGAAGGATCCGTACCAAAATGCGTCAAAGGACCAGTGCAACTCGCCATTTTCCTATACAATCAACGTCAAAAATCTACTTCCGTTCACCGTCGACCTTTGTGACCTTTGGTGGGCGTTGCAATGCATATCGTCTATTGGCCCAACATTTATCCCGATCCACAGTTATATGGATTCAGTTCCTTTTGATCCACATCCAGATCCATGATCCACTGAAAACAATGCTGGTCAGTTGATATTAATGGGGATCGTTCATTGTGGATGCAGTTTTTCATACTTTGCACCCGCATTATACAAGTATATTAGTGGCTGCAGTGTAGCAGAAATAAATATTATTAATGAAGATATACAAGCATTATTTGAGAAGGGAAATTAATTGGTTATTTTAATGTATTTGACATCCAGCCAACTCCTATGACAAATTGCACTCTCTAACTTTAGTTGCACAATACTGACACAGATGAATGCATGGCCAGTATATGCTCAGATTATTGTGATGAGCTACAACGAGTTGGCTGTCGTATCTTGAACTGGAAAACAAAAGACAAGGAGAGAGTGATGAAAAGCATTAAGCTGCACCATGTAATATTAAATAGCAAAGCCGAAATGGATCAGTTAATGAGTGGATTGCAAGCTCTTGGTCTTCTAGCTGAGATGCAGCACAATCCATCTGTACTTCAGCCTTTGTTTGTCCGCTCTGAACTTAGTGTCCTATCAACAGATAAGCAAACATGCAGTGCATATTACTCTGCGTGACGCATTGAATGAAGTAAAATTAGTATGGTGATATAAAGGCTAGAATTATAGTCAACCCAGGGGTGTATGGTGAATAGTAGTGTCGAACCTTCCTTTCTCCAATAAGGATCAAATCAAGAGCCTTTTAGTTGGTCATTGGGAGGTAGCAATGCAAGGAAGAATGAAGAGGAAACGTATATGATGTTCTTAAGATTTTTTTATACAATTGTGAAGGTAACTTCAAAGAATGACATTATTGTTCAGTGATTTCATCCTTTTAATTTCATAGCTGGAGCTACTGAGGCATCTTTGCAACAAGTGTTGCAGTTTTTTTTCAGAAGCAACCAACAGGTTTTGATGTCACTCCTACAATCACATTTGATGAAGCAACTATGTCATAAGCCCTATAAAGTTTTTGAAGAATACCTACAGTATGGTATTCTGAACAATGGTGGTTTTGACTTGTATTGACTTCTTTTATGCATTAATCTCTAACGGATACTTTACTTTTGATCGGTGCTTTAAATTTTTTTGTTGTTCTTTATCTGATTCATTTTCCCAAGACAATTCATCCATTTTCATTCAGGAATTCATATCTATTACATGCCACTGAATATCTTCATTGTTGCTTCTCACGCAAGATCCATCCTAGTCTATTCCATAATCAAACTGAAATGTTACATCTTCCACTTTCAACTATATGTGTCAAGGGAACCCTGCAGAACTTGATAATACAATGTATGATGTACTAGATGGTACTGCATGTACAGAACTCATGTTAAAAATTCATTTTACTATACATATCCATTTAATATTAATTGACGAAACAAAATACCTGCACCACAGGACAGGTCAGGACAGGTGCCTCGTCTTTTAAGTATCGCATGTAAAACGTATGAAGAATATTATCCTCTAGGGTATCAGAACCTACGCGAGTAGGTTCCATATAGGAATCCTGCTGTATCATGAATTTCATTAAAAAACGTCATTTGCGTCTAGCAGGACAGCCAAGAGTCGGGTCACTTCGCTCTTAGTGGCAATCGAGCGATATCAAAAAGGAGAACAGTTCTGCGTTATACATATGTCATAAGACGGTGTACTTTTAGAGAACAAAAATACTCGTCCCCATCGTCCGTACCCAGTCCCACCTAAAATTTCTCCTCCGTCGTCATCTTCTTCTTCCTTCGGGATAGCATAACTCACGACAGGAACGTTTGTAAGGCACGCCATGTGTACCAATCGCTTCAGGATGTGTCCGCATGTTATCTTCAGGTGTCTGTTAGACGCCTAACCGATCGGGCAATTAGCTGAAGCTAGTAGTACCTTATTTGGTGTTGATCTACAAATAGCACATTACATCACAATGTTCATGATGCACCAGTATAAAATAACCAGCGTTATCAAATTCAATGGTTTTACCATACAATCTCAAGGACAATTCTGATTCCACTCGAGCATCTAAAAGTAGAAAGATCCAGATACTGCCAGATCTGCCAAACGTGCGTATGTCAAGCGCGGTACCGAAAGGAACAACATAACGACCACCCAAAGGTACGTTACGGCATCGATAAATGTTGGATTGATAAATTATGAGCATGCATGGTATATCGCTAAAATGGAAGGAATAGTTTAGTTACAGTGGAAGATACTGCGTCTCTCCGTTTTATAGTAATATGCGCTGTTTGAAATGTGTGTATAATGCCAAAGTTGCTTACGTCAATTTGGTCATGTATTGTATTGCATGGTTTATCTGATTATAGCATGAGATCAGTTTACTTCCAGTACATTTATCCTATGTTTTATATGGCTTCGCTTTAAACCTTTATCAATCCTTTGCTCCTCAATGGAGATAGTCTGGAGACTAGTGTAATATTTGGTACACACCTCAACAGAATTGCAGATTCTAAAATAAAACTGTCATGATCACGCAAGTTGACGTTTATGCTACCTGATTCTATGCGTTTCAAGAACTAAATACAATACCAAATCCACCAGAAAAATTTAGGAAACAAGAAGGTTGGTGGTATATAGGAATCAAAGGTGATGGTGGTGTAAAAACAAGGCTTCTGATTGAAAAGGAAAAAGACCTATATTAGTACACACATTTAAATATGACAACATGCTGCTAATATAGGTCTATTTCATTTTTCCTTATCAATCAGAAGCCTTGTTCCCTTGCTTTTTACACCACCATCACCTTTGATTCCTATATACCACCAACCTTCTCGTGTAGAGAATGTTTTTATTACTTGTTAGCTATATACAATCAAGCATTATACTTATACCCTAACGCCACGCCATGACTGCACGCCTATGCATAATTGGTTCACAATATATACATGTACTCAATAGATTACATGAAAAGATAATTGCATGATGATGTACTGTGTCATAGCTTTCCACAGATAAGACCTCCCTCGTATTGTTCCTATTGATTACCATGGCAACAAGATACCATACTCTGACCTAATTGCCAGTACTGTTGTTGTACACACTTTATAGACAAAGGCATGGAGTGGAAGGAAGGGTGTGATCAGCTAGAATCACCATATACACACTTATAAAGAACATGGGCTGTGTGTTAAAAGCCTTGGTCTACTTCTTGTAGCTTGACCAGTCTACTCAGACAAATATAGACAAAGGAATCAGTGTTTTTATTTGACAATTGTGACCATCAACATTTTTAACCAATGTGCATACCCTCCACACCCACCCACCAATAATAGGGACAGTAAACAATGCACATGGTGCCTTGGCTTGCCGTTGTTATATATACATATGAGAAATAGGTGGGTGGGGTGATATGATACATAGGTTATAAAGGTCATATGAAGGCCGGCCTCCATTCAAAGCAAAATGAAGGTTTCCTGTTTAGTGGTATGAACACAGGACAGCAATAGAAGTTCATAGTTTCCTATTTACCATACATGAGTCAACCTGTGTGTGATCAGCTAGAATTACCACATACTGTAGGGCCAAAAATTTTCGGAAGGCAAATATTTTTGGATATTTGCATATTCAGTGCTGTACCGTAAATAATTTAGCGCAATGGTTTGTTGGTTACGCCTTCTGCCGTAAAGAATTCGAAGATATTTTCGGATGTACACGCGAGTTAAGTAAAATTGCATTTTGCTTGCTTCGCGTTATGTTCCCACTTTTAAGAGATATTCAGCCGATGCGCCTTGTGCTACAGAAGAATCTTATTACCATGCTAAAATAAAAAGCCGCTTCGTACATACATTCAACAGTCAATACTACAGTAAGCTTAAGGGACAAAAATGTGTAATACGTACGGGTAGAAAGCATGCACACAGCATAATCAAAAACCAATTGCATAGTAAGATATACCGGCATCCATTGATTACTAGTATTAAACAGGGCCACCCTGTGAGACAGAGGAACTTCTTTGAACAGCTAAAGTAGCCACTACTACAGCAGTAGAAGAAGCAGCACACAACTTTTCAGAAGCAGGAGCATCATTAGCACCTGCAGAGGTAACTTATACATAATGCTGAGGTTAATTTTAATATACATGTATTGTCCAACCTGGTGGCACAGCAATAACTGCCTCAAATGATCCATCTGTTTGCCTATTCCAGATAAACTGCTACCCCTCCAGGACTCCTTTAATAGTGTTGGATACATTGAATTCCTGATCTGGCTTGACCTGATTTCCAAGCATACACCTAGTGAGAGTTTCTATACCAAAGCTTGACACAGTGTTGACTGTAATTCCCAATCGGGCTGGATCAAATTCATGAACTGGTGCTGCACATGTTTGCAGTATAGAGCAAAAAGAATGCTGTATGCCTACTGCTTCCCAGCATTGTTTGACTAACTGTTCATCCTCACTCATAGAATTGATAGCTTCAATCATCCAAGCAGCATGCAGAGGCTTAATAAAACTCAACTTCATATTAACCTCAATATTCTGAATGTTTTGTTGCCTTTCAAGGTGCTCATAAATGCTTTTAGCATACCATGTATTGAAATTCTGGGCCATTTTTTTGCTTCAATACTTGGTTGAAGATACTGTCCAGTGGCTGTAACTCAGAAGTACAGCTGGGTGGTACAATAACATGAATAATGCCATTTTGTTTCAGAAATTCTAACACTGATGTTGTTACATGGGACTTATATATATCCATGATTAGTAATGCAGGTTGGGACTGTGCCATATGACTGTGGGCCTTAATGTGTTGAACAAAGGGTATAATTACTTTATTAATGTAACGTAGTACTGTTTTCTCGTTGGCCCAGTGAGTCTCCGAGTGCCAAATATCCCAAGTCAACAATTCAATAAGATGTTAGATAGAAAATTGGCTACGTAGTCTGCAGAAGGTTTTTTTTTTTGAGAACTTATCACATTAATTCTACAATACATTAATTCTACAATACATTTAACACAATACTAGTAACTTGATGTATACAAACCTCTAACGTATACCGGTACATGCATGCATAGAGGCCCACCTGAGTTGATCCAATCACCTCCATTGTGTAGCCCCCAGTAAATGTATAGTGTAACGCTGTCTCATCTATGTTGATCACGAGCTCAGCTGGTATTGAGTTAGCCACTATCAAGTCTTTCACTGCTTTCAAGAACTCCGCCTGAATTCGTGGAAAGTCGTTGGGAACCTTTTTAGCTGCCTTGGTCCCTTTTCGTTTCACCATGCCTAAGTATCTGAAAATTGATTTAGAAAATGACCGATCGATGACCACTGGACCCCCCTTCTCTCTTAAATGAAATGGACAGTAGTATAGATATATAATGCACGAGCGGTAGCTACGGCGATCTTTCCATTCATGACACCACCAGAGGCGCACAACGACAGAAGATACAATTTTAGTTTTTCACAAATGAACTCTTCCATTTTCGGTGGACGTCCTGTCTTCTTTCTCTGAAGCACAGTCAGCTGCTTGCCTGATGATGACACTTCCATTTTGAATGCTTTCTTTAGACTGAACGCAGTACTGACAGGTATACCAAGGTTTTTGGAACCCTTACTAGGACCAGCGCAGCTGCAAACTTTCCAATCTTCGCTCGTACACTTTCATCTTTTATGTTGTACCTTCCTCTTGGTCGATAGACTGGGTTAGCCGTGATTGTTTGAATGACAGACGTATTAATTTTATCTCCTGGCAGATTAGTGAAGATGATGCCAAATCCATCTGCTGTGGATTTGGTAGGTGGAATGCCGTGGCTACACTAATTACATCCATTCAACAGCAACCAGGCAAACTGAAACGCGCACGTTTACAACAAATATCCGAAAATAATTGCCATCCGAAAATATTGTCCATGCGAAAATTTTTGGCCCTAGAGTATACTCCCTTCTTGCACAAATGTACTAGTCTGCCAAGTGGATTCCTAAATACCATCCATACATGGAGTCAACCTATGTATGATCAGCTAGAATCACCAAATGCACTAGATGTTAGGTGGATGCCATTTGCCATGGGAGCAGGTCCCCCGTATATCTCCATATATTCCCCCATATATCTGCATTTGGTTTACGAGATACACATATTAACCACTCAAAGGTAGGGGTGCTGTGAGCCCCAGCGCACTGATTGTAACCTGCTTTTGACATTCATGTATGCCACAATGAAATTTACATGCACACAATGTTGTATGCCTTCAGCTGGACCAATGTTATATATTGATTATGCAGGAGACAATTCCACATTACTGGTGCTATGCACAATGATTAATCTCTATAGTCACTTGCAATAAAAATCCTTGTCTTGCATTTCACAAATACACAATTCACTGATATAGAACATGGGCTGTGTGTTCACAGCCTTGGTCTACTTGTTGTAGCTTGACCAGTCTAATCAGACAAATATAGACAAAGGACATCAGTGTTTTTATTTTAGCATTGTGACCATCAACATTTGTAATCAATGTGCATACCCTCAACCCACCAGTAATAGGTTCTGTACACAATGCACTGACCAAATAAACATGGTGCTGTTTTGGAATCTATGCGTGCATTATTTGTCACGCTTCCAACTGAGAGGTAACAACCTCAAAATGATTTCCAATTTTCTTTCAATGTTGGGAATGCTGGGGTCAATTGCACCAGATGAAGCTCCAGCTAAAAGCAAAGTCAGCATCAAAAGAGCAGGTGTGACAATGTGACCGTTTCATTACTTGTGGCTATCCAACACATCCATTTATCCAGGCGAATAGAGTATTCTGTGACATCAGACTAGAAAGAGCACTGTAAAAATGGAATTAGTCTGGACACCGCATTAACACTTGCACGACATCACTGACACCGATCGATGGGATGAATCATCAATGGGCTGGTTGCATTTTTTAATTAGCATAAAGGGATGAAAGTAGCCGATAGCTGCATGGTTGATTAATGAAAGCAGCCGATAGTTGCAAGATCGATTAATAAAAGCAGCCGATAGTAGTTGCATGATCGATTAATGAAAGCAGCCAATTTCAGACGATCAAATTTTGACATGATCGGCATTCCATAGTGGAGTGGGTAGCCTATCTACAGGGAATCCAGCCGTTGTTTCATTACCTGGATGATTTTCTGCTTGTATCGTCGTCAGCGACAGGAGCGGCTCACTCAACTTAACAGATTACTCAAGGTTTTTTCAGATCTCGGGTTACCACTAGCATTGGAAAAACTGGAGGGTCCCAGTCCACGCGTGGCATTCCTTGGAATCGAGATTGACTCAATAGCTATGGAGTTGCGGCATCCAGGTTTCGGAGCTCAAAGGCTTGATAAGGGATTGTCTGGGGAAGAGGTCGTGCCTGAAGAGGGAGCTGCAGTCATTGGTTGGGAAACTGCAGCATGCCTGCAAGGTGGTGAAGCCTGGCTGATCTTTCCTGAGTCGTACGTTCAAATTGCTAGCTGGTGTGTACAAGGACCATCACCACATCAAGTTGAACACCTCCTTCCGCTCGGACATTGGTCTGGTGGGATACTTTTCTGTAGGCATGGAACGGAAAATCTATCCTTTGGTGCCCGTTTGACGATGCGGTCAAGGATGTTAGCCTGTTTTCAGATGCATCGGGTAGCATTGGCTAGGAGTTTGGTGGGCTCATCATTGGTTTCAATTTGCATGGCCTGATAGTTGGGGAGGAAGGAACTTCACATTTAAGGAGATTTTGCCAGTGGTCCTGGCATGCGCACACAGTGGCGTGGCAGGAAGGTGGTGGCCCAGGTTGATAATGGCAGTGTTAAACTCGGGCTCCAGCAAGGATCATGCATCTTATGAGGAGCTTGTTCTTTATTGTGGCTCACTACCAAATATCGTCAAGGGCCTGTCATGTACCTGTGATGCCATCTCGCGGAATAACCTCTCTCTTTTTCTCCTTGCTGCAGGCAGCGGACTCGACCCCGACCCATCTTCCGGAGCTACTCGTGGCGCTCCTGGTAAGCCCGACAGGATGTCGGCCTGCTCCCAGTTATTCAAGAGTTGATTTTAGCGTGTGTGGCAGCTTCTTCCTTGAGAACATACACAGCTGGCCAAAATCGTTATGTTCGTTTTTGCAATCGTTACTCTATTTCACATTACCCTACATCGGAAGAGAAATTGTCCCACTTTGTCGCTTATTTGTTCGTCGAGGGGCTATCAGATGGTATGGTTAAAGTGTACCTCTCAGCAGTTCGTCATGCAAAGATTGGGCTGGGTCTGGGCGATCCGAGAATTCAGGATATACCTCGTCTCGAATATGTGGTAAAGGGTTTCGTCAGAGGTTTTCATCCAAGTCAAGTGGTAGGCCTCAGCTACCGATAACACAGAAATATTGCGGGCCTTGAAGGTTGTGTGGTCTTCTGACGCGGACCAATTTGCCGCATCCATGCTATGGGCGGCCTCTTGCCTATGTTTTTTTGGTTTCCTCCGGTCCGGTGAAGTTGTGGCCCCTTCGGACTCATCGTTCAATGCCGCTGCCCACTATGTTTCGGGGATATCTCTATTGACTCTTGCGCGGAACCATCATCAATGACTGTGCACCTGAAATCGTCAAAGACTGACCAGTTTATAGAAGACGGGTCTCACTCGTAATTGGCACCGGGAATACGGAGATTTGCCCAGTTGCTGCAGTGCTCAGGCCCCAGGTCCTCTCCCTGTTCAGCAATGGGTGTTTACTTGACAAGAGCAAGGTTTGTGGCTGCAATTCGATCTGTGCTATTACGGTCAGGTCAGGCTCATATGAAAGTTGTGGCCCAAAAAACTTATAATAATGCAAATAGTTTACGAAAAACACTGGTCATGAATAATTAATTATTTTCAACTTGAAACCACCACCAGACCACTCCTTAAATGGCGCCACCCCCAACCCATATAATCACGACACTGCTCCTCATGTCCCACCATCCAGATGGCATTCTAACACTTACTCTGTCTTGACTTCTTCACTCCTTTAGTTTTCAAGCATGCGCACATTTCGTCGGGTTGTCCCCCCGCAGCCCGCATGCAATATCCACACTTTAACAGTAGCTGGACTGTTGTTACCGCATGGATTATTAGTTAGATTTGATGTCGAAATATAACCTAGTACCTAGAACCATGTGCTGGTGCAGAAAGCTACTTAGCATAACCAGAGATAATATATAGAGGGATTGGAAACGAATCACATGCGCCATACATTTATATGAGAGCTCCGCGGGTGTTGCTATCTGGCGCTAAATCACACCTTTAATGTGTTACAAGGGGCGGACGAAGGAGAAGAAAAAGAAGCATTTCTGTTTGATACTTGAGGATAATGACCATAATCAGGTAGGTTTAGATTATATAAAGTGGGATTGATAGCGGGGTACAGTTTTGAGCAGAAAACCCGGCAGTTGTGGTATTTTTACATCATTTACGATGCTTTTAAGTGCTATTATTGGAGTCCGTTGTTTTGTGGGATAGCCGCCTTTCAACTATTGGTGTGTACGATTCGTAAAGCAGCTAGAAAGGTTTCTAACTGAATGTATTGTGGCGTGAGTAGGGTTTTGTCGCGAAAGCGCTTCTAGAATTGTATTGATGTCTGCATATGAGTATGTCTGTAAATATTTTTAAAGATATGGGAAGGAGGAAATTTCAATTGGCGAGCCATTGAAAGAACGAAGAAAGGAACACTGTACCATGCACAAAAGGCAAAAGCAATGAGAAGAGAACTACAGTAGAGTAGATTACGTGTTGTAATTATGTATTGAAAAAATTCTTAGCTTTAAAAAAAATACATGGGAGATTCGAACCCACGTATATTATATCAGAGATAATATATAGCAGGATTGGAAGCGGAGGCACTTAACACTAATTAACGCGGGATGTCCGAGGAAAGGAAACGAAGCCATATAGTTTAGTACATGTACGCGAACTGCGGAGTAACTTTTTTGTAACTGCCACTTGTGACTAAACATATTCAGAACAAAAAATGTGTGCACGTGATTGGGGGGGGGGGGGGGGAGGGAGGGAGTCTTTGACATTTCGATCTGCAGCTTCACACGATGAGATGAACAAGGGGAACACCTGACTGACCTGCAGTCACGGGATAGAATAACTTCACAATGTATATGCCGAATAGTGCATCTGCCATGTGGATTGGTAGTATCCAAGATGCTGACACTTTTGCCTATTTAAAAAAATATATGTCAAGTGCATTCATGTTCAGAAGCACCAGTATTTGTGTAACATACCACTGCTGATGTGTAAAGATGAAGACCCCTTTTTCCATAGTTCAACCAAGCCAGAGTCTGAGCTACCTCTACAAAACCTTGCCACACCCAAAAAATCCATAAATTTAAAGACATCTGCTATTACTTTGACAGGGTATGGCAAGTTGAACAGAACAGGAGAAGTACTTGGGTTCAAGGTCTTCGATGAGATTGTTGTAGTCCATTCCAGTGATGCATTGAAAGCTATTGACAAAGTGACACTTGGACGGCAGACTTCTTGCAGCCCTACTTTGCACAAACACAATGGTGTCATGGAGGCAATAACCCACTGTGGTGGCAGTTTAAGAATGCTCAATCGGTGAGAGAGGAAGTTCACAGATGTCACTAGGCCATTCATATACAAGGATATAGGTAATGACACCGTGAGCTGAGTGACAGGCTGATCAAAAGGACCAGAGTGCTGTGGAGCATTAGGCAAGGAAGGTGAACAAAAAACACTTGGATATAGCTGCACAGATACAGCAGCACGTGGAATGGAGACAGTGAGGACTTTGGGTTTCTGTCTTTCCAGGCTTTTCTTTCTTCTTCCTAGCCTTAGTTTTCTCCTGCTCATGTCTGGTCTGCTGAATGCATCAGGACAATAAGTAACAGTAACTATCATGAATAACCCACCATTACACGTATAATCATTGATGCGTGATACAGATAGCGACGAATCTAGTAGACACAAAGCGCAACCTAAAAACAAGAGAACCTCACTAAGACACACTTTAGGCTTTGCACTATAAGGAAAAAAATACTGCGACTGCTTTGCTCTTTAACTTACAAAGATAACCTTCCGTAATCGTAAAGGGTCAAAACCCATGGAAGTCCACTCAGAAGCGTCCCATAGGATTAAAAAACATCTTAGTACACAATAAAAACGCAGCCAATCATTTCTAGCACAAATGCAAGACCATAGCATCACTACACAAATAGCTAACCCCAACGAAAGAAAAAAACCATACTTTTTCTACTTTGACACCGTAAAACTGTCGCGACAAAGCTTTATTACCGCATAAACTGTATTTATAGTTTCAAGTAGATTCACTGGGCTATCGATCTGTAGCATCAGCTGAATATTACAGCGTACCTTCAAGGAGATCCAAGCTAAAGTTCGACAGTGACTTCCCAAAAATCCACCCCTTTTCACAAGTTCAGAGGTGCGATTATCACTACCTCGGATGTACCGCGCAAAAGTATAGCACACGTGATTCGCTTCTATATATTATCTCTGATTATATGCCGCGTTAATTAGCGTTGATTGGTCTCGATTTCAATCCCTCTATATATTATCTCTGACATAACTACGTACGGAATGATACAGCTAACAATAAGGCATGAAATGACACTCGGCCGAACTTCCTGAATCCATGTTCTCTACTTTCTTGTTCTTCCACAGCACACTTTAATGTACGCTGACGCAGCACAGACTTACATGTAGTATCATACACTTATGTTCGGCTTACTGATTAACACCTTCGTTTTAACAGTTCCTCTCCTACACGCTCCAGATGAAAAAGAACAAGACTGCTGGATGCACACGCTGGATGCACACGTGACTCATACTCTGAACGCAATGATGGGGTGATGTAATAATACCCCTCCTATTAAGTTCTCCATTCAACGGCGTAAAATAATCTGTACGTACTGACCTATGGCGGCGGCGCGGGACCGCCGATGTAGGTTTCCCCCTAGTATCCCGGCCCAGTGATTTGGGGCAGGCTGGCCTATAAATATTAACGATGTTATACCCACTACTGAAATAGGGCCCCCGCATTAATAGGCGAGTGTTGAGATATAACAAAAACAATTTAAAACAGTAGTATATACCGGCCGGGCTCAACGGCTTAGGAGGGTACTTGATTAGCCACTTGCATGTAATTCAATGGCAGATCGAGGGAGGGGGGTAATACTTTTCTGACCCCATAAAAAGATGCAAAACAAAATTTCTGCATGCGGCTAAGCATATGCTTACAGCGTCCACCATACCCATCTAATCATGTGCCCCTAGCAAGGTGGTTGCCCCTTTCCCCGCTGATACTTAGTCTTGTTCCCAGACTCAATAGATGGGCCGGGTCTGGGAGCGAGACAAACCGGTTTGCCTATATATCAGCCCCGAAATCCTGGATCTATCCCCATGGCTGTGTAATTTAGTACTTTAACATAAAAAACAATAGCCGTTAATAAAACCAATCACGTGATCATCCAAACGTCACGCCCACATATGAATACTTAATTCACCCCCCACAAGAATATCCCTATTCCTATATTATGGTGGAAGGCCACATCACCGCCACAATTGCACATATTATAGAACTTATATAGTGTTTGTTCATGTCCCCGGATTACTCCGAGGGGCTCACCAGCGATGGGGTTAAAAAATAGTCCTCGATGGTATTGTGTATGTACAATTGTACTGTATGTGCTTGCCAATCCATCATGAAAGATTTAACTGTTCTTACGAGTGTAATTAATATCTTGTATCTGGACGATGTTACATCAATTTTTAAAACCTGGGTCTAGGAGTGAAGCTTGCTTCGCCGGTCCCATGGGTTGCCCCAGTATTGCACTATGTATACATATGGTGTGGCCCATTCCTTTAGGGAGACATAATGAAATAAATATCAGACTTGTATATTGAGTGCTGTATCAAAGACTTTGTGGGTTTTTAGTTCATATCTGTGTTCAAATGTCGAGTTTCCTAGGCGGTAACTGTTACAGCACATTTTCTACAAGTGGTTGCACTCATGGTGAGGGGCAGTTTCTGTATATCCTGACTCACCGTGTTGTTTTCCCTGGTAAAGAGCCAGGATGGTGGTGGAGCAACGAGAGGAGTGACAGAGTATGCTATGGTAAAATGATCGACAATGATCTGCTCGTCGATCTTGCAATATACAGAAGGTTGGTCATTTAGAAGGCGACGAGCACGGGCTCCAGGATTGGTGCGGTACAGCCGTTGGAAAATGGTGGCTTTGGGTGGTCTCTGAGCCCAACCCCCTGCACTGTTACCAGTGTCACTATGGTTGCTTGCTGGTTCAAGTGATGCTGAAGGACCAACCAAGGATATCTGGTTTAATTGCTTTGGCCAGTGTTTATCAGGTTGCTGTCCCCGACGGTTCCAGGATAATGACATTTGTCTACATGCAATGTTTGGATTACTTTCATCCAAGGTTTATGACTTCCTCAAAAGCAATCTTGTCTAGACCTCCCAAGTGACGACTTGCAAAACGGCAGAGGTCTTGGAAGAAAGATTGGTGTAGAGACACATTTAGGTCATTGACATTGGATGGCTGACTCAAGATTGGCATGCGTTGGGCAGTGGGTCCTTGACTGAGTATGGGCAGTGCATGAGCTGATGTATTGGTCACTCCTATCTCTGGACTACAGTGCAACCTTTTGGTGACCTTAGCCAGAGGTGAGGTAAGGTCAGGAACAGTAGAGACGGCAGTAGGTGGTAGCGGTGGATGTGCCACACCCACCTCTTGACTACAGTGCAACCATTCAGAGACCATAGCCAGAGGTGGGGAGTGAGAAGAAATAGGTTCTGCTGGATAGCATGGTGTTGGCCATGGCTCTTGTTGGGTTTCTGGTGGATGGTGAAGTGATAAAAGGTGAGTGGGGACAAAAGGGGGGACATAGAATAAGCGTAGGCTGGAGGGAGATATCCTCCAGTGCAAGTGACGGGGGCAGTATGATGGGAGTCACATGTATAGGTGTTGCAGGGTCAGGGTGAACTGGAGATGTCTGTGTGCTGAGGGTAGAGTGTGTGGGTAATGAAGGAAAACACAGGAGCGAAGAGTCCAGAGTGAGGCAGGATTGCTTTGGCAAAGACAGAGGCAGAACATGTTGGGTCTGCAGTGCCACTATACCATTTAGTACAATCAGTCCAGGTGTGGCGGCTGCGGGGAGAGGGCACACTTTGAGGACACATCAAATGTAGTCAACTGATGGGGAAGTAGGAGGCTGTATATGGATGGTAGATATAGCCTATGTTGCAGACCTCTCAACTTGACCATGCACAACGCCCATCGTGAGATTCACCTCGTACCCCAACCATGTATCAGAAAAAAGTAGTGTTCTCAAACATGCATCAATGTAACAGCTCACTTCAACCGCCTTCTTATAATGTTTTCGGTTGCAGAGTTATATTTATATGAGTTATTGTTATCAAGGCTACCCATACTACAAACAGTGGTGTGGGGTAGTGGCGGCGGACATGGTGGATGAACACATGCAGGACAAACACTTAGGGCATTAGATTCTAAATGTTGCACCACGTGTGTTAACACCAATCATGTCTATGAGTTTAGTGTTTGGCTTTTGACACCCTCAGGACCCAGAGAGAGTCAGGCCGAGAGTAAGATACACCGAACTGCTAAGTGAAACTCTTTCGTTTTTGATTTCAGATTCTCCCACCTGGATTCTTTATTCTACTATTTGTTGTTGAGCACGGTTTGACTTTGTGCCTTACTCTCCATGAGCCGTGGAAAGCCATAACAGCTCCCCTATGATTGCTCCCCCATGACAGCTCCCCCCCATAACGGCTCCCCCATGACGGCTTCCCCATGACAGCTCTCCCCAATGACAGCTACCCCATGACAGCCATGCAACAACTGATGTACATTTTGATTACCCTGTTTAGCAATGACTTCTAGTGTGTGTGAATATGTGTGTGTGGTCAAATGTAACCTGCCCACTTACACACACATATGCGCACAAACATACACATGCAGTACAGTTACTGACTGAAGTCTGTGATTGGCTTTTCATGGGTTCATGTTCATGAAGAGCAAGGCACAGGTTCAACTTGTAAAATTAATCCAGAAGAGTATACTACCACATGTAGCTAACAAGGTGGAGAAACAAATGGGATTGAAAGAACACTCAGTCTGTAGACCTGCATGTGTGGCATTCTCGGGCCTGACCCTCTGGGTCCTGAGGGGTCAAAAGCCAAGTGCTAAACTCATAGACATGTGTGCTAATCTATGTGGTACATTTCATACTTGTTGTGTGCATGAAACCGATTAGTTTCTAGTTTTTGATCTCGCCATACAAAGATAGTGAGAGAATGCTACAATTGCCACATACATGTGTGCTGATACGACACAAAGTAAGCTTAGGAACCAGAAGCATAGCCATGCAACAACAATTAGGTCTCTCCAGCTCTGGCATAGGGACGAGATTGTGAGAACCCCACATCCAATGGAATGAAACACCTGTGAGAACTATGGTTTTTTAAAAACTCTCTCGAAGTTAACAAACGTAATAGCAGGTAGTTGTATGTAATTTTTCTTAACACTAATATCATAGCCAAATGTGACAATGAAAATGTATAATTTAGATAATCTTGGAGCCAAGAGTGACTTCCATTAATACAAATTAACCACTCACACCTCAATGATTAATCAACACACATAATAGAGAGCCCTGTACACACACACACGCACATGCATATACACACATACACGCACGCACACACGCACACATCAAGCTACCACATGCAAGTATCACCAGATATCACAGGGTCTATTTTTGAATTTTCATTCACATCAGCCAAGTTAATCTCATCCCCTGCTGGGGAAGGTGGTGACTTCTTTGATTGAAGGTACAAAGCTATTTCAACCACCAGGTACAGGAAAACTGTAACTACGACAACAGCCAGTAGCAAATACAACCTTGAAGCCACATCCCCAAAGTTAGCTGCTATGAATCCAATCACAAAGCCCAAGGCCAACCACATCCTTGCTATGCTGTAGGCTGGGTCTGAGTTTGTGGGGAAGAGTATACCAACAAAGCCTGTACCGGAAAGGGAGAGAATGAAAGGCGGGAGGGGAGGGAGAGGGAGGGATGAAGGGTGAGAGGGAGAGGGAGGGATGAAGGGTGAGAGGGAGAGGGAGGGATGAAGGGTGAGAGGGAGAGGGAGGGATGAAGGGTGAGAGGGAGAGGGAGGGATAAAGGGTGAGAGGGAGAGGGAGGGATGAAGGGTGAGAGGGAGAGGGAGGGATGAAGGGTTAGCATACAATACAAAGAGATGGATAGAATACAATGTTCCGTGCATATGCCTCTCCCTATTCAGCACAGTTCAGATGCAAGCTGCTGCAGCCTGCTCCGACATGCCTGTCACCCCATTGTCCCAACGTGCACTGCACCATGACACACACATATACATACATACCAGTACCACATCATACGTACTTGATGGAATGATGTTCCAAATAGCATCGGCAGTTCCCCAGCCAACAGGGAACAGAAATACTAAAATATAGCTAGGCATGCGTTTCCACAGAAGCAGAAAGATGACCAGCCCACAGTTGATCAGGCCGGCAGCAATAACAAAGATGAAGCGAGGCACATACTTGACAAGCCTGTTCAAAATGGCACTCATGATGGCGCTGGTCAACCCTAGAACTATTATCATAAACCCAACGCGACTAACACCAACGCACTCCGACACGTAAATCTAAAATGGAATGAATACCGTAAACACTCTGGGACACATGAGGACACACGAGTGTACCTGCGTGAAGGTTCCAAATGTGAAGGATTGCTCCAGGCCACCCATAATGAACATGGATCCAACAAATAACATCTTCCAATTAATCACCACTTTGAATGTATCTCTCAGTGGTGACAAGAAATATACATGTACTTTATTCTTGGTTGACTTAAATGGAGTCTGCCTTGGAAGTTGATCCACCGTCAACGCAAGGGTTACAATTGCTGCTATGTCAAACAGGAGGAATACTGATATAAGAATGTAGATGTATTTGCGCGGGATCATTGTGGCACTTAGGTTTGTACAGTTATTGCTCGTTACATTTGTTTCGGTGTAGAGCAGAATTAGCGAGGATGCCAAGTTCCCAGGCACCTGCGAAAGCTGGAAGAAGAGGAAAAGCACACTAGTGAACTGACCAATGAGGGTTTGATGCGACTCTTTCAGAATCGGAGCTACTCTGACGGCTATTTCTGTTAAGTGGACACTTGCAGCCGCCCATATCGGTCCCGATGCAAATCCAAGAAGAATAGAGCTCGGTATCAGAGTGTACCAGTCGGGGTAGTAGTTAGAGGCGACGTAAACGAAGTGGCAAATCATCCCGCCCATCAGGGCGAACTTGGTGCCCAGAATCTTGACAATACCCGGAGTTACAAAGCCAGCGATGACAAAGAAAACGTACAGGATGGCCAGCGAAATAAGACCAAGCCCGCCGTCTGAATTGATACTGCTCTGAAGACTTTGGAGACCTTGAAACGCGCAGAACAATAACATAACGGAGATACTCAGTCCGTAGACGTTCTTGTATGCCGTTCTAGCGTGACCTTTGCTAGAGGTTTCGGTTATGGAGGTGTCTTCTTCTGTTGGCAAGAGGTCGCCTCCCTTCTCACCGCTCGCCATCCTTTTTTTATTAACTCGTGGTCGTTACTTAATTATCTATGGTTACATCATATATGACGCCGCCATTATTGCCGCATTAGTATGTTTTTAGCAGATCCGAGCGGGATAAGTCAATGGCCTCACTGAACATGTTTTTTGGTTTGTAATAAGAGGACCTCGCACATTATTGCAGATCGCAATAAGATTTGAGTGGAGCCATTGATAATGGAGTTGTATTTTTCAGCTATGAACCGAGAGGCCATTCTTTTTGTACACGGTTGAGACCCGCGGCCATACCTCCTGAGATTGAGAATAAGAGGGGGTGCAAAGGGTTTTTTCCACCCCCTCTCTTCATACGCCCGCTTGTTCTCTTTCTCGTTCAACTTGTGCATTGAGAACTTATTACGATAAGGGGGGAAGGGGGGCATGTAGTCAAAGAAAGTCCGTTCTGTCATTTCCCCAGCTGCAATATCAAGCCGTGCACCATCTTCAGAGTTTGCTGTTTAGGAAGAGAAATGTTCACTGGCCGCAGTGGAGAGGCTAAAAGCGGTGGAGGCCAACCATACTGAAGACAAAGGGCATATCTGAAGCAGAGCGTATAACGAATGCGTTGGTGTGATTCCTGCACCTGTATCAGGAAGCTCAATAAAGCTCACACATAGCATGGCTAGCGGCCGCACTTCATAGACCATAGTACAAGACTCTCTCATTCTTCCCACCATCCACCCACTAACAAAAAACCTGGACTATGTCAACGTCATGTTTCCAGACACACCCACCATGTCATCTGTAGGGGTATGGCTAGTACTAATTTCCCATCCCACCCCAGCAAATGACCCTTCTCATATCAGATTACAAAATTTTGAACCTAATTTAATTCTTTATGTTGTAAGTTGTGCTATCGATTAACTAGAAGGGTTTATTAACACTCACAGAACTAGAACAGGTGAATATTAATCAAGATGTGCACATGACGCATGCATACATAATATGAATAAAGAGATCAGAGACAGAACACAGAGACACATGTACAGTAAGGCCTTAGTCCGTATTGAACATTTGCTTCACTCTTGAAAGAAATTCCTGTTCAAAGAAGCAGCAGTGTGTGCATGTAAAAGTATCTAAGTATCTGACCAGGCAACATTCTAATGTGAGAGATATGGCATCTACACCACCACATGCTTCACTTATGGTGGCCCATCATGGTCAGTTTTCCACACATCTGAAGCAGGTTCACTACCCAAAGGAGGTGATTCAGCCATGAGGTGGACTTAATTTCCCATGGTATCCAGCAATATCCTGAATAAGATAGTACATGAAATTAAGATGGCTGAATCATCTCCATTGGATAGCAGACCTGCATCTAAAAACTGGCCCTGTAAAATTGAGAAGCCATGCCAACACCCAGAAAGTACATGACTTTGCTTCTAGCAACAGATTACCTCAGGTCCCAAGCTCAAGTCCCCCACCAGGTCCCCAGCCCAGGTCACTAGTCTAGGTCACAAATAAATCTCCTAACCTGCACTTTCGTGTCCATTTTTTCTTCCTCCTCTGTTGAACAACGAGGCCTCTTAGCGGCTGGTTCACTCTCCCTCTCTGGCTCCCTGGCATTGCAGACATAACCTGCCTCCTGTTTATCACCCAATCCATTACGTCCCCCATCCTCCACCACCACCTCCTCCCCTTCCTCCTCCTCTTCCTCCTCAACGTTCAAATCCACTCTCGGGGTGAGTGGCTTACTGCCTTTGATGGCCAGCTTGAAGCTCACAGCCCCACTGGCACTGAGCCTCTGCGCATTGAGCCTGCTCAGAGCATTCTCCTTCTCCACCTCCTCTAGCTTACGTTTCCTCCTAAACTCCTCCTTCTTCATCTGGTAATATGCATGGTACTGGTTCCAAGGGTTCAGGAAGCTGAACTTCGGATCATCGCAGTGTTTGTCCAGCACAGTCCTCTCGAAGCCTTCCTCATTCTTGGCTACATACTCTGCTGTCTTGTCCACAATGGGCTGGACGTCTGGAGGGGGCGGCGTCGGGCCATTCCCTGTGATGCCTTGGCTGCTCATTGCCTGGTAGTAGGCTTGGAGGTTGTACTGGTACTCTGCTAGCTGCATCTGGTAGCAGTATGCTATAATAACAGTGGGCATTAAATATAAATTGGAACAAGGAAGCATTTAAATAATTCAGTTGTTACACACAATCAATACATTGTTACTCTCAATGAAGTCACCTAGACACAATACAACCACACATCCTTGTCCACCAAGTGTATGCGCATCAACCTTTAGCACAATGGCCCTCACATGTCCACAGTACATGCCTCAGGTGTGGTACTCACCGCTGTATGGATCATCACCAAAATACTGTGCTGCCTGCAAGCCTCTCCCATGGATGTCAGCACTACAGATAAAAACCAGACACAACATAAATTCATACATCAAAACAAAAAAGCACACTGCAATCTGTAATGAATTTTCTTTATAATGCCCACTCATTCAGATCCCAACGATAAAATGGCAAAAATAAGATAGTGGAGAGAAAGTTACAACTTTTTGCAAGCTAGTAGTTAATGAACCAAATTTATAAACAGCAAAGAACAAACACCCACTCCTCCTCCCCTCCCTCACCACCCCACCATGCACACAACCAGAAGCCTGTGCCACAAAAAGGGGCTGTTTTTCACCACCATATTCCACGGGGGTTGGGGAATCCGCTGTGAACCAACCTGTTGAGGTTCAAATTTTAAAACTGCCAAAGAGCAAGTAAGCATAAAGAAGACCTCTGGTACCAACAGTCCATGTGAAGGGAATGCATTACCTTCCATGGTGCTGCACTAGGGCAGGATCCAAGCCAGCAGTCGCCCCCCTGGTAGTCGGGTCGCAGTGGGAATCGACACCAACGGCTGGAGCAAGATTGATTGACGTGGCCTGTTTGTACAGTGCACCGGCATGACCAGGTTCCCCGGCAGACAAAACCTTTGATGTGGCATCCTGGTCTCTGCTTGCAGGTGAAGGGCCTCTGCCGCCCCTCAGAAGGGGGTGGAGCTCGTATCCTTCCTCATCAGAGTCTTCAGAACCACTATCATCACTTTGGTTTTTATTTTCACTTTGCCAACCATTTCCTTGTGTGCTGTGCTCATGATATGGCTGGGTAGATTTGCTTTCTGTTTCATTCATCTGAACTGAAGCCTGCTTTGGGAGGTAGGACTTGCTGGATACAGCTTGCAGCATGTGTCTGTAGTATGGGTTCAGCAGGTCATCATGGTCAAGGAAGGAAAAGTAAGGATTATTCTTCTGCTTGGTTTTGATGATTATTTCCATCTGCTGTCCCTGCTGACAAACAAACTGAGCAGTCCTCTCAATGATGGAGTGAACTTTATTGGTGGAAGGCTGTGAAGGAAGAGCAGATATAATCAGCGGGATGTCCTCAAATAATGTACTCAAGAGGATGCTTAGAGCTCACTGTGACCCAGTAATATGGAGGGGAAGGAAACATTCCATCATGACCATATAAAAATCTACAGAGGTATAACATTTGGAACACAGAGCACCCTCCTCTTAGGTCCCCCCTGCCCCCTCCCAACCATCCTCCCTTTTCTCATGTTCCCTTTCCCACTGAGGATAGCCAGTACACACATCACACCAGCAGAACCCTCTGGGGCAGGCCAGTACACACACCACACCAGCAGAACCCTGTGGGATAGGCCAGTACACACACAGTGTGGTGAATAACAGCCTGACATCGGACATTTTCCAATCAATTTTGTTACTTGTCCGGCCGGTTTTGCGTATGTGCAGTAATGATGTCCGCAAGCAATCTTATCATAAATAATTGAATTTGCGGAATTCAATAGTTGGGGTAAGGGCCTAGTTTTTAGCGCGACTCGTCTGATGCTGCTTTTCCTATCAACACAGGCTACTAAGGGTGTTTTCGCATTAATACAGGGATGCATGAACTCCGGTGTTGCCGGCCATTTGTCGTATGCGGGGCGAATGTAAACGGGCGACCATTTTTTGTGAGTTTCTCCATCATAGCATCGTATTTCTTTGAATGCTTAAGTTAGCACTATATAGCTAGCATACGCATCTTCAATGTGCTGTCGTTGTCGCTTAGAAAACTGTAGGGACTTTTGGAGTACTTATAGAAGTGCAGACATGAGACTCAGAAACAATCTTTCCTTAGCGCTCAGCGAAAACGACTGCATTTTTATTGTGGCAGCTGCCAATTGGAAATAAATAATCGCTTTTGTGTGTTTTTGTTACCTAATACATAAAGCAATGTCTGACCAATTACATAGCATGTCAGGTCAAATATTGCAATGGCTTGACAGGTTATCCGACACATTGACACACCAGAGCCCTCTGGGGCAGGCCAGTACACACACCACACCAGCAGGGCCCTCTGGGATAGGCCAGTACACACACCACACCAGCAGGGCCCTCTGGGACAGGCCAGTACACACACCCCACCAGCAGAACCCTCTGGGACAGGCCAGTACACACACCACACCAGCAGGGCCCTCTGAGGCAGATCAGTACACACACCACACCAGCAGGGCACTCTGGGGCAGGCCAGTACACACACCACAACAGCAGGGCCCAGGCCAGTACACACACCACCCAGCAGGGCCCACTGGGTTGCCGCCTACCAGCCTGATATCTCCAGGAACACTGAGGCCCTGTGGCAGTAAGAACACATCGTCTTCCCCGACATCAACACTCGAAGTGGTAAGGTACTCGCGTGATGGCTGTGAGGGTTCATTATCACAATCCTCCTCCTCCCCATACTCGTCTGTTGTATATGAGTACCCAACAGCATGAAAGGAGTTGTTTCCTGGTAGTGATTCGTATTTCCTTTTCTCTTCCTCTTCTGCAGCAGAATGAAACAACAGCGGTTACCACTACACACCCACAAAGCAATATTAGCTGCCATTATGGTACAGCTGCCATCATGGTACAGACACTAGGCTAGGCCTACGTTGTGCTAGTGCATGTTTCAACCCGCCCTTTGGACACACCCTCTCTCAACTCTTCTTCCAAAATGTCGCAGTCGAGTGATAAGTATCGCTCCTTGTCCATCATTTCTTCCATTTCTTCCTCCTCAGTGGACATTTTATACGGTAGGTTTGACTTTAGGCCAAACTGGTTCTTGTCGTCCAATCGATTCCGGACATCATACCTGGATAGATGGAAGGAAGAGTTAGACCATCACAAATGGATGAGTAACGGGATACAATTTGAATAGCATGATATACCTGTCGATCATTAAAGATGAATCTCCCATCCATGGTATTAGCAGGGCACCTGAATCTTCAAGTAACGCCTTTGCATCGTCGCGATACAGCTTACAGGAGTAGCCAAATACCAAAAAGTCTTCGTCCTCCTCCTCTTGCTCGTGCTCTGGTCTAGTATTTTCTTCGAAGGGGCCAACGAGAATAGACATGGCGCGCTGTTATCGGTGACAAATGGATAACTATTACAAATAACTCCGTCACGTGGTCAGTAGCTAGGCAACCAGCATGGATGCCGACGCAATGTCCAACGACCTTCATTACGAAGTAAATGGAAATAAATACGACAACGTATTGCACATTAGCCACATTTTACCTAGGGCTCAGAAGACGGGGAAGCCCCATTGGAGGAAACAGAATTAGTTGCCTCAGAAAATGCGACAGGGACTGACACTGTTCCTCACGAAGAAAATGAAGCGCTGGAAGAACTTTCTGATGCCTCAGACACGGGATGGGATACCGACCTGGAAATAGAAGGTAGGCATGAATTTGAAGTCTTCGTACGATCATATATTACCGGTAATAACCTTAATCTGCACTGATTTAATCGTAATATGATGCATTCGTTAATATTGCAGTACACACTTGCAATGATTATGATTTTAGCTTTGTCTAATGTTGAATGGTTATGTAGACGAAAAGGATGAGTACGATCCCACGGGATGCAAGGATTACTTCAAGATCTGCAATGCTTTAGGCATTATTCCGGTCTCGAGCTTCGTGAAAGCTCTTCGAGAGGGGAAGTCAGAAGTACTGCTGAAGCATCATGGCTTGGGACCAAAGGGGGCCAAAGCAATCGCCGTCGCTTTAATGGTATACCATCAATGCACTAATAAGCACTGAAATCGTTGTATATTACTAATGGATTGGCGCTTTGCAGACCAATACATCTGTTTCCCATCTTGATATCAGCGACAATGGTTTAGAGGTTGGAGGAGGAACTGCCATAGCAACCATGCTCAAAGACAACAACTACATCACCCATTTGGTATCCATTTACTGATGCCATTATCAAGCAATGTTACTTTACTGTTGACATTACTTTGCTCAAGGACCTTTCAGACAATTTCTTAGGTTCTCCTGCGGCATTTGCCATAGCTACTATGGCCAAGGTGAACAGCACTATTACTCACTGTTATCTGAATGGTAAGGCTAGCACTGCATGTCCTCCTGGGCCATCACTAAACTAATGTCCCTCGCAGGCAACTGTTTTGATGACAAGGCAGCAGAACCAATTGGAGAGATGATCAAGGTCAGGCAACAACCTACCCTGTTAAGCTCATGTGGTTATCCAATGGAAATGGTTTGGTGCAGGGTAGCTATCGAATTACACATCTGAACCTCAGCCGCAATGAATTCGGAGAGGAAGGTGGAATCATATTGGGACCAGCTCTAGGTACACTGTCATGTATCATTAATGGATTTAGATCTTAATGCTTTGTTTTACTGCAGCTGAGTCTGAAGTCCTTCAAAATCTGGACCTTAGTTGGAATCACATTCGGGGAAAGGGTGCTGTTGCTATTGCTGAAGGCTTGAAGGCAAGTATGCTTGATGTGGTGTCCCCTTTTTCAAGTAAACTTCTGGAACAGACTAGTCAGACCTTAAAGGTTCTGAACATGTCTGATAACGGTTTTGGAAATGATGGTGCAACAGCACTGGCCAATGCTTTGAAGGTGAACACAACACTTGAAGAACTGAATATCAGGTATCAGGATTTGAATTCAAGGCCAAATTAATTTTGTTAAACATGTCCATTGTCTGTAGTAATAATCGCATAGGGCTAGATGGTGCCATGGCATTGTCTAAAGCTCTTCCCAGCAATGATGGACTGAAGATTTTAATGGTTAGCTAGGTGCATTTTTGAGTCCAGAGTAACATTCTGTGACAATTTGTACCTAAAAGTTGGGCAAAAATCCATTTAAACCAGAAGACATTGTGCCAATTCTGAATGTGGTCAAAGGGAGTTCAAATTCTGCTCTTAGTTGTCTGAGTTTTGAGAGAACTACTTTATCCCTTGAAGCTGAGAAGTTGGTGGAGGAAACCAAAGCTGTACACCCCAATCTGGAGGTCATTTATGCTGCCACTGAAGGTCACCAAATACCTAAACCAACCCCACCACCTTTAGAAAAGCTGAAGAAATATGCTGTTGATAACAAGATAGAACTGAAAGATCTATTTCAGTCATTTGACAAGGAACATTGTGGGCTGCTCTCTGAAGAAGACTTCAGGACTGCTTTGAAGGTAATAACACCTCATATACTTTCTATAGTAAACTCCAATACATTTTACCTAAAAAAAAAAGCACATTAGTGCCCCATTAATAGAGATTGAGAAACAGCGATTGATAAAACAGTTTCAGAAAGAAAAGCAAAAAGGAGAGAAAAAAGATGAGGAGGTGAAGGAAGAACAGCCATCAGAGAATGGACCCATCATATTTGTGGACTACAAGTAAGGCAGCTGGCCATATAAATGCAGTATTTTATAATGCTGTTCTCAATCCTCCTTAGTGCACTGGTATAATGAGGCCAAGTACAAGCTATAATTTTTATTGCACTGATCACCACATTATCATTTAAAACCCAATCGTTGTTTGTGTGAAAATTGCTAACAGTATAATTTATATTATAATTATGATCAGCAACCATAAAACTGCACAGCAGGATATCTGCATCACAAGTATTATTGAAATGAATCCTTTTCATGTATAGTTGATTGACATATGGAATACTACTTTGTACAGCACAAGGCAAATCCTCTCCACTGTTCCAATTGCAAGCTGTTGTGGTGATGGAAGGTTACGACATAGGTTTGCTGGCTTCAGAATATGCCAGTGAACACACAATTAAATAAATCATTGTCTTCATCATCACTAAAGGAACAACACACATGATTAGTGCGCAAGCTGCAGTACAGAGCTTACCTTGTTGGACCAGCTGTAAAAAATGAACATGACGGGGCAGCAATCTTAGACCTTCAGTGGAGGTATTGATAGAAAGCTTTTAATCACAAACGCACGAAAACAGTTTATCATACCTGTCACAATGCTGATCTGAACGTTGAGAGCAAGGAATGCTATCATGAAATGACGTCTGTTTAGCAGTGGGAATTACATAGTTAGGGGTCTCCATTATTTCAGGTAGCATCTGACAAGAGTACTTCTGATCATCTGATAGCTTCTTCAGTGAAGGCTTCAAATGAACAGATGATGATGGATAAACATTGCTTATGGGATGGATAGGCTCCAGAGGTACCCTTGTAGGTACAGGTATCCTTGTAGGAATGGGATTCAGAGGGGTTTTCTCAGGTATAGTATCCAGTGGTGGCCTGGGTATAGATTGTAGCAGGGTCCTTTTATGTATATCCAGAGTACTTTTGGGAGCAATTTGTAGACAGCATGATGACCCAGTAGAACAGGGAAGTGAAGAACTCCATACTACTTCACTGGAGGTTACAGGTATGTGTTGGGGGCCTGAAATGCTTGGAGAGACATACTGCTGTGTGCCTTTCAAGGTTGATGATCTATTGTAAGTGCCATTTGATTCTATCCCATGCGATTTCCCTGAAGGGGTGCCTGCTGTATTGATGGTGGTGAGGTGATTATATGCAGCAGTTGGTGTCGGCATACTCCAAGTTTTGTTCATGGGAATGAGTGGAAGGTCTTCATCAGATGATCTAGATGGGCTGTTGTCAAGCAAGAAGTCACACAGCTGTCTGTAATCACAGTCATCTCCAGTGTGTGCAACACTTGTGCTTGGCACACATGTTATTTTTGAATTGGATTCAGGTACATCGCTCCTCTGTGGGGCTGACACCCGTTCCCTGGGTACATAAGAGAACTTGTCTTTTAACGATGACGCATCCAAAAGGTGTCCAGTAGTCACTGATGAAGACTGCATCTAACAAGGGAGAGGAGGGGCAGCTGACGGGGAATGCCACTAGGCAATGAGGGAACCTTGAATCGTTTAACAGCAGGAGTGACAACAATGCAACGATCCCTGGCGTGCAGATCATCCAGATAACCACCCAGTGGGTTCTTCTTCCCACTGCAGGGAGTCGGGGAAGCTGTGGGGATAGTTGGATCCTATGCAGAAAACATTCCATTGATGATCAGTGCTAAAGGATATCAGAGGGAAAAGGCCTACAGTTGCAACCTTCATGGAAACTCCACGTCGACAGCACTCATGCCCACATCTACCACTGTTAAAGAGGTTAACTGCAAAAAAGTTGCTACAATATGCAATTTAAAAAGAGGATACATTTCCTTGTTGAGGCATCGGTGACCACAATTTTTCAAGCTGCTGCCTTTTTTCCCTACATAAAGATGGTGTAGTTAAGAAAGTTTGAATGTGCAGTTAATTATTACCTTTAGAATTAGCAGGAGTAGGAGGGACAGAAACACTGCTCTGACCATTTGGAGCATTCATTGAATGCTGAGGGTTTAAATAATTAGACTTTGGCTACGCATTTTGCACAAACCTTGGTGCCCATGTCTAGAAAATGGGGGGTATACAGCTCTTGTATATCCAGTCCAACTACGAATACATCAGCAGTTAATGTTATTTTAGATCAAGCACACATATGGCTTGCCATATTCTAGGCTGATGAGGCGTATCTTCAGCTCAACAGGAGAGTTATCACTGCACAGGACATCAAACCTTCGTGTGAACTTTCCTGTGGACATCAGCTGAAAGTCACTACGTTGAAATGGTTATGAAAAATATTGCACAACGGAAGTGGAACAGCCTCACTTGATTTTCTGCTTGCAGATGGCTTGGTCAGCATTCCCTACCAGCAAGGCACAGGTATGGTTGGGGCCAGCAGTGCTGCCTGATTCCTTCAGGAGCATATGGTTCACTAGGGTGACTGTCACAGTCAGCTGAGCCTGGTGGCTGCTGTAGGGTGTGCTCTGCGTGTGCGTGTGCGTGTGCATGCATGTGACATGTAACTTGAGTGCTTGTGTTTTGAATGCAGCCATTGATGTTTAGTGACACACCTGTTCTACTGACAGAGTGTATTGTGGGAGTTTGGTTACTGCATC
This sequence comes from Eunapius fragilis, assembly GCA_963681505.1. Taxonomy (NCBI): domain Eukaryota; kingdom Metazoa; phylum Porifera; class Demospongiae; order Spongillida; family Spongillidae; genus Eunapius; species Eunapius fragilis. The sequence continues at coordinate 3,426,385 of OY811991.1, forward strand.
TCTAATCTGAATGAGTATGTGTGTGTGCATGTGTAAGTGTGTGTGTATGTGACATGTGTGCACACACAATATTTGTGTGCATTATCACTGACAGTCAAGATATGAATTCTTTTTTTACACAAAGTGTTTACCTGATTTCCAAATGGTGGATGTCTGTTCATGATCTAGAAGCAAATAAAATTATCAGAAATGCAAGAATTCTAGAGGATCACATACCAGCTCCAACTCCCTAGGATTAGTGTCAAGCAGCTTAGAGAAGTCAGTCAGTCCTGCATTCACCAGAGTGGTGCTCAGTGCTAGCCCTAGTACATATGCGAGCATGGCCATGAGAGAGAGAGAGAGAGAGAGAGAGAGAGAGAGAGAGAGAGAGAGATCACATACCAATTTTGTCAAGCTGCTTCGCAACATATTTTGAGTTTTCCCATAACCTTAAGTGAGGAAACCAAGCATGAGATCTGTAGAGTACGTGAAAGCATGCCACGTGTGTGTGTGTGTGTGGTTATGTGCCTGTTGTTCACACCTTGCATGGATGCACTTGTGTAGGGTGACACCCATCACCAATGCATTAAAACTGTTTGATGTGGAAAGCTGTAGCTCCATGTAACCTGAATATAACAGTTGCACACCCTACCGACACGAGGAACATGGTGTTTTACTACTCACATTTTGATAGCCTTGAAGCCGCCCGAAGAATTTTCTACAACATATGTAGGCAACGTTATGCATGCCTAATACACTACCACTACCTGTGTGTCCTGGCTTAGTGCAAACTCCTGAACTGCGAGGCAACCTAGAGCTGCCTGGATCAAACTGTGCAAAAATAGGCACTAGCAATCTCAGTTTGAAATCAAAGTACTTGTCCTTACCAATTCACTTTCATGTCAGTGGATTTGATTTTGTTGGTCATTGGGAACCTATGCTTTGTTGACATAAAATCAGCCCAGAATAAGATACATAATCTTGCCTGATGGTGGGTCTGTTCTTGTCCTTATTCAGGGTGTTTAGAACGCGCTTCTCATTGACCCTGAGGTGCACGTCTTCAAACTCCCGACATCTGGAGATAGCAGATACCTGCAGGGGCACAGCGCACTGGCCACCATGCCTACAATGGTGACAGACGTACAAGTTCAGCAAGCCCTTCGGTCCCGGTCAAGCCTAGAAAGATTTTCATGCTATCAAATGCAACACAGTAACGAGCCATCAAACACCCAGTATCTGATAAGATGGAGAACTGATAAGACCACCCCTCTCTGCACATGTCGAGTGGGTCTGGGCACCTGTTGGCTTCAGGTAGTGTTGGTCTTCAATCTTGAGAAGTGAGTGACTCTCTAGCAGTTTGAGGTCCTTCAGACACATCTCTGATGCAATAAGGGGGGGAAGCTTTATTCACAAGTCTTTGTGGACGGCAACAAATAGGTACCTTGCAGTCGAACTTCCAGCTTTACTTTTTCATCAGGTATGCCTACAAAATGGAGGGTCAGAATGCATCAAATACGCTTACGATGAAGTGCGATGGACCATAGTGCTTAGGGTTCTGCTTAATCCTGATGTACAGGTATGTTGACTTGAGCCACTCAATCGCTATGGACACGTCTGATATCGTGTGCAGCACAATCTCAGCATTGAGGTGTTCAATCAGATTTCGATGGAGGCTATTAAGTAAAGTGTATATAGCGCATGCACCAGTCACAACAGGCCCCCCATCAGGCTAACTTGCTCTCAATGACCTGGGTACCCTTCAGGAGGGCATCATACTTCCCCTGCCAACGTTATAGCATTACAGGTAATGGCAATACACATGGATTGTATCAGTAATCAACCTTGGTGGAGTTTCTTGTCATGATAACAGCAGTGGCAGTGGTATCAAACTAAAAGGGGAGGGAGCGAGGTTAATTGTGTGTGAGATATTATATAATACAAAAATAATTATGATCACATACGTAAAAACTAAAAACAAATGCATTTTAAAGTTAACAAAAATCTGGAATAATTTCAAAGCGTTCGTGCCAAATGACCAAGCACCATGTGCAGAGCAATTCACAACCATTTACATATATCGGCTATCTAGCATCTACATCATACCTGAGGCCTTCCGGCTCTGCCAATCATCTGTAGCACCTGTGACTCTGAGTATTCCTGGTACATGCCATTGGCATAGTGCAGCGTGGACTTGATGACAACCAGGTGGGCGGGTAGGTTGACCTGACCCAAATGGTATTGCTCACACCTCATAATTCATGTCACCAAGAGCCAAACTCACCCCCATGGCAAGTGTGCTTGTAGCAACTAGAGAAATGAACAAACGAAGTGCATTGGAAGGCATGAGTCATGCAATGCAAGCACATACACAGTACAGGTAGCTCTCCAGCTACAAACATAGCCTCCATAGTTTTTCGATCAGAGACGTCCATACCAGCATGGTGGTACCCCATTCCATGGATAGTAAGATCTGTTTGCAAGCCAAAGATAAAAGATGCACATGTTGCAAGGCTAGATTGCATTCACCTCGGAGTTTACTGTCCCTCAGACCTTTGGCTGCACTTTGCAACCTAAGGAGAAAGGTTTAGCTCTCTACCTTTCAGCCTCAAGCAGAAAATAACCTTTGCTTGTGTTCTGCATTCATAACAAATCGTGCATCCTTTGCCAAAGTGCTGGCTGCCTGTTGGGTACCCTTGCGTGTTGCACAGAACTGAAAAAAACTAAGGTATTGCACAGAAAGCAGGCAGATCCAATCAGTACCACCAGTGTTGGCTTCTGCTCTGAATAGCACTGTATTATTCCACTGATCTTGTAGTTCAGTGAAAGATCAAACTTAAATTCAGTGGTAGCATCTGGATAGCCGAGTACAACGCGCCGCAAACGCACGGGACGATGGGTTTCATCAATCCTATTCATTAAGACAAGTCATGTGGTCACACTTTAAATGATGAACATACAGGTACTGCAGGGATGGATGGTCCTCTGTGCCCAGCCAAGCTGCAATCTTCGGGTGAAGTTAGCAGGTGTGTGTGTGTGTGTGTGTGTGTGTGTGTGTGTGTGGTGTGTGTGTGTTTGTGCAGAAAAAAGCGTGGGGAGAGCCAAAAGATTAGCTCTCTTGTTTCATACATGAGTGTGGCTTACATCGGTTATATTGGGTATGGTTGCCGACACTGCAACAAATCTCAGCAGGTGGCTGTCACGTTTGTCCACGACGGAGGCTGTGACGGTCTTCATCCTGCTCACAATGGCCTCCATGGTGGCCCCTCGGGTCTCGTCGTTGAGCTGGTGGACCTCATCAATCAGGAAGAGCCTGACCATCTGCACAAGAGCCTTGTTGTCCTTCCACCTCCTGGTCATACTGTCCCACTTCTCCTATGGGTCAGTGACACCTGCTTACATGTTGGGTACACATGGTACAGCACATGCACACACATACACACACACACACACATACACACACACACACACACACAGGTTGTCCCAGGGGCCAGGATGAGGGGTGGAGTGATGTGGTGAGGGGGGAGGGACATCTTACAGGTGTGGTTGCAATAATGTGTGCATTTTGAAGTTCAGCATAGTCGTCAAGTTGTGTGTCCCCTGTGAGTTCACGGCACTGCAGCCCTAGTGGGCCAAACTTGGCCTGCCAATCCTCATAGCGCTCTGTGCACAGAGCTTTGATAGGAGCGACTGCACAAACAGTCAATGCATGTGCGTCAAGAATTGCACACACACAAACACACACACGTACGAACACAGACAACACACATGCAAACACACACACAAACATGCAAACACACACACAAACATGCAAACACACACGCACACACACTTGTACCCTACCGTAAATAACCTTTGCTGCGTGAATAGCTTCACCAAGTTGCATCAGAAGACGCACAATAGCCAACTCAAACACTGTGGTCTTTCCACTTCCAGTTGGAGCTGATACCACTACTGATGAGTCTGTATAGAGTATCTACCCCGCGGGGAGAATTGATGGTGCTTTCAAAGCAAAGTAAACTTACATCATCCAATACTTTGGATTGCACGAAGTTGAAATGAGTGAACTCCTTAAACACACTGCGGTATCTTTCAGCTACACTTGGGTAAATGGGTCATAACTAGGTTACGTAATTGGCTGCAGATTTTTGTCACAAGGATACGAATTTCAGCGACAGAGCGAAGTTGGAGGTGTCCTCTCCCACCATGCACCTCGGGATTGTCAACTAAAAAATAATGGTTGCTGCCATTTACATAAGTAGAGGTCTGGACTAACATGAGAATTCTAGGTGAAGGTTTTCAGTGCGAGGAACAATGGTATTAAAACTTTGCAGAGTAGGCGTCTCAGGTACACGCTGCGCAAGGCTCACGTCCTCTATTAAGGCGAGAGCGTTAAAAGACAACTGCCAACCAAGGAATAGCAACCATACCAAATTCATTTCTACTACTGTATGCATCCAATCTGAAACAATATTATTCATTACAGAATTATCATCGCGCTTACTGATGGTCATGCTGCTGAGTGCTGAACAGACGTTCCAGGAGGTCGCTAACCGGTGGAGCAGGAATCCTAAACGAAGCCATGCATGTGCGTTTAGGGAAGCGCAGCAGCTGATTGTTTAGAAACTTTGGCGGCTATAAGTGACAGCTGGTTCTGCGCATGCGGAGATCACCGTTTCCATGGATATGGAAAGATAATAAATGGCCGTGCTACAATACCAACCTGGGGAGGGTTTTCACTTCGATGAACTCTCTAAGATCCGCGTTATAGACCCGCAGGCTGCGGCACAGACGGAAGCACTGAAGGATGAGTGCAAAGAATTTGTAGATAGTGAGTCTGATTGTATTGGCTGGGACTTTGATACTAGTACAATAACACTGTGGCCGGGGATCGTTTATGGTAGAAACTCAAGTAACTTTTTTTTATTTTTAGACATTTCAGAATTTCAGAATTTAGTTGGAGGGTTTATTGGAGTGGTAGATTCGCTTGCTTCACAAGTAGAAAATGAAAAGCTGAAGGTACGTAAGATCCATTACATTTTCGTACTGTTGTACCGGTACTTTCGGTATTGCTGCAGGCGATTGGTGCACGCAATCACATTAAATCCATAGCCAAAGAAAGAGAGTCGCAGAAGCAACAACTTCAACTTCTCATTGCTGAGAAGAAGATACAACTAGAAAGGTATAATGGTAACAGGTTCAGTGTCCATGCTTTGTGATGACTGTTAGAGTGAACCTGTAGTAAACATATTTTTAAAATAAAGTTAAATGTTGATCCTTTTAATTACACAGGTATCGCTTGCAATATGAATCACTTCAACAGGTTGAAAAGGAACAACTTGAATTTATTGCAGACTTTGGAATGAAGTAATCACTTGCATACATGTAATCACTGAGTTCTTGTTTATACCTGCTAATACCTGGGCTGTATTACACGTGGTACATTAAATGCACTAATCATTAACAGTAACGGAAGAACATGGCCAGACAATGAATGATGCTATAAAACTGTACAAATACGAAACGGGAGGGAGAACAAAAAAATACGTGGACAACGAACAGCTTATTCAGAAAGGAAGTTTTCGGGTGTTCTTCGCCTTGTACGTGAGGTGGGTTCAATATGAGCAGTCCTTACCACCTGTGGCTCATCCAGTCGCTTCTCGTACAACATAATATTTAGTGTCTCATCAAGGATTTTTGCTTCGGGAAACTCAATCTTTGTATGCTTTCTGTCGGTGGCATACACGATGGATTCACAACAGATTTCAGCCACTTTCTTGCCATGTCCAAAGAATGTCCAGCAGCATATCTCCCCTCTTCCCACTATGTCTTTGATGAAGGAGATCCGGCTGCCAAGACGGACTGATAGCTTGTCAAACAATTCTATGTTCTTCAGGAGGTTATCATCCGAATTGCTGGGTCAAAAGAACAGGTTAATAATGTGAAGGATTGTGTGTGTGTGTGTGTGTGTGTGTGTGTGTGTGTGTGTGTGTGTATGTGTGTGCATGTGTGTGTGTGTGCATGTGTGTGTGTGTGTGTGTGTGTGTGTGTGTGTGTGTGTGTTGCTGTGTTTGAATTACTTACCTTGTATATGAGTACTTATTATTTCCCCTATTATACAGTAACTTGATGACAGGCTACAGGTAAAGAAGATGACTGTATGAAGTGGAAGTGTCATCATCACACACGCACGCACACATACACACTCAACCAACCCAACCAGACCACATATGCAGCATGGGGATGTGGTATAGCTATAATAGTGCTGCTGCTGTTCCTCTGCTTACCTTTGATGATGTAGAGACAATCTGATGAGCTTCTTCTAACGAGGTGATTACTGGCACTAGACATAATGGCTGGTGTTCCTCTTTTAGCCTCATCAGTCTCTTCTCGACAGCCTCAACTAGCTCATCAATGAGGTAGTACCTACAATGTATACTGTAACAATGGCAAAGGAAGGCGGTGTCAGGGGGACTCACTTTGCCTCAGCCAAGAGTTCAAGACACTCCTTACGGTTGTCAGGCATCGACACAGACCCATCCCGCAAATAGTTCAAAATAACTCCGAAATGTTTGCCACTCCTGTCTACCAGCACCCATCCTAAAAATCGAAGGGCACTGTCATATTCAGAGTTATATAAATCAGCACCTGATATCATTACCCTTACCCACAGCTACAATGATTAACGTACACACTCACCAACCCCAAATAACTAAACCCAGCCATGTGCCTCATAAGGTCAACAACATACAGCCGGTCTGTATGACACGCGGTCCTTAGGTATAGGTCCACCATCGAGGTTAGTTATTCCCATAAAATAATAATAACCTTCTGCGTCTGACTGCACGTCCATTCTCCCACTGAACATCGCTCTCAGCATGTTGTCATGCTTGGTTAACGTCCCTATCGTGGTGTAATAGAGACAACCGCCGACGTTAAGTTTCACATATGTCCCTTGTGTCTTCAGAGTATCCAACACTTCTTTAAGCTCTTCCTCCTCGCCTCCTTGGTCCTTCTTTAACAACTCGGTCTCATCTACTGGCGGTATACATTCCGCCATCGCTCACTCACAACAAACCCAATTGATGACTTAACCTATTTATAACCATTACAGCTTCTAAAAATAGATATGAATCCATAACGTGTGTAAATCAAAAGTTCGAGTATTCACGCTTGCTGGAATGTCTTCAAGCGATTCCTACACAACAGTTATAAAGAACAGAACACCCAAATAAATAAAAATAACCTACTCTGTTTCTTCTATCTGTTGTTGCAGCCTCCTCTGTGATGGAGAAATCATGAAACAATAAAAATATTTAAAAAACGAAAACCTATAGTGACCTTGAGTGCTTCACTTGTTGCTTTCGGCAGTTTTCCCTTCAGTTCATCAACCAATATTTTTTGTCCAACAGCATTATGCCAGACACGTATGTAGCGATCAGAACCACCAGCAGATGCAAAGTACATGGAAGCTGACTCCCATGCAAGGCTTGTAATGTTACCTGATTTAATAATAGCATATAACATCACAACCACACAAAACACACACACACCTCCATGAACCTCAAAAAGGCTCTGCACCAGTTGTCCGCTGATCGAGGAGTACATGTATATGGAGCAGCCAATGGCTACAACAGTGACCCTGCCATCAGGTGACATGGCCACAATGGAGGGGCCCAGCTCAGGCAGGCAGGCTGTATGCAGCTGCTTTGGGTCTTCACGCTGCTTGTAACGAACTGTAAACCACAATATTTGTGTTGACTATCCAAGGTTAAAGAAATGTCAACACGCACCGTTGATGTCCCAGATTTTCAAGGAACCATCTTTTGATACAGAGGCCATCCTTTTAGTAAAAGAGAATGTGAAATACACTGTTACACACTGTAGGGGGCACAACACTTGCACACAACAATACACAAACCTCTGTGAATCACTGGAGAAGCTTACAGACAGCACAGAGGCCTGGTGGCCCTTCAGTTGCATGGCAGAGGTCACCTGGGCAACATAAAAATTATGCATGACCCTTGTCCCCCAAGTAGGTGGACTGGTATATCTGACAGACATGTCATACACACAAAGAAGATTTTGGAGTACTACATACAGCATCACACACACAAGGAGTAGTACAGTAACAAGTACATTAGGTAACCCAACATACAAATGCATCAATGCCATGGAAGATGTGCCCTGATGGCTATCAAGATCTGTGCCCCCCCCACACCTCTATCCTGTCATCAAGTTGTCGCTAGACACACTCAAGATACACCATAATGAGATCAGACACAAAACCACTAATATTCACTCCCACCACAATAGCACGCAAATACAGAAAACTGCAATACAACCAACCCTAAAATACACACACACATTTAATTTCTTCGGAGAAGTTAAGGTAGGTAGTGGGGAAAAAAATGATGCTATGGACATGACAATATGGGTGCATGTGTCTGACCTAAAGTGATGACAGGTAGTACTCCACACTAAACATGCAACATCCTAACACTTCATTGCTATATTTGAAGTGCTTCCATATCCCTTGGTGGGCTTCAAACATAAGTAATATAATTATTGTATTACCAGTAGCTGCTGCTAGTATTATACATCCCACAGCACTCTAGCCATAACACAAAGTGACTACATACAAAACTGGCAACCCTCTGGGAAGTGTGTCTACTATCATACAAGGGTGGCAACCCCCTCTCCCCGGATGTGGGTCTACACATCATACAAAGATTGCAACCCCCCCCCCCCACCCATTTGTGATATGAACCCCTCTACAATATACAACACTTACCTTCAAGAAATCTCCGGCTTTAGAAAATTCCACTTCCCAGATCTTCACATCAGGCGTAAATCCTATTTCAAAGCAATTACATGTGTCACACACACACACACACACACACACACACACACACACACACACACACACACACACACACACACACACACACACATCCAATTTAACATGCATGAATGGCCTTAAGCTTCCAAATAATTTTTACAGGGTCGCTGCTGTAAAACGGGACCTACCTAATAAGAGCATCGTTGACATGCGCAATTAAAATGAAAATGTAAAAACAATAACTCCAGTATGGACAGATCAACTTCTAGTATGTAAGAAAAAGTTGTAAGTGACCTACGTACCTCTTAGAACATCAAGTAATTTTAAAACTTGAAAGAAAAACATTTGAAGTACCTTTTTGCTGCAATAATTCCAAAGTTATCATTAATACTCTACTAGCCATATAAGTTCCTAACAGCTTAACTTAGTAATAACTTTGTCATAGCCATCTGCAAGCTCAATTTTCAATCATCAGTGCAATACATTGTCTGCTTGTCAAAACTTTTAGCCCCCCATAAATGAGGTTCAAAAAATACCTCCCTACGCAATAATAGATGGTACACCTTACATGTAATGTGTGATACTAATGTGAAACTATGTCATAAATTCTACATACCAGTACATACTATACACGCATTCCAGTACATGCATTATAGTACATACCATGCATACTAGTACATAAGGTAGACCAGGGCTAGAAGTCACAACTTCGGTACTGTACTTAATAGTGCTCTTCTGCAGCAAATGCTTTAATTAATTTATATTGAATCATCTACAATCGTCTGGCAACATAACAGCTAATTCTAAATAGATCCAGAATTTAATTAATTATACATGGATTCATACCTAATAACACAAACACATATACATTAGAATTCTCTTGCTACATACAGCAGGCAAAGCATGGGCCAGCAATGCCTGAGCATTTTGCAAAGTAAACAACCTGCCCGATCCCAGAGTAAAGTTTTTCCTGATTCTATTAAGACTATCATTATGTACCAGTAATGTCAGTATTGATATCCATTCAACATTAATGTGCTCCAGCTAGTTTGTTTTTTTGTTATTGTAAGGTAATAAATACCATCTATGCTAGATTGCATCGGATGAGGTCTACAGCTCTTAGAATGTTATCTCCGGTGGGGAGTGGCAATGAACCTCTTGATGTCTTTCTGTATGATGGAGACTATCAATCACATCAACATTAAGCCATCTTGTGCCAAGATTATAATGGCCAAGATTAATAACATATATCATTTAGTGGGAAGCTAGTACATACCACACACCCACACACGTATACCAGTACACATGCATACCAGTAAAATAATATCTGCATATGTGAATGGTAAGTACTGGTAAGCATACCAGTAAAAACACACACACACACACACACACACACACACACACACACACACACACACACACTAGGATACCAGTACATACAGCAGTTGAACATCGGACATTTCCCGACCATTATGACTGTATTGTCCGAATATTTAATACCTTGATCGGCTATATTGTTGGAAAGATTGGCCGTATAATCGCGATTTAGAGCAGTGGTGGGGATCTATATGATGGTGATTTCAATAATAGCAGTAAATCACAATTAACGGCACTTATCGTATTTCTAGATGGGGCAGCTTAATAGAGGCTCATGCATGGATTTAACTACACTAATTGAATGTAATACTGCTGGCATATTACTTTATACTTCTATACTTGGAGCAATCAGATATTTAAATATCATCTGATTTGAGTGAAGAGTCTGTTAGTACAGTTAGCATCGTGTCATGCTGACCACACTAACGTATGTGCTTTCATTTATGGTGCATGAAGGAAAGCATTTATTAGCATTATTAGTTTGCCACCTGCAGGTGAATTCTACATGGTAACGGCTGTCACTAACTATAGTGATGAATCAATGTCTAACCAACCTTGTGAAATGTCTGATTAACTTTACCATTGATAGAACACACTGTCAGTACACATTAACATTCTTAGCTACAGCCCACATAAGCATACCTGTACATGCCACGAAGGCCCCACAGTGGGATACCACAGCACAGGTATTAGGAGTTTGGTGCGTCTCCACAGTAGCCAAAACATCACCTTTTGATGAGCAGGAAGTGCAGTAATATGGGTTCCCACATCTACACACTTTGCCAACCTTTCAGTGTCCAAATTTGGAATGCAGTCGTTGTACATATCATAATGAACTTTCCATTGGATGCAATTCCAATGGAAATGACATCAGGTGATCCAGCCTTACCAATAAAAAGCGATGTGACTGGTCAATCAAAGATGCACAATACAAACTGCCTACCACCGGAAACTCAATGACATCGGTGAAATTAACTCCAGCTTGTGAAGGCTTGCTGATACGATATATTTGGAGTTTTCTTTCAATTGATAGATATCCTATAACAGCCCTGTTTGAAACCATAAAGACATGGTAAAAGAGATTTGTCCAATAATTCTAATTAGTACATCTGTCAGCAAACGGAACAAAAAGGAAAGACTGGACTTACATAGAGTCGGGACTAAACTTGATGTGGCTTGCATGATCCAATTCAACACTTCTGCGGATGTATCTAGCAGAACAAAAATGCTGTTCAAAAGTTGACGCTAGCTTTGTCCCCACATATTACTTGTGTTCCTTGTCGTCAAGATTCTTCATGCTCCATAATCGGATGGTTCTGTCTACGCAGAAACAAAACAAAGTAGCAGCGTACACACAAGAACACTCTTCCTTGCCACATCTACCAGTGACCTCTACAACGCACCTTCTGAAGCGGAGGCTAAATACTTCCCACTGCTATCAAAATCCAGGGACAACACTGACTCAGTATGTCCTTTAAAATCGGCAGCAATTAACGGATGAGAAGGCAAAGTCCACTTCTTTCCCGCTGCGGGCTTCCACTTCTTAGGAGCTTTGCTCTTATTGAGTTCCTGTGAGTGTGACCCAGACTTCTCTTTCTCTTTCTCCTCTACTTTTAGCTCGGTTTCCTTTGTGTCCCTAGATTTCTCTGTGTTCACCTTCAGCCAGTTGATCACCAGTGCAATTAAAAGCACTACAGCTCCCACTATCAGTGCAGTGTACAGCAAAGTTGTATCTGACATCAAGTACAATCGAACTATATTAATAATGTGCCACGTGTTGTTCACGTGTACATATATATGATTCCGATCCTCGAGTACAAGTGTGTGTAATACAAGTTTACATACAATATTATATATTTTAAAAACATAATCCTCATAGTGTAAAGCTTTCTATTCACGTATGCCTATCATACACAACCAAAAATATTTTCCCGTAATGCGTACGGTGCCTGTAAACGGACTGTTACGATTACCAAGTACATCCCGTAACGCCTAATATTTCACTACCTGAACCGAGACCGAATGTTGCAATTCCCGTAACGATGGTCTATAGAAGTACTGAAATCGGTGTCGATACAGTACCGTTACAGTGCCTGTTTCGGGATAGTATAATTACAGCCCTACAGTATCGATGGAAGCACCTTTTGCCCTCTATCCAAACCAATTCAACCCATGTGACAACAACAAAAATCATAAAAAGCAAACCAATCACAAACAATACAAATCGTGAGTCCAGTCATGCTGAAAAATTGTTTTCACTTGAATTGTTTCCTTTCTCTCAATACAATGACAAGTGCTTGCTTCAACAAACTGACAGCCTTCTCCACATTCATGGACCATGGAGACACCCTTGTGAACATGGCTTTGTACGAAGAAGATGGTCCTCGATAGCTTGTGAAGAGGACAGTCGAACTGATTAAGCAGTGGTTCTCCATTTGGATCTTCAAATCGTGTCACTCACTGCACTTAAGAGTTCACCATATTGAAACTGCAAAAATGAGCGTGAATACAGCACAATCCATCACAACATACATCTCAGCACACCCATCCTCACCATAACAACATCCTCCCACTAACACACATCTCAGCCACCCTCACCCTAACACATCTCAGCACACCCTCCCTAACACATCTCAGCACACCCTCACACTAATACATCTGAGCACACCCTCACATCTCAGCACACCCTCACCCTAACACATCTCAGCACACCCTCCCTAACACATCTCAGCACACCCTCACACTAACACATCTCAGCGCACCCTCACATCTCAGCACACCCTCACCCTAACACATCTCAGCACACCCTCACTAACACATCTCAGCACACCCTCATTAACACATCTCAGAACACCCTCACTAACACATCTCAGCACACCCTCACTAACACATCTCAGCACACCCTCACTAACACATCTCAGCACACCCTCACTAACACATCTCAGCACACCCTCACTAACACATCTCAGCACACCCTCACTAACACATCTCAGCACACCTTCACTAACACATCTCAGCACACCCTCACTAACACATCTCAGCACACTCTCACCCTAACAAACACATCTCAGCACACCCTCACACTAACATCTCAGCACACCCTCATGTGCACTAACACACATCTCAGCCCTCTCACTCTAACACATCTCAGCACACCCTCACCCTAACACATCCAAGCAAATCCTCACCCTAACACATCAGCACACCCTCACCCTAATATATCTCAGCCCACCCTCACACTAACCCACATCTACGCACACCCTCACACTGACACATCTCAGCACACCCTTATACATCAGCACACCTCACACTAACATACATCCCAGCACATGTCCATCGTAACATACATCTCAGCACACCCTTACACATCAGCACACCTCACACTAACATACATCCCAGCACATGTCCATCGTAACATACATCTCAGCAAACACTCACGTACCTGTGAAACTGGTGTGCGCAGTTGAATGTAATTTAGTGAATGAACCAGCTGTGCTGTTATGGACACAGTGAAGATAGTCCCTGATAGAGTAGTAGGTTTGCAGCTAGATGTCTGAAAAAAATGTGAATAATTAACGGGAATGTATTTCAAACAGTCAAACAACCTTTTGAGCTGTTCCTGCAATATATATATCTCCTTATTAGCATTACTAAGCGACACTGAATTTAACATCTGGATGCTCACAGATTTTTTCAGACCACTCCCGCACCTATAAAAATTAATAAATCATAAGCAGTTTTAAATTTATGAGTATACTTGCTTTTCTGTGCCGTTGAAGACACCTCCCTGGCAGATGTAGCAAATACTTTGAATCCTGGCAAAATAGTTTGATATGTCCCTGCTTGGAGCACACTTGTTGCCAAAAATATTCCGCAACCTCACAGAAGAGTTAAAAGATTCACACCTGATGCAGAGCAAATGACTGGTTCAGAACATTACATCAGCACGTTACAAGTACCTTTCTGCATTAAAAGTCGAACATGGTCCAAACATATGCATACACTCCACCAGGTGGAGAAGCAAATGAATCTTCAGCTTATACTGCATCTCTGGCATGTTCTTCATAACTGAATCTACTAACTCAGTGCATATGAGCTGACATTCTTCTGCTTTTGTGGGTTTGAAGAAAGCACAATAAGTTATGTAGAAACCTAACAAATGAAAATGATTGTAAAAAGTAGTCATATATATTTATAACATATACCTTTGTTATCTTCAACTTCTTGTACAGTGGGTGGAGCATAAAAACAGCCATCTGACACCAAGCTTTGTAGTCCCTGCCTACAAATGACTGATGGTGCACACGTTACCATTCATCTTGACTCCAAACCCCCAAGCATGGAATGCATTGATCCTAGCAAGGATTTCAGGGTGAAATTTCAACAGCTTAGGCATCACACTCTTCAGAAAATACTTGCAAGGTACGAGTAATATTGTATGGAGCACCTCCACAGGTGTACATCTTTATTGGTAGAAGCATCTAAATGTATTGAATTATATCATATCACATGACTTACTCGTATAAATCAGCAGGTATCCGAGTTGAAGCTGTTCAAAACATCTTTCTCTAGTCCTTCTCTCCAACACAAGGGAAGGTAATGAGGAATCTGCCTAAAAACAATATGCAAGTCAAAGACGCGCACACAGAATAATTTGCATACCATACAGAACCGACAGTACTTCTTGGCCGATCCTCCCAGATGACTGAGAAGTTGTGACGCTAGAGGGTTATCACAAATTACACAAATTGCCTCCACTGACACGGACATAGTATCCTGCATATGTCACAATAACAATCTACATTAAACGGTTATTTCGTACCTCTCCATTGCGTGTCCATTCGTAAGTGCGCATGAATTGGAATTTAGAGCCAAATTGTATCCCGATAATCCTGAACCAATATGTAGGCATACGACTTCATACCTTGGCGGTCCAGTCAATTGGAATAGCCACTGAGATTTAAAACCTTTCACTTCGACTTTCATTAGACAACAAGCATAGGGCATCCGTCAAATAAAAATTAAATAGCGAGCAATTCAATAATTTCTTAATGCTCTGGCTTGTGACTTTTAATAAAGGGAACGAGAACATACATGTATTATGTGCTTTTAAATGACTTTGTATTTTCCGGGTACATAACATGTATATAGCCTATGATGCAGCGGTTATTTGCAAGATCTGTGGCAGACCCTAGAAGGGTCACTTTTAAACAGTTCAGGAAATGGACGTACGACGCGTTAAAAAACTCACTACCGGAGATGGGTCATCTTTAAACCTCGTCAAGAGCCCGTCACTCTTACTCCTCATGGACGGTAGCGCGCGCTGTTATTTCGTTTTATTAAGTGTATCAAGCTGTTACTGTACTGGATTAATACTGTTACGATACCGAATTCAGAGCTAGATCGATGGCGTTAACCGATCGTTACAGCATGATGCTACATTTCGTAACGATAACTCAATTTCAGGGTCGTTTAAACCCGAAATAATAACAGGCACTGTTACGAGGACGAAGTTTACCCTTGTTACGGGATGTTAACACATTACAGTCCGATTCAGGACTGAAACTTTTTGGTTGTGTATATAATAACAATCAGGGGCGGATACAGTGGGGGGGGGGGGGGGGGGGGGGGGGGGGGGGGGGGGGGGGGGGGGGGGGGGGGAAACTGGGTTTTTGCCCCCCCCCCCCCCCCCCCCCCCCCCCCCCCGCCAAGTTAGAAATTAAATATTCATAGCTACAAGGGGCGGTGTCTTACGTCGCCCTGATGATACAAATACAACGAAAACGCGCCGAAGTAACATGATAACAGTAAAAAGCGGCTGGGGCGAAGCCCCAGACACCGGGTACATCTTCCTCTCTTACGCGCAATATCTCGTAGCCACGCCCAAACCATGATTATTAACGCGCCTCCCCTTTGCCCCCCCCCCCCCCCCCCCCCCCCCCTCGCAAAAAAATTCTGGATCCGCCCCTGATAATATGATTCGTACTTGGTTCAACTTGGAACATATCTGTTCAGCTGGACATTGATACAGGTTGCTGTAACATTTTGTCATAACTATGTGTGACGTTTTTTTTACCAATTGTAGTGACATTCCGACGCATGTATGAATTATGTAGTCATTTTGTTTGGCAAGGAATTTGGTTGTCCATTAATTGATAGTATACCAAATCTGTGCAATATGAACCTTGTCTTAACATGGTTCAATGTAAAAGCATGATGTGCTTAACATGGTTCATATTGCACAGATTTGGTGTACTATCAATTAATGGACAACCAAATTCCTTGCCAAACATAATTCTCAAAAATGAAGTAACAGTAAAATCAGAGTGTTGAGAAGTGTATGAGATGTCTAATCCAGTAACATTGCGTGCACACATCCATTTTGCATGCATGCTCTTCTTGTGCAGCAACAAGATTAGCTTCATCTGATGTAAAACCTGTGTGCACATCATCCATGCCTCATAACACTTTCCTGTACGATTTTAGTACAATCACACTCCTATTCTTTGACTGCTTGCAATCAATTGAGAGTGTTATTGCAGTTATATGGACTGGTTGGCTCAGGTGAGAAGATAATGCTTCGAATACACTGACTCTTTAATCACCTGCAGTAATCCTGCATTATGTTGATGTTTCGATGGATGGTATGATAAGCATGTACATTCTTTGAAATTATTTTAACATCCACTTGCAGTGGTGTGGAGCAATAGGATGTGTAAGGCCCAGGATAGGTTTACACAGACCATCCCTAAGTTGTTGGCTTCTCACCCATAATGTATGTCCTTTTAGAGTCACAAAGAAAGCAACAGGCCGGATGTTTGGATATTTTTCAACTGAATCCTTTATGAACCCATACTTTATTGTCTCCTCTGCCCTCCAGGAGCAATGTCTCTTAAACAACCTGTAAGGTACACCAGCATTAGTAGCAGCTGTGGCACCATCAGGCCTTAGATATGCATACCAAACCATAATGTATCCAGACCCCTCTCCAGCAAATGCTCAGTACCCTACTGTAGCTAAATTATGCCTTTCTCAATTTCTGGCTCATGTGATATATGAGACTAATTAGGTTCCTATAGTAAACAATCGTTCCATTATGACCATACTGCTGTCATTAATAAAAAAATATGCCCAACACAGCAGAAATGTATGTACAAGCAAGAGCATGCTGGTTATTAATTCATATTTCATTTGAAACATAAAACATATTGGTGCATAACTGTGGTAAAGTGCTCACCACCTGGCGGGTCTTGTATTGAAAGTACCAGGGTGGGATTACCATTATGCTTTGGAGAAATGGCATGAAAATGAAAACTGTGGTGTACCTTAACACTTAATGAAAATATGGTGATGATCAATTTATTGTCGTTACTTTCAAGTTGGCACAATTCATTTTAACCATCCACTTCATTACATTCCTAGTATAAACATCTCGATAAACATTTACAAATAAATAAATGACATAATGACATTACATGAAATACAAATGTCTACTTATGACCTAGCAATGATGGATCAATAAGTTTCATAGCTATCCTATCATTATGAAACATGATTTTACTTTATAAGGATGCATGCATTCCACATGGTTTCATTCAGATTAAGCTAGTTGCCATACATTTTTCTCAAAGCTTTGACGTACAATTTTATATCTGGGCATGGAGTTTGGCCAATCTGAACCTGCGGCAGCAGGTTCAATATAGGATTGATTGAGGGTTGATGAATGTCATTAATAAAATATCACTAGTGTCTGGAGGGACAACGGAGAAACGGATCGCTTATCTCTTTATCGCGATGGAATGAGAGCACAACGATCTACAGTTCTACGTTTGTTCCGTGTCATAAAACGGTGTGGTTATAGAGAAACAAACAATTTCCTGTTTCTCGTGCCCAGTCCCAAAATAATTCTCCATCGTCGTCGTCGTCGTCTTCTTCTTCTTCTTAGGAAGGTATAACTCGAGCTAGGAACGGTTTTGGAGGATGGGAATAGTACCAATCGCTTCGAAATTTACCGGCACGTTATCCTTACATGTCATATAGACATACATATATCAAGTTCTATTTATCAATATTTTTAGGCAGTTATAAATACTCTAACCTGCACTAAATTTATCCAGTTTAATATATTAGTTGTTACGTTCAATAGTGAAGTTCTTTTTCTAAAAATGCAAAAGAAGAGATCTAAGCAACGAGCGGAATACCTCCAAAGCAATACGAGAAAAAAGCTAAAGCCCGAGCGCTCTACAAGGCCAATCCCAAAAAAAAGAAGGCCTCTGTACGCGACAGCTACAAGGCCGATCCCGAAATGAAGAAGGCCTCTGTACGCGACAGCTACAAGGCCGATATTGAATCTAAGCGATCTGCTAAAAGCTGGCGATACGAAGAGGACACCCAAGGAGAACCGTGCTGCTCAAAGGCGGCGATATGAAGAACCTCGAGGAGAACCGTGCTGCTAAAACTAAAGGCGGCGATATGAAGAGGACCTCGAGGGAAATCGCGCTGCTTATAGGGAGAAATATCAGCTACCATTAAAGCATCTAAAAGGAGACGGTATTGAAATGATCCCGCTATCTGATTGGCTAAATGTGCTGCCGAGAGGACGCGGTATCGCAGGGGTCACAGAACTACCACTACCACCCAAAGGTATGTTATGGCATGTTGTATTAACATTAAAAAGCTGTGCATGCAGCATTTGTACAGCATAGTCGGGCGGCCCTACTACCGCGTTTGGTCGGGTTTGTCACCCTACTACCTGTGGGTAGTAGGGCCCGCCCGACTATGTACAGCACGGATCTGCACAAAACCATTCACTTCACATGTAAAGCATGCATGGTGACTCAACTGTGTGTACAGTACACAACCATAAATTTAAACATTGTTACAGGATGTAAGCACCGAACGGTATTGGCACGGTCTGTTTTCAGGACCGTGCCAATACCGTTCGGTGCTTACATCCTGTAACAATGTTTAAATTTTTGGTTGTGTAGTGTCTATTGTTTTAATCTGATAAAGCTTCCTTATCTGAAGACTTCCTTGTCTAGCCGTGAATGTTGCAACTGTATGAATACAGTTACAGTTGCAAGGGCTGAGAACTAAATAACTGCAACTATATCCTTTTCCCATGTAGCTACTTCTTGTATAAACCCAAATCTCATGCACCAATGGAGTATAATGGTGGTCTTGAAAAAGCTATTCTTAGGGGTAGTGCAGCAGTAAGTAAGATAAGCCACCATCAGGTACTTCTAGCAGCACACTCACATTTATGTAGTGAAATAAAAACAGACCTTCTGCTCACACTTATAAAGCTGCAGACCCTGTCCACAGATAGGACCTCACCTGAGAACATATCCTTATCGATCGATCTACATGCTGCCATCTGCCATGTAGTTCACTTCCTTAGTTCCCACACTACCCATCTATACAACTTAACTGCATGTAGGCTACACCTCCATGTTTAGATGGAACCATTTTTACTGGATCAAATTTGACCAATAGAATTTTAGCACAACTGACACGCATACACCCCTTCCCTCCCTGTCATTAATATGATGGAATTGGACTAATATAATTATAGCACAGTCTGCACACGTGTAAGGCTTTGCAGGTATAAAAGCCACTCATCCGCTAGCAAAAAGAGGTAAAAATTTAATAATACTCTATGTAGATGTGTAAAGGCTCTGCACTAAATAAAGAAGTAAAAATTTAATCATACTCTCTGTTAGTATATGTAGATGGCTGACGACCTTCGCGGGTTTTTCACCAATGAGGGGTCGGAGGAGGAAGTGTACATTCATCCTCCAACTCCTCTCCCCTTCACCCCACCACCTCCAGAAGCCCCGCTTCTGCCACCACCACCAGCAGCACTGCCCACACCACTACCAGCAGCTACTCCCGCCGGCACCACCAGCGCTGCCCCCACCGGCGCTCCTGCCTGCACCATCAGTGCTGCCCCCACCACCAGCAGTACTATTAAAGTTATTTGTTCTTGCATAAATAGATAAAGGGGATCATCCATCCTCTTCCTACATTTGATTATTGACTATGATACTGCTATGACAGGGTGAAAAAAAACTTATGAAACAAGTAAATAAAAACATTCTCTAACGAGAGAGTTGTTGGTATATAGGATTGACCATGCAATGGTGGTGTAAAAAGCACGGAAACAAGAGTGACAGAAATATTATTGGAAAATTGAAATAGGCCTATATTTAGCCCATTATTCAGGCATGTGTGTTGTATTGTGTGCTAAATATAGGCCTATTTCAATTTTCCAATAATATTTCTGTCACTCTTGTTTCCGTGCTTTTTACACCACCATTGCATGGTCAATCCTATATACCAACAACTCTCTCGTTAGAGAATGTTTTTATTTACTTGTACAACTAGGAATAGAGCCTTCTTCCTACCTATATAGTTCCCTATCCAGAGGTATCTGTAATATCCCTGCACTCTCCTCTCTCTGGTTGATGATTATTCCAGCTCACTAGTCTGATGTGTTACATGCACGCGGTTAAGATGAAACACATACCCAAAGTTCATGACTATGCTCCTTCCCCTCTAAAATCTGCCTGGTGGCAATTTTCTTCACCTAATCAAAACTTCTGGAGCCACTTGCTGTGCTTGAGTGTCCTCAGTGGTATCTTCAACATCCTGCTCCTCCTCTCTGTGGTATCTACTTCCTCCCCCTCAGTGTATCTTCCTCCCCCCCCCCCCCCCCCCCCCCCAACACTAAAAGCATATGCTTTCCTGTTCCCTTTTATGAACGTTGAAAAGAGGTGCACTGATGATAACGTGGTGTCACCTAGGTCCTTCACTCATGTACTGATGCCTCTTCGGGTTGGCTAGATGCTGCTCAGTACAGTTGTACAAGAATTCCTGGAAGCCTATATATCTTGATCCATGTTGGAAACTGGTCTACTGAACCCAGATATGGGCTGAATAAAAGGAAGCCTGGAGCCTGCACCTGGCATGTAAGGAACATTTACCTGATTGACAAGCAGTTCATTATAGGGACTGATCACAAATAATTGGCTCCACTTATAAACTCTAGACAGCCTTCCTTCCACCTTGCATACTTGCAGTCTTTTTGATTCATACATTCCACCCTGACCCATGCATGTTATCCACTGCTTCAGGAACAAAATGATCCCAGGCTTAGATTGCAGCACCAGCACAATGGTTCCAGGGGCTCCACGTACTGATAGTTCTCCTACGCAATGGATGGTTAATCTGCTCCAAGTTAGGGGGAAAATTCCTCAGTGTGCAACCTAAAAACTGATGTAAGTCATGTCAAATGTGCCCTCATGCAGGTGGTGATATTAGCAGTTGTAGTAGGATCTGCATGAATATGTCATTTCTGACTCACTATCACAAGTTTAGAGTCAGTTCAGCTGCTGCAATGGTGTGCCTTGCAAGTGAGAATCATGTTCCCTCACACCAGTACATAATCCCTGCCCGCGCTTTGGTGGGATATCCATTTAAACTACATGTAGCATTTGCACATTTACAACAAAAAATAACAGGGGACCTGACGGGGACTTTAACAAGTGTATTGATTGCCTTCCACCGGTATCCATTGCAAAGATATGCTAAAACATTAGTTGTGCAATGGAAGTATATAGCCCCTCACAGCTTTATACATTGAAATGCCATAGTGCAAGCGAATGACACAAACTTGGCTAGCCATGTGTGTACCACTAACTGTTGAGATGCATGGTTGTTGGGATGTTGAAGCCATGCAGTCACTCTAGTATGTCCTTGTTTATTTACTGCTCGAAGCCCTGTGCCACGACAGCTCTCTATGGCAGGTTCAGTTTCACTCTTGCGTTGTTCTAATGCAAGAGCCCTTTTGCATATCTTGACAAGGGGTTGCCAATAAGCTATAAAGTGCTAGTTTATGTCAGTTGTATTTCGACAATAATAAAAATGGGTCTGGTGTTTCCTGCACTCAGCTGTTAACCCGGCCTTCAAATTCACCCCCTCTTATGATAAAGCAGTAGAGTTTAGCAGTGATATCTTAACCCATAACATGTAAGCATGGATGGGGGGATATAATCATTCTCCACAACAGACTCTCTGATGTTTTTGTGTGAAGATGGAGGTGTGCACATGTCACTGCCCAAGTAGAGCCTGGCAGTGGCTTTGGGCTTGAGAAAAACAATGCAACCTAGCTGATGTTCTTTTATCAACTGATCACTTGGCAAACCTGCTGCTGCTATTGACCTGAAAATCACACTGGTATAACTATTCCTGTAGCATAGATCACTTCATTTTTGTAAGGACGTAGACATTATTAGCCATGGCTTTGGCCCCAAGGTTTTTTTCATTTTAGAACCCCCCCTCGCCCCCTTATCCTTTAGGTGTGCCCCTGCAAAAAGTACATGCATGGGATTTTGGTTAATTAAGCATAGTTAAGGTGTTACAGCATTTAAAAAATTTAAAAAGCAACAAACAGCAATTGACAATTTGTTATGTGCGCTATTAAAGCACTGACAGTTTACTATATGCGCTAAAGCTGCATGTGGTCTGGTTGCCTGCTGCAAAAGGGCATAGCCCGGACTGGAAGCTGTGTTTACCCTATGTGTTGGCGTTCGTAGTCCACAGCGTCGAATTGAGCACGCGATAAAAATGCAATAGAACACCCAGCTGCATGAAGGAAAGCCATATACGTTCCCACCTACACACAAATAACTTAGAGGCACCCACAGACGCGCCTCCAAAGATGGCCCTAGTCCTACACTTCCTGAAAACAGTGCTTTATTTTCAATGTTCTAGTGCAACTGGTCCCTGCCTCCAACATTAACATTTACATGATATCCAATGGACCATCTATTCGAAGCCAATTCCTTCCTTTTTCGTCTTGATCTCTAGCAGTGTCATGTTGGAATAGCAAATATCTGCCTCCTATTTCTGCTCTCTAAAACAGGAGTGGTCGGTTAATACATCGAAGGCTTATTACATTCAATTGACCGTTAATGAGTGTTACGCGACACTTGCACCCTTAGACGTGTCGTCACTATTCTTACGACCCATTTCTCGCGTAGCGGTGATGTAATCCATTCGCAACTGCGTGTGTGGGTCTGGATACGAGACTAGCGTGACCCAGCCGACCCAGCAGCCAGAACGGAGCCAGAACGGCGTCATTGGAAAGGGAGGGGCTAGATTATTTGTGGGAGGAGGGGGAATGGGAGGGTGAGGGTGGGGGGTCGATCGAACCCATCGAAACCCCCCCCCCCCTCCCCTTTCCCCCCCCCCCCTCCCCCCCCCCCCCCCCGGATCCGCCGCTGAGTCATGATCACCTCATGGCAAAAGGCTACTGATGTGAGCAAAATACTATTATCATCTTGTTCCATTAATGGCACTAGTCTACAATCGGTTTTGTTATAGTATAGGCAACTATTGTTGGTACTAAGTACTTTTTGGAGTATTCATAGTCCACACATGTTGTACTTTTTAAACCAATGTATAATATTTTGGATTTAGTGATAACTATTGAAAATTTCAATCAAATTATTCTTGATGGAAAACAATGAAATTATAAAACTGGCTAGATAGCAAGGAATTATTGTTATGGTACAAAAGCACTTGGTAGGAATACCAGCATGCCCAAAGCAGACCATTCCCATGACACTGAGCAGAGGAAGATGTCTTCAGCTCTGGCATATGCTCAAGAAGGTTTTTTCTCCAAGGCATGTCATATTCTAACATCCAGTGGTATTGCACCCAATAACAACACTGTGTTCGAGCTTTTCAAATCTAAACACCCTTTATCTGACCCACCCATCACTCCAGCCATGTCTAGTGCTCCAGCTATCCATGTTCCTCTAGACTTCAGTATCAGTACCATATTCATATTGCGGTCATTTCCAAAAGCAACAGCTTGCGGCCCCTCTGGCTTACGGGTTCAATAACTAATTGATGCTTTGGATGCCACTTTACCAACTTCAATTGACAGCCTGCTTCGCCATGTTATTAACCTACTGATCATAGGTAAAGTTCCTGCTGCTCTTGCTCCATACCTAGCTGGCTAAAACCTAACTGCACTAATGAAGCTCAAGGAGCTTGGATAGGATGTCCGGCCAATTGCGATGGGTGATGTTCTCAGATGTCTGGCAGGAAAATGTGCTTGACTAACGAAAGAGAAATCCACATACTTTTTTTTGCTCCTTTTCAATTTGTAGAGGAACAGAGAAGATCATACTCAGGCTCAGGCAGTTGAAGACCATTGGCAGGATGCTGATTATGCAGTTCTCAAGATTGATATGCAGAATGCATTTAATTGAGCATACGAGATGATGCTGTCCTAAAGCAATGTGCTACCCACTTCCCTGAGCTCCTCCCATGGGTACTCCCAACACCAATATCTCTGGCTCCCAATGGGCAAGCTCATATCAGCATCAGGTGTTCAGCAAGGTGACCCCTTGGGCCCACTGTTGTTTGCACTTGTCCTTACCGAAACGTCACCATCATCAAAAGATTCATTTGCGAGCCTTTACAGTCAAACTTCTGGTATCTGGATGATGGAGTCCTGTCGGGACCAAGGGCAGTCCTGTCAAGGGCAATGGAAATTATACAGGGGGACAGTACCTTAAACGGCCTACACATCAACTTCAAAAGTGCCAGTTACTTAGTAAGCAGGATCTCTCAATATTCCATCCTGAGATACTGTGTTGCTCAACACCGGATTTTGAGATCCTTGGTGCTCCCATTAACAGCCCTGATTTCTACACTGCCTTCATTGAAAAAATGTGGAAGGAAGCCAACCAATTACTATCCCTTCTGCCCAAGCTATGTGATCCTCAGTCTGTGATTGCTCTTCTTAGGGTATGTGCTTCATTCTGCAGGCTGGCAGATCTAGCTCATTTATTCACACCCACTGCTGCATCATTGGAAGCATTTGCCAGGTTTGATGATGATGTGCATCACTGCTTAGAGAGCACTCTGGAGATTGAGCTAACCACACAGGCTTGCAGTCAAGCCCAACTTGGTCTCAAGTATGGAGGGCTAGGATTGCGCTCCCTGACCATGCATGCACAAGCAGCCTACGTTGCCTCTATGTCTACCTCATTAACGCCAATCTGCCCATCAGAAGGACTATGCAGCGCCTCTGTGATGCCATCATGGTGTTCAATGGGAAGGTAGTATGCTGTGATCAGCTCTCTGTAGAAGGTGTACAAGTTACTTGCCATCATCAGCACAAGCTATCCTCGGCCATCGAGAAAGCTGGCTTCCTTTCTTTGCTTGTTGGAGCATCCATAGTAGACAAGGCCAGACTACTAGAATCTCTGCTCCCCAAGCACATGCATGGCTGAGGGCACAACCATCTCCAAAATTGAAATGGTGGCTCGGGCTTCCACTTTTCACAGATGTAGATGCCACTTCTCCCAACCCCTGGACATTCATGGTCACCATGCTCTGATATGTCGTTCAGGTAGTGATGTAGTCACAAGGCACAACCGTCTTCGTGACTGCTTTGCAGATTTCTGCCATAGGGGTTGTCTTGCCCCTGAACATAAAAGAGGCTGATGGGTTGGTGCCTAACTGGTCTCTCTCACGTTCAGCTGGATTTGACCTGAAGGTCATCAATCCTCTCAACTCAAATGTTTTATTGGGAGCAAGCATGACCTCAGGTGATAGTCTACGCTAGGAGAACAGGACAAACACAAAAATGACATTCCCTGTACAGAGAGAGGTTTGGTATGTATCACATTGGTCGTGGAAGTATTCGGTAGTTGGGATAACGAGGCAAAAGAAGCTCTCTCAAGGGTTGCCAAGAAGCTAGCCATCAGGACAAGTCGTTTCTGGCTTGAGGCATTAGCCTCCATATACTGCCGCCTGGGCATTATGCTGATGTGCCAAAATGCTAGGGCTTTACTTGGAAGAAGAGCCGCAAGTGAAGTAGATAATTGTTTAGTGTAGCTCGGTATTTAGTTTTCCATAATGTGTATATTTCTTTATTATGTTAGGCTAGTTCACATTCATGTATTCATGCACTATTTTATTATTGTTATGTAGTGACACAACCACTCTTGTCCTGCTGATGTGCTTGTAGAAGGGTGGGAAAGAGGAAAGCCAGCTGCGTTTGACATCATGTTACTTCTCCACTCTGCCCAGCCTTTCTAGGTGAGGCTAGTCAGGTGGCTGCAGCAGCAGCTCTGGCTGCAGAAACCTGAAAGCACATAGCCAAAGATAAGAAGTTCCAAGAGTTGGGTAGGGCATGTGCTCCCATTGCTGTGGAGACATACGGCAATGGGGTCAAGAGGCAAAGCAGACATTCTCACGATTGGCATCTCATCTGGCTACTGACTCATCCCAACCAAAGTCAAACGTTATTGCTGACCTCTATGGACGTTTAAATCTAACCTTGATGAGGGCCATTGCAAGGGCATTCTAGCCAGAGCTTTCCAGCCAATAGGGCTGCTTACTTAATTAAGTACATAGTTCAATTGGTTATTATTATTATTATTATTATTCACATGCTGCACATGCCACTGAGCTCCGAAAACATGAGGCTAATGATCTTAAATATAGCCCCACTTCTTCATCCAGACCCAAGTCTAGGGTATTATCTGAGCTGTATGGCTGGCTCAATCTTTATTTAGTTAGGGCAAATGTGAGGGCTAAATTTTGTGCAGACTTTCGTGCCCTCATCAGGATTACATTTGAGTTGTATGATGTTTTGTGATTTGTATTTAATATTATTTGCTATAATAGTTATACAGGTCATTGTACAAACCCAGATAATGCCTAAATACATTATTTTTATTATTCAAATGCAACGATAACTAAACAAAAATCACAAAACAACATAAAAACTCAGCGGCGAAAATAGGAAGCATGCTGCCAACGATACAAGGTGCCAGGAGTTCGTGTGCTGGGGGAAGGAAGCACAGAGTGTATTTTCCCATTTGGCATCCCTGCTCACTGTCAGCCAGTCTAGTCCCAAACCCATGATGTTTGTGTCAAGACCCAGCCACCATCTAAGAGCAACCTGAAACTCGTCATTGTCAAGGCGCAGGTCCAAGCCAGTGGACGACAACAGAGATCCAGTAACCTGCATGAGGTGCAGAGATGGAAAAGATTCGAGCCTTGTTCACTGGAGAGGAGGAGGAGGATAGCAAGGACTGGAATGTATGATCATCCAGCGTGTGACCGCCTGTAGCGTTTTATTATTATTATATATTTTAAATGCTTCATCTGTGATATAATTGTAACATTACAGGGAATAAACAAATTATACAAAATGATAACTATACCAACATTACATCACAAGGATATATACTACATGTATGAGAAAGGACGGCAATTGTATTAGCTCGCACAAGGTTCAGGTTCAGTAAGAACCACCCACTGACTTTGCCTTTGAGGAGCAAGTGGCTAAATGTGAATTAAAGAAGCTAGCTGGGAGATAAGACTCCAAAGCCTCCTTTCCCCAAGTCCCACACAATTCCACCACCAATGATACACAGACCCAAGCCAGTTCGTCACAATTGGCATCATTTGAACAGTGCTTTCTTTGCTCAGTGGTCTGAGCAGCTGCTCCTGTTGTCACACTCACTTCTAAAATAATTGTGGGATTAAGCAGGGAAGCGACCGACAGGTCGAAAGCTGCTGGCTTACCCAGGACCCAGTTTGGAACCAAAATGTCAGCAGGACAAGTGTGGTTGTGATTGAGGGTGACAGGGCTACCCATATCTACCTGGACACTCAAATGAGCTCGCCAACAGGACTCTGCAAGGACATCACGTAGTTTGTTGTGGCGAGAAACCACATCACCACCCCTTTTGCAGGTAACAGTGATGGCCAAGTGGGTCTAGGGCAATCTCAAGCCACAGTGGGCAACAAGAACCATAGGAAACATCCAGGCCAAGCCACCACTTAATGGCAACTTGAAATTGGGAAGGGTCGAGATGGAGACAGAGACCCTCTGAAGGAGTGACAGATAGCCATGATGCTACATGAGGGGAGGAAACAGACAGCAGGCGAGCCCTGTCAGCAACAGAGGACATGTCCAGAAGAACTTTGAAAAGATGATCATCCAGCTTGGAGGTAAGACTCTTTTGGGTGATCGGAGTCAACAGAAGTACCACTGAGTTAATTGCCATTATTATTTCTATTGGAAACTTATTAGAAGCAGGAGGTATGAAAATTTTCACTATTCTCTTAATTGTTTACGGATCCTAATTATAATGATCTTTATTAAGATTAATTTTAATCTCCACAAAAAAATGACGATGACCTCAGTAACTGTGCGTGCCTTAATTCAAAATCATTTAATTAGGATAGGAGTATCCACTTTCTTTCCAAAAATGTTGAAATGGTTAGAGTTTTAATACCTTCAGCGGCTTAGTCTCTACTTTAGATGCCATATCTCCAGAACCTGCCAAAATGCTACAGAACACATGAGCTAGAAGAGGGAATAAAAAGAAAAATTAGTAAGTTTGAGCATGGATAATTTTCACTTTAGGTATTCTACAGCTGGGGGTATGGGTCCACTGTCTACAGGAGAATAGCATCTTTAATAATTGCAGATAAGCGACAAGAACCCTATTCTACCACACATTTTTGGTTGCAATGCAAACTGAGTTTGTCTCTCCTCTGTTTGGTGATCATGTGCCAGGGACCAGGTCTTTTCATTCTCATTCACAATACCAATCTATACAATTGGCCTGTGCAGAAGCAAAGGTCCACAAAAACATTTTGAGATATCTTTTAATCTTTGTGTTATATATTTGTAGCTTGTTTTATTTGTACATACTTTAGACTACAAAAAATAACAAAAAATAATAAAAAATAAAAAACAGATTGTTTATTGATGGTAGGCATTTCTTGACATGGTAAGATTCAAGGACGTAAAGGAAAGTCTTTACCATCCACAACACATCCATTATTCCTGTAATATTGTATAAGTTTTTTCCAGGTAACATTGTATGACAGTAGAGCTTCATTTCCTGATGGGTTACAATAGTTTTTCACTTCAAAGGAATGATACACATCATGTCCAACTCACCAACTATGGCCAGACCATATTTACACCTTGTAATTCCAACATTGATCTGATGTGTATCAGTGATGAACCCTAAGTGCTGCTGGATCCACTCCACACCTGCATGCCTCCTTTCTCCTGATGGAGTGACCAGGTCTGTAACAGGCATAGACCGCACTGTTGACATGATCACTATTCCAAACTCGCTACCTGAAATATCAATTTCAATAAACATCTGTAGCTGTGTGATGCACTGAGTCACACCTTGACTGTCAGTAATCGATTTTGCCTTCACAGCTTTCAGCCCATGGCTGTCTAATTCTTTCCTGATCTCTTCCTTCTGAGCAGAGTAAGGTGTTATGGTAGCAATGCTATCAGGGTTAATCTTGTACTGTCTGATCAAGGTATCAACAATTTCAACCTGTTTTGTAGTAAATAAACAATTATAATACAATTGTAGCAGGTTTGTACCTGTAACTGACAACATTGCAGTACACACTTTCCATTCATAACGTGTGACCATAATAAAATGACCTTGTTTACCATACATTATATAGGCTGTTATCACTGCAGTTTTTGTTCATTACTCACTACAGTAGACCTTTCATTATATCCTTGATGTAAGGCGTTCCATATAGGAATAACACGCTTTGCGATTAAAAAAAAAACACTTAGATCAAAGTATGGAAGTATGGCCTGGTAGAAAAATAATTTAGGTACTGGTGACATTTGTTGAGAAAACCTTGAAAATGTTCCACTTGGAAACAATTCCTCCTTAAAAAATCAACCAGTTTGTTAAAACAATAACTGGTTATTATTTTTAAAGAGAATAGCTGTTGGTTTTGGCCTTTACTAGTACAAACCAGCATTATCAATCAGCAATAATTTTATACAGTGCCCAAGCTGTTACACCTATTGTTGATGAGGCAGAGCGTCTACTTTTGTATGGTTGAAAACCTAACTTATCATGCATGTTTTGTGTGCAGTATATGGCTAATCTTCCTAGCAATATTTCCAGCAGGCTAGAAGGAAAAAATAGTCCTCAAGTCTGTGACCATATGGGTCAGTTCACGAGAAAAATTTTTCACGTACCTATATATAAATCATTTGCATTTGAATTTAATATAACTTCCAAACTTAATAATTAAGCCTATTGACTTGATTTTTTTCACCACTTCATGCCACACCATGTTTCTACCATGTATATTACATATTGATGTGTTTAACTTTTTTCTTGTCATAATGGCGAGGTCTGATACCCCACGTGGCTCAGAACTACCATGTCTTTCAGTAGGATCTTTCAAATCGCTTCAAAATGGGTTTGTATGTAGATGCGTCCTGTAGCTATTGATTTTCTCTATCCATTATACCTAATCTGTTATGGATATATGGCTGTCAAAAGTGTGCGCATGGTTTGCCGCTCTATTCATGCCAATGGTAGTCATACTGCGTCCCATTCAATATATGAGAGGCGGGTGCATAAATCATTGGCACAAATCGAGCAGGAAACCGTGCATGCACTTAGAACAGCGATATCTCTGTAATGGAGTTTGTAAAAATTAATGGAACAGAATAAATTCATAGCTTTATACAGGACTCAAATACATACTAACCAATATGGGAACAATTTGAAAGATACTACCGACAGATATAGCAGGTTTGAACCCCATGGGGTATCAGACCGTGCCATTTTTATATCAGACCAGGCCATTATGACAAGGAAATAATGCAAAACTTGAAAAATATACAACACGATAGAAAATGGTGTGGCATGAAGTGGTGTAACAGGAAGTGGACTGATTGGCTTAATGGTTTGGATGTTATCATTCAAATCCTGAGGATTACATATATATGCAAGGGATATTCTTGTGAACTGTCCCATTTGATCTGTTTACCAAGTGAGTGAACACATGCAGGTATCAGTGTAGCCTTGATGATTGTAATGGGCACTCTGAAGCAATTACATGCAATTGCCACTGCGCCACAGCATTTAGTATGCAGAGCTGTGCAGAGTCTGCATATCAACCGTATACAGATGGGTATCATTGAAGTGTTCATATGCAGACGTCTGCATACGAACACTTCAACAATACTCATCTGCATATGGTTGGTATGCAGACTCTGCACAACTCTGCATACTAAATGCTGTGGCGCAGTGTGCGATGTGCAAAAATCAGAAGTCCAGAGAGGACAACAAGGACAGATAAAAGAAGCACTGATTCTTGAAGGGACAAAACTATTAATGAAGTATCCACATACAATTTTACCACCCAATGCTGGCAAAAGCATTAAAAATGGCTGAAAAACAGATGGTTGTGACACCATATGAGTGACTCAGGCTGACGTGATAAAATTTGTACACTGTTCTGGTCACAGTAATTCCGATATGCAGCTCCAAATCATGATAAAGACTTAACACTTTAAAATGAGGTTTACACCTGTGACCTGGTCAGATTACTTAATACTATGATTAAGGAAGTTAGCCAATAAGGTGTGCACATATGGATACAAATTAAATAGAAACAATACAGCACTTGTTGATATATTGCATTGTAAAAATATACATATACAGGCAAGCATTTTGGATTCTGGGCGAACAAACATGTGGCATAATCACCAAAGTGGTTTTAGCACAATAATTTTGTTTCAGTTGTTCTAAACTTAACAACCGGCTAAACATTGATTAACTGGCTAACTGTAACTTACACAATAGGTTTCAGGTTTCAAGCCATACTCATACCTAGCTATACAAACATGCATGTGTGTTTGAGTTAATTCACGAAAGCTTAAAGCAACGTGCATATTGCTTGCAATCAACATTGGACATTAATAAACACTTACAACTTTTTGGGCTTCAGTTTTATTATACTTTGATTCCACGCCCACTCTTTTCATATTCTTATGTCCAGTGTATGTTTCATTCTCATCACCAACAACATTGCAGAATACAAAAGGTCTTCCTTTTCCTTGGGGCCAAAAGGATTCCAGCTCTGTCTCCTTGGTTCTTCGATTAGCAACAGAGGGATCAGTTTTCAGCTGTCCACCATAAAATTCATTTGAGGGGAACTTGCAAATTTCTGGATGCTAGGTTAAAGGCCATTTGTCATTCATACATGTATGTGTGATATTTGCAATGAACTTGTTACATCATTTTATTTGTACTAAGATATGACTAATTCCAACATAACAATTATATATGCATGTAAATAGTAAATGAACAGCAACGCGTTCCTACCATTCTGTACTGTATCTGCAGCATGTATGGTCTCATCCCAATAAATTCAGCGTAGCGGCTAAACAGAGATGTGCAAAGGCCCATTTCCTTAGCTTCTTGGTTCTGGATAACTGGCTGCAGCTGCTCATGATCTCCAATTAGAATAACATTCTTGGCATGTGATATGGGCACCATACACTCTGGCTCAGTAGTCATACCGCACTCATCAACAATACAGTATTCAGAGCTTAGTGTTGTGCTGATACGAGAACTAGATGCCTCACTGCAAGTACACAGTAGTATGTCAACACCTGATTCAAGTTCACTTTTCTCCGCATCATGCACTAAATTATGATATTGACGTATCAATGCTTGACTAGGAATTTGTTTTTTATTCCTCATGCCAGCAAGCTGTGCATCCAGGCTCCTAATTTTTGGATTGCGATCTCGAATGAGATGGTGAAGTGCATATGGGTGATATGCCTCTTTACACTTTGGATCCGTTTTTTCTACTTTGCCCAATTCATCAAATAAACGGCTACTAGGAAAGCACACTTGTTCAATAGTCCTACTGAATACTCTGACAATCTTCAGGCAGTCTTTAGCTGGAGATTGTGGTGAAATCAGCATATCTGAAACAGCATATTATTATTAGTACATGTCATATTTGACACGTGTATATTTGGTACCTACCTAGGACAACATTAACTGATAGGTTTGATGGTCCACAATACATCACACATGGAAGGTACCCTTCAGTAGCTCTTCCTCTTTGTTCTCTCACCATCATAGCCAGAGCGTATGCCATGTGGGCCCCTGTTATACTCTTTCCAGTACCTATGTTTACAAAAAAGCAAACAACTAATAATTATGCTACTCTTAAAAGTGATTGACATAGTTTGTCATATGGTGGTGAAGTGGAGGAAAATGAATGTGTGGTAACATTGTATGTGTGCACATCTACATGTTAACATACCAGGTGGACCCTGTATAATAGTAAATTTGTTCACAAAAGTCATTGCAATGGCCTTTTGTTGAAATGCGTTCATTACTTGCTGCCTTCCATTAGGATTCCACAGTGACCTTGACTTGGCAAAAACATCTGGCAAGAGTCTTCTCCTCATTTCGTCAATATTACCTTCTAAATGATATAGTGATGAATAAACACAGTCACATACCAACATAAAAGAAATTTACTAGTCATCTGGAGTAATACATTGTCATATACCTGGTGCTTTAGCAACACACCCCAATGGAAGTAACAATAACACAAATGGATAAATTTATGTATAGCTTTACTGAAGGAATGAGAACACAATACACTGAATGTGCAAACAACACTATGAAACATACCTACATGCATAAATTTACACTGATGTATGTAAATGTTTACAGATATATGTGCAAACATAATTTCCAACAGCTGTACACATGTATGTACATGTACATTGCCAACTACACTTGATATGATGAGCTGTACCGTGTGGGGTATTCAAAGTTCCAAGTGCAATATGAATGCAAAGTTCATTTCCTACATTTCCAAGACCAATTAAGTTGCGATACATCCTCCTAAAGGGTATGTAGAACATATTATGTATAATCACCCAGCATAACCATTTATGTACATATATGCATGTGAGTATGTACTGAACCACAATAAAAAGTATGCATATGTTATCTTGCACAAATACCTGAAGGGCACAGAAATGGGAATGAGTTGCACCTCGCACAAGCAGGGCCCTTTCATCAAGAGCTCAGTCAGCAGAGTGCTCACATAGTTGCTCTGCTTCCTGGCAAACTTAAAGAACACTTTCTTCTTCACCACCCTTCCTTGCTCCTCCTCATTCTCCATCCAGTGTGCAACCATGTGAAACACTGCTCGCACAATGCCACCATCTTTTGTCGGTAGATTGTAACGCAAGCACACAAAGTCCCCCACACTGATCCGAAAGATGTGGGTGGAGTATTCAAGAAATGAACTGGGCACTTCCATGCAGACACCAGAGGGGCCATGCCTAGTGCAGGGAAGTGTGTAATAGCCATGACCTGCTGATGCGTCAATGAGCTGCTCCAACTGAGGCCACTGGAGAAACACATCTCTCAGAATCATCAACTCAGTGTCATTTATGCTGGCAATGGCAGCCTCAGCAAGTAAAACTGGCTCCCAGGATGAGATGTAGTCCTCAATGCTCTCATAGTGTGGTTTAGAGGCACAGTGCATCAATGCATCCGCATAGCACCGTGCAGGGTCACTATTGTGTTGGATGCAGACATGCAAGGCAGGTGCGATTTCCAACAGCTGTACTTGCGGAGTCAGGAGGCAGTTACGCTTGCTGGCATTCAGCTGAACCTGAAGCACCTCATAAGGCAGCAGAGGTCGATTGACTTTGAAGATCCATAGGGGAGACGTCTTTCCCAACATGCTATGGGGTGGTGTTGGCAGTGCATTGGGCACTATCACACTCTGCATGTGGTGCAACATTTTTCTGCACACAATATGTTCATCTGGTCCCGGCAGTGAAGTGGCACATTGAAGCAGACTCGTAAAACTCTCGTGCGCGATGCTGCAGGTTAAATTCTGAAGGTGAGCATACAATTTCACTTCAGAAAGATGGTTCGTTTCTTTACCATGTTCTAGAAAGTAGAGGCAGACTTCTGCACTATAACCACCATTTTCTGTTACTGGAGACTGATACCACCACTGTACCTTACTTGTGGTTAGGAAAGTATCAGCCTTGCCATTAAAAGATGCCATTTTGACCAGCCAACCATAGCTAGGTGTGCTACATGCAGGTGACGAAGGGTCCATAACAGAAGCGACATTTAAAAACTTAAGCCGCACACTCCGAAGGTGGGCAGGGATGCACTTCAGGGACAGGTCTCGGAAGCACAAGGACAACTCTCCCATATCGACTGCCAGGATGAAGGCCGTTTGCAGGGTACCACCAGTCTTCTCCCACTGTGAAGCCAACATGAACATGCTTACTTCACGCTGGTAGTCCTGCACCCTCTTTAAGGAAGCTACCATGGATGAGCATACACTATGGAGCTCTTCGGCACTGTATGGAGACCTGCTACTGCTGTCAAGGGCTGCTTGGAGCAATCGCTGCACAACAATATCCACAAATCTCCGAATTGGTGAAGAGAAGTGTGTGTAATATTCACAGCGGAGGGACTCATGGGAGTAATCATGAACCTCTGGTGATGATGTAAATGCCACTTGGTAGAATGAGGAAGGCCTAATCTTATGTAAGCACATTTCTGCCACAGCAAGCTGAGGATAAAGATGATGGAAGCGGACGAGGTTTGATGCTTTCATGATGCTACCCTTCTTTAAGAGCGCATGCATATTCCTGTAGACTGACACTAACATGGTAATATCCGAAATGGGTTCACAAACATCAGCTGCATCAATTTCACTTTTGAGGATATCTGATGCAAACATGACTGGAGCATGTTTTGAGATCACTTCTTCAAGATCACCTGTACTGGGGGAACCCTGAGTCCTGAGAATTACTGCTTCAAATGGGCCATTCTCCATCAAATACTTAGCCACTTCTCTGTTGGCCCAAATCATGAGTTCTTCCACCAGAACATGTGACTGTGGTTCCAGCTCAACCTCAGGCTCACTGATCTCATAATATACACTGGCACTCTCAAGTCTGTCCTGACGAAGGAACTGGACGCACTTCAACAAGATATCAAACTTTTGCTTCAGCATCAATTTATCGCATGCACTAAAACCTGAGTCATATCTGCATATACGTGATGCCAGATTGCTTTGCACATTACTCTCTATAATGGACTGTGCTTCAGTGTAGCTAAGTTTGAGGTCTGACTGAACACAACTGTCGGAAATATGTGGATTCCTAAAGTACAGTACATTTCCATTCTCATTTATAACAGCCTGGAATCTGACTGTGTAGCTGTGCCTCATCTCATGTGGAAGCAAGCTAGTAGCTTGTACATAAGATTCAGGGAGCATATTTGCAACAATTTTACTGTTCATGTATGCAGAGCAGCCATTTTTCTGTGCTAACCTGTCCAAATTACTGCCTTTTGGAATGTACCTCTGTACATTGGTGATGTGGACGCCAATTTCATACACCATTTCCCCTCTCGAACATTCCTGCACTAGCCTGCAAGTGAGGGCATCATCAAGGTCCATGGAACACTCTGGATCAATTGTGAATGCTCCCTTGTACAATGGCTTTGTCCCTGGCAGTGGTCCATCATCTGGTATAGGATCAACATGGCTACTGGTAGGTAAAATGATGTTGTGGGAAATTTGAATTATCTGTTTGGCTAAGGCCAGATTATCAGAATTTGGAAGAGCAGCCACAATTATTCCCATTGGGTAGGAATGTACTGCAGTCCACTTGACCAGCTTGACGACAAACAACATACAAATGGCAACTTCCTGAGGGATGAAGTTACTTATTTGGAGTTTACCTGATATGCTTAAGGGGTCAAAAATGACAACACCATCCGTCTCATACTTAGTGAGAGTTGGAAGGTTTACAAACTTTGGGTGACGCTTATCAATGGGAATAAATTGCACTGGATTTTCAGGGTTCACACGACACACAAAGACAGCACCAAAGTGAGCTTCTCTCATTGCTCTTTCAGTTTTGTCATCAAGCAAAATGGAGCCCTTTCCTGTATATTCATCTACAATGACTCTCACAGTGTCTCCATCTAAGCCCAGGCGCCGATCTTTGAATCCATCAATTACTATTGGTTCCAGTTTAGGGTCGTTGGGAATGGCCAATGCCCTGCGATGATTTTGGCAATGAAGCCTACAAAGCACAACTTCATCGTCATCACAACCGTCTCCACTTTCACCTTCCCTCTCTTCCTTCCAGCTCAACTTGCCACTGGCTCTCTGTACAAGCTTATGTGCCACCCTGTACTCCTGCCTTGAGTGCAAGTCCCTGACATAGTGCTCCACCACTGCATCATAAGGTTCAGCCTCCAAAAAACTATCCACGCAACTCAACACCCCTGCTTCAGTGTAAAGATTATCAATTACCTCTGACAGCAGAGGCAGATCTGTTCCTGTGGGGAACAGCAGTGTACCGCACTGAATACATCGCTGGATATACAATTTCCAGCAGTTTTTTGTGAAGTTGGGGCTGCTGCCTGAGTGCAGCAGTTTGAAAGGGTTTCCAAAAGCAACAAATAATGATTGTGCTCGTGTAACAACAGTATTGAAAATGTATTCATTGCATATGCTTGAATGTGGGTCCCACAATCTACCTTCTGCATCAGTTGGTTCTGCTGTGCTCAGAAATACAGCACGAAACTCCACACCTGTGGAATAATCTAAATGATTATGAGTGTATATGTAATTATAAGATATATGCTGCTACATGTAATTCTAAAAGAAATTGGTGTAGATTGTGATAACGGACATATAATACTATGCAACGCGCATGCACATGCCTATTACTTAAGTGTTGCAGAATTGGATATTGACATATGAAATTGAGTAGTGGGTATACTTGTTCAATAAATGGCACTCTTTGGAACATGTTCAAAGTTTTATACGCCATTGAATTTGAGGACCATTGGTTGCAATAAAACATCTACGTGTAGGCTAAAACAGCACTTTTTGCCTACATGTAGGCGTTTGTTCGATCTATCATTAAGTCACAATTTTTGTTCCCCAATGTCCATTTTGGGGATTGGAAGGTAAAATGTCTTGTGACTGCTGTAAGAGGTATCTCCGAGTAGTTCTAACACTATATTATGAGAGCAGATATCTCTATTATCATAATACGTATTTTTAGTTGATAGCTGATATTAAGTTTTACTACTGTTAAAAGTATTGTGATTTATGTCACAATGCTGTACTTACGCGCTTTAAGTGTACAGAGAGTGCCAAGTATTGTCAACGTTATGCATAGCCAAGTGTTTATATTTGCATACTAAGGACATACATGCATCCAGCATGCAAGGGTAGTTTCAACATCACAGTTTGTTATTTAAAAATTTGTTGTATTTCTTCAATGAAATGTATTGTGACTTAAGTCACAATTGGTCAATCTATGATTAAACACATTAGCTTAATGAATATAGTTGGCTGGTCTGGTCACCATCGTGAGTGGTGCTTACGCAAGTACTGTGTGCTTTTTGCAAAGCTACCTCCTAGGGGAGGTCAACCAGGAAAATAGTTTTGACACCTCTTAAAAGGAAATTAAGATAAAAATGGGTGCTTGACAAGCATGAAAAATGCCAATTTCACATTCATTTGATGCTGTATTAACAGGAAAATCATTTCTACTGCAATGTGATATGCCCAATATTAGGATAGACAGTATCCTTGACTCAAGATTGCAGGACTTAGCAGCATCAAATGATTGGCTTCAAGAGTATAGTGGAATGCTGTGGAAGGCAAGGAATATCTTTTCGTGGCCGCAGATATCAACTGCCAGTCCAAATTCTAACAAAGGAAATTTTCTTTTCTTGGTGGAGTTCAGAGCACTGACTGACAGAGTGGTGTGTACATTTTTAGATAATGTGCCAAAAAATGAAAAGATATACATCTAAAACTACTAGTTGAAAACTGTGGCAATTTTGTATCGAGCAAACAAATTCAGCCAGGAATAACAGTGGTTACTTTGCCATCATTGCAAATGAAGCCACTGATTGGACTCAAGTGATCCAAATAATCTAGTTGTAAAGGATGTTTTGTGCAGTGTGAAAAAAACTAACTAAAAGACTATGCGCACACCCTGTTGAGTGCTAAACATCATCATCTAAATATTGGCTAAAATAAAATACGTGCTGAGACTTGTGAGACTATGACCTCCAAGTCATATTCATAAAATGCCGTTTAGGGCAAAATTATCCAATGGCCATATATTAGCCTTGCAATGCACATCTAAAACCTATCCATCAGTGTGAGTTGTTATTCGTGATGTTATAGACACAATAAAATGCTGTTTTTTCTTCTTCACAATCTACCCATCGTGTTTTGAACGTCTTCTTCTCCTTGACAATTGCAGTGCAGCAACATGAACTAAAGTGATAGGCTTGTGCCACAAACGGTTGGTGGAGTGCCATGAAGCATATGAAACTTC
This sequence comes from Eunapius fragilis, assembly GCA_963681505.1. Classification (NCBI taxonomy): domain Eukaryota; kingdom Metazoa; phylum Porifera; class Demospongiae; order Spongillida; family Spongillidae; genus Eunapius; species Eunapius fragilis. The sequence continues at coordinate 3,465,864 of OY811991.1, forward strand.
TTTAAACTAGTATCAGCCATTGTAACATTTGATAACATATGCCCACACTTGTATGATGATGTAGTAAGGACAAGGAAACAAGGCAAACAGTTTAGGATCATCCATGAAATTAGAGTTATGTAGAATATTATATCCACTGAAAGGCATTCAGCAAAACTGCAGAAAAGATTATGATGCATCCATGAGGATTGATGATACTATTATCTTACATCAGGCATTCAGCTATAGTAGAATAGATAGGCTCAATAGAAGAACTATTAGAGCAGTCATGCGACAGGAGCATTGGTCACTCCTATGTACCAGCTGAGTCTATTTCTACATACTTCATGAGCAGTATAATGATAACACCATTTCTGAGATGTAAACTTGATTTTTAAAAACAAACAGGCAAGCAGTTATTGTATTAACTTTAGTCCCAAAAGAAGCTGTTTACCGCACTCCACTATTATCTGAGTTGAGTTCTACAGAGATGATGTTCCTTCGTATAGATCTCTGCAATCAAAGGAAGTACAGTGGATTCATTACTGGAAGCATTGCGAGATGAGTTCCACTGCAGACTTACTGGTGTCAAAGGACTTGGTGACCCTCTAGATACCAGGTCACTCTATACAGTGATTGGGGTAAGAAAGGGTGCCCCTTCCCGGTGTAAGTAATTTATACATGCGCAATAAATTAGCCACGAGGTTGCGCATGTAGAATTGCCAAAATGATGGAAGGTTTCGATGACATACATAGATTTATGATGGAGAAGACTTATCCAAAGGTGATGGAGAGGATAGAATGGGTGGGGGGGGGGGGGGGGGGGGGAATAAATAGTAACCCTTATTGTCTATCACCATCCGTAGTGTATATCAGAAACTACGTTAGCAGTTCCTATATAGGAATTGACTCGGGTTGTGAAATTCAATAATAAGTTTTGGTTGTCCTCGAAGCATGATTTGATCAACACTAATACATACTGAATAGAAGAATATCTCCCTACACTAATGGTCTTGTGGAGGAGCTCATTTATGCTCCAACTCAGGGCTGATATGGGGAGGTTGATTATGTAATTTTGGCTGAGATGTGTTCATATTAAAAACTTCATATTCATTCCTTCACAAAGCAATTTACTTCACAAGTTACATAGAAATAAACCAGAGAGTGAAGACTAATAAAAGTAGCTAGCTTGCCTTTGACCGTTAGTATGGGACCACATAGTATGACACATACTCCAAACACCTTGCTCTGCTAATGGGATTATGCGCGAGTGGATAGATGGAGGGGGTCACTGTATCCCAAGATGGAATGATTCCCCTAGTCACTGTAACCTAGAATCCGGTGACCAGAGAGGGTCACCCAATCCTTTGACACCGAACAATATAATAGACTGATTGAAATGCGCTGATGGTGACGTGTTTTCAAGTATTAGTGTTTTATTTTAACCATTGGATCTGTATCTTCTGTGACAAGCTCCAAAGTGGAGCGTACTTTTTCGGTTCTCCAAAGAATTAAAACAACTGAATGGGTCGACGAAGAACGACTGGCATTGCTCATTTTTGATGCAAATCAACTATCATATATCTGTAAGTGCTGACTGCTTTGTTGACCAGTTTGTGAAGCACAATCCTAGAAAGCACTTTCAATCTTTGTATGTTGAATAAGCCATTCACGGAATCTAATCATGATTCTAGTAGCATACATGCATTTTAGTATAATTTATTTTGCATTGAACATGTTACAATGAAATTATGTGATGTTTTGTGACCCTAAAAGTGCCTAGTGGCTGGGGTCAATGGGGAAGCTTTACAGCACTCCCACATACCCCTTACTGGGGGGGGGGGGGGGGGTGGAACCTATGATTTATAGCTATGTGGATTGTTTAATATAAAAAATGGAATCATTGCCACATAAAAATGTGATTATATTACATAATATTTGTGCCACAATTGAAGCTAACTAGAACAGAATAGTTAGGAACTCTCTGGTATTATGACTTTCTAAACTAAACTTATGATGGATACAAATTTATACCTTTAGGTACAGCTTTATTGATACAAATTTATACCTTTATTAAATTTGTGAAGGTAGGCGTTATCTCCTCATGGAATTGTCAAGTGGTTTTCGACCATCCAACCGGATACTGTTTGGATTTGGTAATATCCTATGCAATGCTGTGACCACCAGCATTGCTATGCATTTGTACCATATTCAGGAGTTGGGAGGTCAACTTTTCTTGACCTCCTATGATAACCATCTATACCCTTTGGATCTTTGGCAGTGTTGTGGTGTAGAAGGTTCCTAAAAATAGTGCCATTGGCCTATGTTATTGGGGAAAGGGCCTGTATGTCCCTGCCCTGGGGGTAGCAGTTCCACCAGGGAATATCACCAGACCCCTAGAGTTGGGGGGTGAAATCTATAGGGTTGAGGTGGGAAAAAGGGAATGGTATTCATCCTGGCAATGAACAATAATATGCAGGCTCAGGCATTGTGATGAAATCCATACAATACAAACCTTAATTAGACATCCATTTCCAACACACAAGCAAAGCCAACCATTCTATTTGTGGCAGGTTCCTAATCCACCATTGCCTTATTTATTGTAGTACTACTAAAGGACCTTTTATAACAGTCACAACACCATGTGATGGCTGTGGGTCTCCTCCATTCATACGTCAGCATGCCTTTATTTTATCACAACAAAATCAATGATTGCCATGGTGAAATCAAAAATCCAGTAAATCCCCAAAAGTTATTGGAAGGCTAAAGAAGATAGTAACCAGCTATCAAAATGACCCAGGTCTGAAACTTAATTTAGGAATCAGAGGTGTTCAGCAATCTCAGGTGGACGCGTTGTTCAAACTTCATGTCATTACATACTGACCCCCATCTTATAGGCACCAAATATGTCATGCAGACCTTGAGTTTAGAGCCCAAGAGAAATGAAATTATGTGAGAGTTGTAGAAGGCAGAAAAGGTTATTTCGCTCCATTCATTAGTTAATGGCTTACTTCAGCATGAAGCAGAACATTTTCATTAAACACATCACCACTGCTATTTCATTTAAGTGGGGAAAACTATTGTTCTGCAACTTGTAGCTAAGTAAGGGCTTGATTTACTTTTGCCACCACTGTCAGCTTAAACAGGGTGTTTATGAAAGAGCGCAACGCTTTTAGATGAATATAATTCCTTAATAGGATTGTCAATATAAATAAATGTACAAAAACCACATTTAGTCAAATACAAACCACATTATTATCTTTAACAGTTCAAATAGCTTCCAATTAACCAATTAGACACAATAATGTATGGCAACTTGTAATTAATGACATGATTTATAATCTTCAGAATAACTATGATGAATGTTTGATAAAGTATGAAATTTTACTAGTTAACAGCTGAACGTCGGAATATTTTTGTTTAGCAAAAGTACAGTTGTCCAAAAACAGCTAAATGAGCCAGCAGAGGAATCTTAGGTAGCTGGAAGGGGTTTCAAAAACATAATCTGAAGCCGTGAACATGAGTAACAGTATTAACGATCTGGAAGAATTCATTGGTAACGGTAAACACATTTTTGATGCAGATATGCGTATCTCAGCGGTAATCGGTTAATATTCAAAACAACAAATCCAACTTGAAAAAGCTAAATGACAACTACAATTTTAGTTAGCTTTCAGTTTTAATAACTCACATTATATAAATCAAATAATGTTTTTCACTTCATTCAATATTGGTCTAATTATTGATGGTTATTAAAAATAGGTATCCCATAACAGCTTTAACCTTCATAACTTTAAAGCAAATTATGGTCTTAAATGATAATAACTCATGATTGAACTTAGTAATTTGAAATCAGTGCTATTCCACTGAATATTCATATCTTGCGTTACTTACTATTAGTTATTAAAATCAATTATCTCTAACCGTGATCTTGGGTACTGTTAATAGAGGGCTTTGAACAATTATTAATTAATGGCTAACTACTGCAACATATGTTAAAGTAATCAAGCAGTGTCTTCTGGTTTATTTTTATTTGGATGCGCCCTAACAGGAGAAACTAGCATTCAAGGGATAAATTCAGCGGTTGGCACTGATGTGGGGAAAAATTTGATAAGAGGCCCACACATAGAAGTGGTTGATGATGTTGCACCTCTGACCACATTCATCATAAAAGTATTTATGTGGCTGTTCTTTATTTGTCATGCAGGTAGTCTGCCTGTTTATTTTTGGTCAATCAATCATGTAGATTGCCACCTATGGGTAGGTGCATTTAGCCTTGACACTTACAGCCCATGAGCACGTGTAGCAAATTAATTTTTAACATATGAAATCTATACCATACATGCAAAGAGAAAATATACAAAGGAAGTTTAAATAAAGCCGACATGTAGGCGACCTGATTTTAGCCTACATTTAGGTGCACAGTCTATGTAACATTAACTAAGGCTCATGAAAACAAGCATCATAAATCATAATGAGCTGAAGCATAATCTAGGCTGTTTGCATACCTTGTATATTAAAAGTGGGTTTCATTTCAATTCCACAAGTCCTCCCAGCCCCACATGTCCTTTCATATACCCTTCTCCTGTAATATTCCTTCCTGAGGCAGGAGACCTGAAGTGTCAGAACAACACCAATGGTCCAATCTTACAGCTTTTCATAACAGCTATCCCAACAATTGATAGCTGTACATAGCAAATCTCAATATGACTGCCACATATAAGCTAATTGCCCTTAAAAAATTTACCAACCTCAAATACTAACAATGAAATACTTCACTTGCCTATAAATGGGCATGCATTTGTTACCTGTTTTCTGGTGGATGCCAAGAGCCCAACAGTGGCATTCATGGGGCTACCCCACTCAGCAGGCCAAGCACTGGATGCCACATACTTAAACATGGTCTCCACAGCTGAACTGGCCTCCCGCTCGTCATAATCAGGAGAGTTTTCAAACCCTTTCTGTTTGAGAGAGGTACAGACAAACACAAGGGGGTAAGGAGCACAAGGGTGGGTGCGGCTGGAGCTGCGGCTCAAAAGGGCTCCCTTGTACAGCAAACTGGAAGCCAAGGTAAGGATGGATGGGTGGCAGCGATAGTTGGTGAGCAGGACCGAGAAGTGGTTGTGTTGAGCCTGTTTGCAGGTCTTATCCTTGTACTGTGTAAAGAGACGCTTCAGGAGTGATGTCCCTAATCCATTCTCTCTAGCTGCTTGACTTAGAACCTCAACCTGTGGTCCAATCTGAAACACATATACAACATACCATAATTAATAAGTAAACTACATTAATAATAACAATTTTTTTTTTGAAACGTTTTAATAATAAACGACGATAAATTCACATAGAAATTAAAAGGAAACAAATATGTGAGTCGATCTATTGTGCATGTAGAAGGGCTTCCCTTGACACCAGGTCAAGTGGAGGTTGTGTAGTGGACATATAATGGCCAAGGTGAGAGTGTGCACCTCGAATACACATAACTGAGCTTTGCAGCAAAGAGAAGGCAAGACGGCATAGATGTCCGAAGGTTTCTGAGCATGTGCAACTATCTGTCACGCTTCATCCCAAAACTGTCACAAACTAGTGAGCCACTAAGGTGCCTCACATAACACTATGTGGATTTTCGGTGGGAAACTGCATAACAAATAGCATTCGACAAGGTGAAGGAATTCATTAGTGAATACCAGTTGCTGGCATTCTATGATGTAACAAAACCTGTGGTAATACAATGTGACACCAGTGGAGAAGGTCTGGGGGCAACTTTGCTGCAAGAAGGGTGGCCAATCACCTCAGCATCCAGATCACTCTCAAGAGCTGAAAAAATATATGTAGCATTGGAATTGGGGTGCTTGGCTATAGGATTCGCATGCCAAAAGTTTGATCAATACATCTATGGCAAGAAAGTACGCGTAGAAACTGATCACAAGCCACTGGAAACGATCACTCTGAAATCCATCCTGTCCGCTCCACGGCGATTGCTGCGGATGCTGTTGACATTGCAACTTTATAACCTGGACGTGGTCTACCACTCGGTTAGCCAACAAGTCATTGCAGATACCTTGTCCCGACTTCCAGTACAAATTAGAGAGGACGGGGGATCATCACAGCAAGAGGTTCTGAACATAGCAGGAAGAGGCTCAAGAGTTGAGCAGGATTAAGGAACGGGATTTTGTTAGAGTCAAGGATCAGAGAAGATTAGTAGAGATACCAGGTGACCCGACAGGGGTGGCCCACCAGAATTCAAGAAGTCCCTGCAAGCATTCAAAATTATTGGACGTTTCGAGAGCAACTAGTGATACAAGATGGGAATTATATACATGTACAAAGGAGGGCAAGTAGTAGTGCCCCAAGCACTCTGAGAAGATTATTTAAGGCAACTGCACTCCAACCATATGGGAAGTGAGGCAACCCTAAGGCGAGCGAAGGATGCAGTATATTGGCCCAAGATGGCAGAGGACATCATGAGAGTGACAAAGTAGTGCCCAGTACGTGAAGAGGATAGTCCAGCACAACCAAGATACAAATTACTGGTACATGATATACCAAAGCTACCATGGGCTAAAGTCGGGATGGATTTATTCGCAGTCAAGGGGAAAGAATACCTCATAATTGTAGACTATTTGACAGTTGGCTTAGTTGTCGAACACCATGGCAGCAACGGTTTTACATGTGACAAAGCAGCAATTTGCAAGGCATGGGATCCAGTTATTGGTGCAAACAGATGGTGGGCAGCAGTTCATGTCCCATGAGTTCAAGTCATTCTCAGAAACCTGGGGGTTCCAGCACTCAATCTCCTCGCTATAGAACAGCTGGTCCAATGACAAAGCGGAGTGTCAGTCGGCCGTCAAAATCGCAAAGAGGCTGTTTAAAAGGAGTCCAGACCTATACCTAGCACTCCTGGAGTGGTGCAATACGCCGACTATGGAATTCAATGTCAGTCCTGGTCAGCGTCTGTTGGTTAGACAAGAGGAATAGTGCCGCTGTGGAACCCCCTCAAGCCAATATGTGGGAGCGAAAGATAGCTAGACAGCAACAAATGGTTCGGCAACAGGGCAAGACACAAGTGACAAACCCCATCAGAGGGGGCAACCAGTTTTAGTACAGGACCTAAAAGCCATGAAGACGCAATGGATGCAAGGACACTGGTGGGACCGGCTCACAGACAGATCATATACAGTAAGAGGTGGATGGGAAGTTATTGCATCGCAATAGACAGTATCTGAAGCCCTCCCCAAATGCACCAGTAGGAGAGGAAAGTGCCGAGCAAACAGCACCTTCAGATGAGACCATCCCACCCACTGGTCCCGATTCTGGAAGGCAACCAACTCTGGCGGGGGAAGTCACCTTACCCAGAAATTAAGATAGTCACCCAGTGAGGGATAACTCAGAGGTCAGCAAGAACCTCACACCCGTCCCATCAGACAATGGGAGTACAACACTTAACGCCTCAGCCAGGCCAAGGGAACCCGTCAAGGAGTTACCCAGAGTGCCAGCCCAGGGTGAGGTGACAACGCGCAATGGACAAGCAAGAAGCCAAATCATTATGTGGAACAATATTGACTTGTTAGAGGGGAGATGTTTTGGGTATCCTTTAGTAGTCTGCATATGTGCGCATGAGCGGTGATTTAAATACTTATGCTGCAGGTTGTATCACCATTGTGAGATATTTGTGGTCATCCTTGAACTTGAACCAGTAGACTTGTTGGATAGGGCATCATAACAGGTTGTTAATATGTTTGTACACAAGACAACTCAAAATGGACAATATAAGTTGATTCATTGGTGTAACAATCATGTCATCTGTTTTTAAATAAGGTGTGTTCAGTTATCATTTGTATTACATGATGTAGATTGTTAATCACATGTTTCAGAACCTTGATTTTTTCTCCACGTTGAATGCCTGCATGATTCATGCACATACAAATTCTAATCATGTGACAATATTTTCATTAGTCAATGCAAGTGTATTGATCAATTTTCATAATGGAGTGGAAAAGGTCAAAAGAATTGATTATGCATGGTTGTAGTAATTAATCGGTCGCCCTTAATGTATTAATGATGTTAAAGGAATGTTATGCAACTTACTTTTTAGCTCAAATGGATATTAATTTATTATTATACAGCATAGCATCACAAGATGCATCGATGAAAAAAAAAGGAAAAAACACTCCAAGTATTATTACTGTAAGGTCGCCTATTAACAAAATTTGACCCCCCCCCCCCCCCCCTTCCTGAAGGCTGAGTACGCCCATGTTACTGGGAGGTCCCTTTTCGCTGCCCCGACCGACCGTCACCCATATATATATATAGCAAGCATGTGAGATATACATTCTGGTTGAGACAACATCCTAGTACTGGCCAACTCTGCGGCAATTGTGCAACTGGAATTACGGTGGTGTCATCATGGAAGGCGCACAAGATCGAGAGTGACAAGAGGACCAAACCTAGGAACAAGGGAAACAAGCTGAAGAACAAGAGGACCAAACAGTATGTTACTAGGACCATTAGGTAAGGATGAGCCTGCCTCCCCCTCTTTTCTTCGTGGAGGGAGGGGACCTGATGTTGTGGTGACAGTGGTTCGAGTTGTATGTGAAGCAGCTTATGATCCCAATAGGGCGTGGACTTGCGAACTAGTGCCACTACTTGAAGATCGTCCGTTTTGTATAGTTTTTCAGCAAGGATTGGTGGAGTTGTCTGACTATGAGACTGCTACAAAATGCCTACAAGTTCAGTAATACCCAAGGGATGCGAATTTGGAATGGGCAATTCCAATTACAGAACTGCATGCAATGAACAGGGGAATAGTTATTGCAGTATGCTGGCAGTCTCTGCGTCTTAGACAGGGTGCTTTCCAATTGGTAAGGAAAACAGCCGTTAGAATTTGTCAGGAACCTATTTATTCGTGGCATTTTGTTTTCCCACAACACAGTTTATGCTGGATATGCCATTTACATTGGAGGAAGCTATAGAGATGGCTGCACAGCATGAAAGCACAGCAGAATTTGCATAAGAGCAAGCTTAAGGCTCATTCTGAGTCAATGGCCATTGGTGTGGAAGGTTACAAAGGATCCATTGGTGTTGCTGTGACTATTGGGAAGGATGAACTCATTAAATGGTTGGAGCAGCAAGTTCATGCTTCGGAAGCAAAGTTCAACAACTCAAACAACAACTCAAACAGCAGGTAATGGAGATACAAGGTACATTTACATGAGAATCCTGGGGCAAGGCAACACATGCAGAGGCAGCTGGAGGAGGAAAATTCCTCAATGTAGGGTAACTGGGACCTACATGTGGCTAATGTGGAAAGGCCCTTGCAGTGACTTGTCATGGATCCTTGGGTCCACTACCATAGACATCCCAAGGTAATCATTACATCTTGGTTGTAGGAGATTACTACACAAAAGTGGAAAGAAGCATGTGCTTTAAAAAAACATGGAGGCGCAGAGGGTGTGGTAAGAACTCATCTAAATGGGTTTATTTTCAGATATGGAGCCCACAGTGATCAAAGAAGGTATTTTGAGGCAGAAGTGGATAAGGACTGTGTCAGCTGTTGGGCATACAAACACAAAAACCACCCTGTATAACCCACAATCGAATGGACTAGAGGATAGATTCGATAGGACACTATTGGATATGCTGAGTTTTGCAGTTCAGGATGATGAGCAGAACTGGGACCTACTCCTGCCTAATATCTTGTTAGCCTATCGGACAAGTGTACACGAGACTATGGAGACCCCATTTGATCTCATGTTTGGACGATCTCCACGTCTTCCAAAGGATCATACTCCTGTACCTTGACCCTGTGGTATTCCCCAGCAGTACACACAAAACCTGAAGCTTAGGTTGCAGTCAGCATTTGAGAGGGTGAAAGGGCACATGAGGAGACAGCAACACCACCAAAAGGATTTCTATGACTAATCTGTACACGCTAAGCCATATGGAATTTGAGATATAGTATTTATGCAGCTTTTCTTACTTGTGGGAGGCCTCCCCCCACCCATCCTTTCCTGAAAACAGTCAGTCTGGGTGTTTATACTTAGGTATCAGTCACAGTATAAGATCTGTTATAATTTCTGCATGTGCAAGCATAAAAAACATAAAAAATAGTGTTCACATATGTAAGTCCTTGATACAAGCAAGGCATCAAGATGAAAGTCACCATATACTCCCAAGCTTTAAAAGGCAATTGACAGACATTAACATACACCTTTATCTTGAAACCAGATCTTTTAAAGGCCCATGTTGATTCTTCCAATACCTCACTTTGTATGCAGGATGCTTTTTCTAATTATAGTTTGGTAGGTATTGGTATCTGGCTTCTACTGATTAATCGTGGAAATAAACGAAATCCCCACGCTGCAAAGTAGCTAAGATTTCTGCGTGTTAGCAAGACCCTGTGGTATTGCCAACACACAGAAATCTTTGTGCTAACCTGACTGATTGGTCTTTCACATGATCATTCCTCCTTCCCCCCCCAAACAATTATGAGGCCATTATGTACATGTGGTTAATGTGAGGTTTGCTACATGTAGTAAACATTTCTACTAAACAGCACACATATCTATGACAAATGTAACGTTAATTCAACCCAGGGTTCAGTCCATACTCAGATCCAAATAAATCACAGCTATGTGGTTAATTGCATTACCACTATGTTTAAAACAACACTACTTATATGCCAAGCATGTATATGTATATTTGTCATATTAGAACATTTCATGAGAAAAGAGTATTTTATAATAAATAACCAGGCTGAATGAGTTACAGTTGCCACACATGTTTTCAAACCTAAAAGTCAATAATGGCTAAGTGAGAAACGTGATGGCCTTAAAGGTTTGGGAAAAGCTATTTATGCTTATGATGCAAGGATGAAATTGATACAAAGTACCACCACGAAAGGCCGACATAATTCTCAATGTTCTTTGAGACATGTTAGATGATATGAGTAGTTAACTATTTAATTTAATAACTCAACCATTGTAGGATGAGGTAGGACACGTTTCCTACATGTAGGACAGTTGACAGAATAAGCATTCAGAGCAATAAGACATTCGGTCTGTTTTAACATGCTAGGTACTGACTATGTGCAGAGTAATTTGAATAAATGGTGAAGTACATCATTCAGAAATACAAACTGTAACTCATTTATTACAGCAAAATTTCCATGGTTACCTGTTTGTTGTCTCCAGCAATGATAACCTTGGTGAAACGCTCAGCAAGGCACAGGGCTCCCAGCACCTCTGGCTCAGTTGACTGGGCACCCTCGTCAATCACAATGTGCGTGAAGCCACCCCAACCAGCGCGCTTTAGTTGAAGGGCAGTTCCAAATGTAGTAACAAAAACAGAATACTCACTGACAACTGAGGGGTTGATGTGAGTTGAGGGGACCCATGATATTTCCCTGGGGATGTTCAGCTTTGCCAACTTATCAGGGGGAGTGATTCTGAGAATGCGATGGCAACTCAGAAGGAGGTGACTTTGATGTCTGGTGGTGTACTTATAGAGCAGCCAGCTCAGATGATCAGACCCACGGTTGAGATGGGTGCAGACCAAAATCCTATTGGAGGGACACAGCATGAGATTGGCCACAGCCGCTGCCAGGATATGGGTTTTCCCTGTGCCGAAGGGTCCCAGCAGGAGAAACGGGACATCTTGGTGACAAGCCAGCATGTTGCGAAGGGCAAGTTGCTGGTACTCAGTGTCAAGGTTCACAACAGAGTGTGCCAAGTGCACAGGTGGTTTTTTAGTGTAGACACCGAGGTGCTTCTTTGAAGGCAGAAGTTTGGATATTGTGACATTTTCAGTGCGTTCTACTGACTCATGAAGGCTGTCAAAGAAACGGCCACTTGCCTCAAAGTGGGCCAGAGCCGTGCGACAGTGGGTGGTGGAGTGGTAGTGCTGGAAGAAGGTGCTGTGTGAGCTGAACTGCACAAAGAGTCCATCTCTGTCATGTTCACGTTCAGAGACAGATGCAGAGTAAGATTTGTTGGCTATCTTCAGTACCACCACTGACTTGCGCTGCACAACCAAATCAATGGCAGCACCAGACATCCCAGTAAGGCGTGCCTGACTGTTCTGTGCCAGGAAATCATCCACTTCAATACCTACTTCTCCGTCACCCCTGCAAATGGCGATGGTATGGTTAATATTCAACATGGCTGTTAGCAATGGAACCAATAATTTCAGACTAACATGTGTGGAGACTGCACTAATTATCACTTAACCATTCCATATGTTGTAGAAAGGATTAAGTAATTGGCTGGTTGCATGACAGAATAATTCACTGAGACAATTAAAAAACTGCACACCAGATGAATATGTTGTATTTTCTACAGCAACACATGTTTTATCACAATGCCTATTGTACTAGACAAGTGGCACACATGTTGCTTTTATCCCACCACACAAATGTCACACACCATGCATGCAAACACACACACATACACACACACTTACTCGTTGCATATTTTTCTACTCCAAGCTAACTGGTCCATGTAGATAAGCTTGTGAAACTTGCTCCTATAGTTATTGTGGATCAGAGGCTCTTTGACAACCCTTTGAATTATGTCAGAGTTTTCATCAGGGTAACCATAGTTACTGCTGAGATCATCAAATCCAGATATCTATAATGAGATACATATAGTACATGTGTACATTGTACATGTACATCATTGTACATATGTATCTGCAACTGAAGCCAGTTACATGTAAGTGACACAATAATCGGAAGTTTCGCTAGAAACTTCCATATATAGGATTTGACCCCGACTATGAACTCATTACAAATACGCGAACTAAGACTCCCGATGATCGGATCGTTTAGCTTGTTATAACAATCAAACTAGAAGTCAAAAATGAGCAGTTTCGTCTTTGTTTTATGTCACAGTACCGCGCGGTTGAGAACAAAAGGGTACTGCCCGTCCTCGTACCCAGTCCCGGAACATGATAGGAACACTTTTAAACAATGAAAATTTCACAAATAGCTTCAGAATAAGCTGGAAGAGCCGCTTTCATATAAAATAGTCGATGTTATATTTTGGTAAACAATGGACTATACGGTCTATGTAAGACGCATAATTAGATAACTTGTAGACGTAATTTAGATATCTAAAAATAAATGGGAAACTGCAAGTTGTTTTTCTCACGTCAGGAAAAGAAACGAGCGAAACGACGTGCGAAATACCTTCAAGTTTGAGACGATGTTTTAGAATCAGCACGGGCGTCCTACAAAGCAGATATTCACAGTCATTTCAGTAATTTGGATATGAACAAAAATCAAGGAAACTAGTAACTAGAAACATTCTCTACGAGGAAGTTGGTGGTATATAGGATTTGAAGACAATTGGTGGTGTAAAAAGCAAGGAAACAAGGTCTTATCAGAAGGGAAAAGACCTTGTTTCCTTGCTTTTTTATACCACCAATTGTCTTCAAATCCTATATACCACCAACTTTCTCGTAGAGAGTGTTTTTAGTTACTTGTACAGATGCTTCTGTTTGAGCGTTCTGGCATGCACCAACAGTTACCCATTGCAGCCAGTAGTGTGGCACACTCCAATTTCATGCATCAACTATAAATCATTGTATGTTAGACCAATCTTTAGAACCATAACTACTTTCTATTGAATCTAACATTTAAGAGAAAGAAGAGGGTGAGGAGAGGTATGTGGAGAATGGTATAAGTGGAGAGGGGTGCAAGTGGAGAGGGGTGCAAGTGGAGAGGGGTACAAGTGGAGAGGGATGTAAGTGAAGAGTTGGCGTGAAGAGGGGTGTTAGTGGAGAGGGGTGTAAGTGAAGAGTGGATGTGAAGAGGTGTAAGTGAAGAGGTTAAGTGGAGAGGGCAGGTAGTGGAGTGGAATATAACAAAAGACAAGTATATGCAGAGAGTAAGTGAATAAATATAAGCAACTTCGCACAGTTTAATCTGTAGCAAATTACATGTACCTTTGCATGAGACCTACACATGACCTTCCTCCTCCAGTAGACCAGCTCCTCGGTTGAATGTGGCTTTACACAGGGCCCCTTGCAATGCTTGTTGCTGCACAGACCAGGTGCAGGGGGACAAGAGGGAGGCTCTCTCACCTGGACAAGGTGGGCACTGTTTTGGGAGACAACCACTGTGGTGTGTGCGTGACCTCTATGCTCCTCCCCCTTATTGCATCCAAGCCACATTAACCAGGTGGCCCTTGGGTTCAGCTCGTAACAGGTTTTGCAGACAACCGAAGGTAGTTGGGATGGATAGCCAGTGTTCTCACCCCATGCAGGTGAACCTAGTTCTGTGTGGAAATCAAATAAATATACATATACATCACACCTTAAGTTGCCAGAGCAATATGTTCGTTACCGTCCCCACAAAAAGCTCAAAACTAGATACTTGTGGGGTTGGTGATGGAATTGGCTCTATCCGCCATATAGTTATAGTTCTGGCAGCTGGAGTTTGTGGCCAATTAAGGTAGATATTAACTTGGCACAAATTGCACAACAACTTGAGAGATAAGGCTCCAGAACTCTCAAAATGGCAGGTAGAACTGAATAACCCATCACGGAAATATCAACCACTGGTTTTTAATTACCTATATCTATAATACCATCATAGGAGACACCCATTACCATCAGAGGAGATACTATTAGGACTATTGGATGCAACAAACTGTGTCATGCCATCTAGAAGTAAGAGAAGTTTAACATCACCCCCTCTCAATGTCATTGTGCGTGTGCCACATTTAGTCATCCCATTTTCTAAAATAAGCAGGGAGCAGTTTATTGTGTTATTCTCACCTTGTATTCTTCTCTTTATTTTCCATGTCTTCAGTTCCACCACAGAGTGTGCACATGGGCAGCTGCCTAGCAGACCACATTTCCCAGGCACACGACACATAACATATTTGCTCCGATAACTTGTGGGCGGCAGTCTAATCGGAACCATGGACATGGTTGCATGGTCGATGGTCACTGTTGTGGGTGTGGCTTCCTGGTGGGTAGGATTGTGAGGCTTGAAGCAGTGGACCTTTGTGAGCCAAACTGAGAACGGGCTAAACGCCAGGCATTTGCTGCACACGGTGTGTTCCCATGGAACCAGTCCATCATAACCCTTGAGGGCATTGGCACTCCATGTTGGGGGGTCATTTGGCATTTGGGAATATTGATCACTAACTTGATGTGGATGTGGTACAGCCTCATTCACATTGCTGACCATGCTCACATGCTTTTTGGAGCCAGCAGTTCCACTTGGAGGGACAGTAGTTCCACTTGGAGGGACAGCAGTTCCATTTGGAGGGACAACAGTTCCATTTGGAGGGACAGCAGTTCCACTTGGAGAGACAGCAGTCCCATTTGGAGGGACAGCAGTTCCACTTGGAGGGACAGCAGTTCCACTTGGAGGGACAACAGTTCCATTTGGAGGGACAACAGTTCCATTTGGAGGGACAGCAGTTCCACTTGGAGGGACAGCAGTCCCATTTGGAGGGACAGCAGTTCCATTTGGAGGGACAGCAGTTCCACTTGGAGAGACAGCAGTCCCATTTGGAGGGACAACAGTTCCACTTGGAGGGACAACAGTTCCACTTGGAGGGACAGCAGTCCCATTTGGAGGGACAACAGTTCCATTTGGAGGGACAGCAGTTCCATTTGGAGGAACAGCAGTTCCATTTGGAGGGACAGCAGTTCCATTTGAAGGGCTTATCCTATTTTGAACAGCAAAATTTCCCATGTTGGGAACAAACAAATTAGAAACATGAGTTGATACAGAGTTGCAACCTGGCATCATTGCAGATAAGGTCACACCTGCAGTGGAACTCTGAGGGCATGTCAGCTGGTGTTGTGAACTTATATTTCCATGAGATGTCCTTTTGCTAACCCCATGAGGCGTAGGCTCATTACGAGTAGGCTCATTAGGAGATGCAGCTGCATTTTCAGAAACGATGGAGGTAGTTGTGTAGTGTACAGGGTGCAAATTTTCAGAACTGGATAGCGAGTTAGTACTAGCAACAGAACCTTGCCTGGTTTCAATCTGTGGAATAGGAGATGTCAACCTAGCCACCTGGCTGGTCACCACTGTGTCATCCACTGGCACCACAGTACTCCGAGTTCTAAGCTGGTACACATATCCTGTTTCTCCGGGTGCATTTTGGGATCGATTAACAGCACTTTGATAAACTCGAAGGACAGAGTTAAACATTTTGGTATTATAATGTACATATAACACAACACCTAATTGTCTTATCGTCGCTGTGGCAGTGCTTATAAGAAACGTTTCCCGACAAAGATTGTGGCAAAACTTCTATATTTAGCTCTTTGGTGCCGTTCCTTGGTGCAGGTGATGGTAGCAAGTTCTCATTCTCGGCCTAGCGAGTATCTGTACAAGCAGTCTAAAGTAGTAGTATTCTGCGCGATAAACTGCACTAACACTCCTATTAATATACCGTCAACTACCTCTTCCAAAGTTTGGCGAACCAAAACATATGAGAGGCTCCTCCTCGTCCCAGGGATTATTAACTATTACTATTAGTACGCCCACGGCACTTCCACAGGACAATAGGTTGTAATGGGACCGTCTTAACGTTTATACAGAACCAAAAATTTACGTGTCCCAGGGCCGCAGCAGCCGGTCAGGCATTCGGGCTATAGCCTGACCACTTTTTGCCCAAGGTCCACCTCGCGAAACGGCTGAAAACGATATAAAATTGTGTGCATACCCGGTATGAATTATTCTGTAATAATTATTTCACAGTTTACCCGCAAAAAGGTTTTCATGGTTGTTTAGTTCTAGAGCAATGAATAGCTGTGTGCGTTGCAATCCGCTGCTATTTTTTGTTTCTATCTTGAAAACCAGTCACATTTATAATGATTAATGATTTGAAGGCAGCTAAAACTTGTGATGTGAGTTTCATTAGTCGTGGATAATGCAATTGGAAGGATGCCACGGGTGAGAAAGGAGGTTTTTGCCACCATGAAGCCAGTAGTTGTCACAAAGCTGCTGTAGAAGCCGTTGTAACTCTCCCAAAAACGACTGGTGACATTGTCGAACTGCTATCTAGTGCCCATGCAAAGGAGAAAGCATCTAACCAAAAGAATTTGATGACAGTGGCACGGTGTCTAAGGTTTATAGCAAGGCAAGGCCTGGCAATTCTTGGAGATGGTGATGAGATGGATAGCAACTTCCATCAGCTTTTATTAATTCTGAAAAGGTTTGATGATGTCACTATTCATGCACTTTTGGCAAAGAAACAGGACAAATACACTTCTCCACAAATCCAGAACAAGCTGTTACAGACAATGGTACTTCTATCATCCGTTATTAGAGAAGCTAAGTACTTCACTATCATGGCTGATGATGTGACAGATGCATCCAAGTCATAGTACGCTTCCGCTGGGTTGACAGTGATTTTGAACCACACGAGGATTCTGTCGGCCTTCACAAAGTTGACAAAATCAATGCTGACACACTTGTTGCTGTAATAAAAGATGTTGTGCTACACATGAACCTAGATCTGCACAATTGCAGAGGTCAGTGTTATGATGGAGCAGCAAACATGGTCGGATCCAGAACTGGGACAGCAACACAACTGCGTCAGGAGGAGCGTGCCATATTTATCCACTGTTATGGCCATGCTCTGAACTTGGCTGTGGCTGATGTAGTAAAGGAGAGTAGAATGGTAAGGGATGTTTTAGATACAGTTGGAGAAATCACAAAGCTTTTGAAGTATTCTCCCAGGCGTGATAGTCTCATTAAGCAGCTAAAGTCTTCTCTATCTCCTGGCACTGTTGGATTCTGGACGCTCTGTCCTACTCGATGGACTGTAAGAGCAGATTCCTTTCAGAGTGTGATCGAAAACTATGTGAAGTATTCCAGGTGTTCTGGGATGAGGCAAGGGACATAACTTCTGATTCCGAGAATCGTGCCCGTATCGCTAGTGTGAAGGCACAGATGGAAAAGTTTGAGTTTTTATTCGGTCTTTGTCTAGGTGAATGCATCTTGCGCCACACTGATAATCTCAGTAAGACTTTACAATCTCCATCACTCATTGCTGCTGATAGCCAACAATTAGCCTAGCTAACCTGCAATACTCTTGAGCGCTTGCGAAATTAGGAATATTTTTCTTTACTGTGTTTCTGGCATGCAAGAAAAATTGCAGATTGATGAACCAATGCTACCAAGAAAGCGCAAGGCTCCATGTATAAGGTGGGAGATGGCCAAGGAACATTTCTGGAGACTGTCCAAGACTGCTTTCGGACCGAGTACTATGTAGCTATTGATGCAGCCCTGGCATGTATTAGACAGCGGTTTGACCAACCTGGTTACCAGACTTATCGCCGTTTGGAGAATCTACTGACATCAGCAGCAAATGGAACAGATTACCAACAAGATTTAAATTTCATTGCTGAGTTTTATGGTGATGATATTGACAAGGTGCTGCTTCAAACCCAGATGGAACTGTTCTGGTCAATAATCTTGTCAGCTTTTCCTACCACTGCTAACGTTGGTGTACGAGATATTGTGCAACATGTTTGCACTCTATCTCTGGGTGTGCGTATGAGCATTACACAGGTGTGCTCCCTTGTCCGTCTGCTGCTGGTCATACCAGCAACAAATGCTGTCAGCGAGCGAAGTACTTCTGCTCTGAGGAGAGTGAAGTCTTACCTCATAACTACCATGACTGATACATGGCTCAATAATCTACTTGTTCTCCATGTCCATAAGGATCGCTGTGATTCACTACTGCTGAAGGATTGCCTAAATGAGTTTGTGTGTGGCAGTGAACATCGCCTTTCTTTTTTTGGCAAGTTTTGACTCTGAGATACATTGTTGCATTATTTAGTAAAACTTCAATATAATTGGTGTTGGGCGAAGAGGCATTATAGGGAGTATATGTTTAAGTATATAAAGAGTGCATGTTGTTCGGAAATTTGATTCATTACATCTGACATCATGCAGAGAAAGATTTTATTGCCACATAGCAATTTTACTGCCAAAAATGCCACTCAGATTCGAGGAAATGCGTTAGCTTCTGGGGCGGAGCCCCAGACCCCCTAGCTGCTATTTCTTTTGGTCCTGTTACCAGCCTGACCACTTTTCTAATGCTGCCTACGGGCCTGTCAGTCTGTAATGTCCATCGGAGGTGTTACGGATGGTAAAATTCAGTGGCGTCGGAAAGCTGGGAGGGGTGAGGGGGGGGGGATATAAGTATAATGAAATTCATTAAAAGTTTCTTAGAACACCTACCTTGAAGCCCCCCCCCCCGGTTCTGACGCCTATGTAACCGCGCGGGTTGTCGACGAGTTCATTCCTCCTCTGGTCCTTTCCTTTTCGGAGGTGTGCACCTAGCTCGTACCCACCTTTTCGGAGATTCGCATCTTAGTCCCTCCTTTCATTGTACGTTTGGATCCTCTAACTGACCGACTCTGAACTCGACTTCTTTCAACAACATTGTACATCTGCCATTCCAAACGGATACGTGTATCGTCACCATGGAGTTCGTATAATATATTATAAAGTTCAGATTAAATTTCCTAAATCAATTATAATGTGTGTGTGTGTGTGTGTGTGTGTGTGTGTGTGTGTGTGTATGTGTGTGTGTGACTGTTTGAACATTCCTGATGCCTGAAAAGGTAAAGCTTTAATGCAGTAGACTGGGGACATGTGATCGCCGCTCACATGATGGTGGTTATTGGGTCTGCTCTCCCTGTAGAGGAAGCTCCTAGGGCTGCTGGTGGTGACTGGGGGCTTTTCAGGGGGGTACCTCTTGTACCTCTTGGGAGGGGGCGGGGCCTGCCTCCTGGGGAGGGTGGACAACCTCTGCTGTTGGTCGAGGGCATTACTCAAGTCCCCAGACCCTTGCAAGGTGATGTGATCCTGGAGGTGTAACCAATGTTACCATATGTTACCATGGTTATACAAACAATTGTCACACCTGAGCACTGAATAAAATATATCACTTTCGTCCTTAATTATGTATTTCCTATTATCATGATCCTCCTGTTCCCTTCCTTTTTATCTTACCACCAACTTTCTCAGAATGTTTTTTATTTTTATTTTTTTACGTTTTGTTCATGCATGTGAGTCTTGCCTAGCCAGATACATCAATAACACATGCACATGACAAGCTCCGTCCATTGGTTCCACCCATTAGTGTGATAAGCTCCACCCATTAGGCAAAAACTCCACCTACCTTTAGCAGTTTGGTCGCTGTGTGTACAATAATCATTTTTTCCCAGAGTTCCATTCATGTCTGTGTAAACATTGCCCGGAACCATCGCATCGTACGAGTGATTACCGCAGCTGCAATACAAGAAGTGCATGGGTACCATGACGTCGACATATGTCCCACCAAGCATGCTATAACAATTTATCTTAATCTGCCATATCATTGCATTGTGCATCTTTAATCTATGAGTGCTAGCCTGCTTTGCTTCCAACAGACAGTTGGGTGTTACATAATAACTGAAGAGGAATGCTGTTAACCTGAGTACATTCAAATTGACAACAGGATCATTGTGGGTTGATTTTCACATTATGCTTCAAATGACATATTGCAAATCACATTCGTTTTAAACTGAATCCCAGTCACTTTTATTGTAGTCTTGACCCAACACTTTCAAGTGGTTGAAATGGCAACATACTGCTTCTGTGGTTGTGTCAACGTGGTGGTACTTCAAGCCAAATTCCTCGCATATTTTTTTTCACAATTGGTGTAATCTTCATATAGTGTGCTTGATTAATTGCAGGGAATAGGTTATGAGTGGTTAGTCTCGTACCCAGACCCATATTTTTACAGCAGCGGATGGAATACATCACCGCTACGTGAAAAGCTTCACGTAGCGGTGATGTAATCCATCCGCTGCTGTGAGAATATGGGTCTGGGTACGAGACTAATGAGTGGTCTGGTGGTTAAGGGCACCAGTAAATACCATCCAGAACCAGCTGTCAGTGGGATAGTCTTGAGTTGCATCTCAGCCCTAGTGTAAACAAAAGCCAAATTCATCACCATGCACTATACAATGTCCATCAATGTAGATGTCCCAGTTATGCAGTTATGGAGATCTAGAATCCACTCTTTGGCTTGAATGTGGGGCTATAAGCTAATGCAGTACTTAGCTGCCACTGCAAGAGTGTCCAGATAATTGCACATTTCATATTAAGGTACTATCAAAAGTCCTAAACAATAATTACATCATTGAGTTGGAAACTTTACTCTTTGATAATGTACACGTGTATGCTTTCTTTACACGTACAGTTCTAATCTTATGCCTGCCACTGATTAGTTGCATCTGCTGTTATATGCTATGTATGGCACAAGTATGAATCAAAGCATCTAATGACAGATGTGTGACTTCCGACCATTAGTGATCATCCTTTAGCCCCTTGACTTACCAGTCCATATGAATCATATTTCCTTGTCTGGCTTAGGCCACTCCACCTACAATTGAATTTTATATCTATGGCTTACTGTGTCAAAGAAATGTTTAAGCACTATACCTCACATGAGAGACCTGGAATATCAGACCCAAGTAGAAGCTTCCTGTAACTTCTCTAAATAGGTTCATCAGAAATTGCATCGTAAAATGAAGCAGAACAAGGTGGACTACAGTACCAACTGGATCACATCAAATATCTTGTACACAATACCAATGAATGACATAGTTGGAGGGGGTGACACACAGTGCATACAACAGTAATATACAAGATGTATGTTATTTTAAAGTCTCATTGAGGGTTGACCATATTAACAGGTAAAGTTGCATACAACCTTTACTACAACTGCGTACTGGTACCTCAACATTTAAGCTTATTTTCCTCTCATTAAAATAAGTATCAGGTCTCATTGTCCACCCAACCCTCCCCCCATCCCACAAGCAATAAATGCTGAACAGCAATAGCACAGGGGGAGAGGCTGGCCACAGACAAGCAAGCTGTCGTCTGTACATGTACACATTGCTAACTTCAGTATACCTGGAGGATTGAAATTTGGGGTAGCGTTCTGCATCATGTTGTCATTTCTATTACATCCCAAACCCATGATCAATGAAAAAATGCATTCATATTAACCCAATACCTTTATAATTTTACATTATCAATAGCAGCATTTATGTCGAGATGTGCTAGATTGGTGGAGGCATAATATTTACCTGCCCAGGCAAATATACACCACGCATCCAGCCATGCATCGATTCAAACTATACCAAAATGATTAGTTTTAATAGTTCTAAATAAGGTGGCCTACCACAGCCTTCCAAGGCATCAGTGGACTAATGAAACGATAGAATAGGTCACATGGATATGCTTTTCATACAGCATGGGTACATAGACATGTTGGTAGAAGCAGCGAGGAATCCCCTTCTGATCCCATTTAATATAATGCACCTTATGTCTGACTTCTGTAGTGGAATAAGATTAGGAAAAATTAATTTAGGTCCAATATGATTTATAGCTGAATGTAAATAAATATGGCAAAGATTATGGGAACATGGTTGAGTGAGTGAAACCCCATAGTAGCACATTTACTACATAAGTACAGGTTGGATTTCTTTTTTTTATTTTAATTAAAATAATAAAATGTTTAAAACAAAAAAATTTTCATTTTCCTTTACCCACAACTTTGTTACTTTCCTTCCTACTTTGGCCTTTTAAAAAAATGTATCATAAGAGTAATTTTGCCGGACACAATAATATATATAAAATACATAATAATGCAAGTATAACTTGACAAGAGAGAAACCGAGCACACACACATAAACACACACACATGCACACACACACACATAAATGAAAAATTATCCATCTACAGGGTGATTGGAAAGTCGCACAAAATCTTTGAATTGATAACTGGTATAACTCCAGAGCTGAACATGGAAAAATTATGCTATTGAACCAAAAACATGTGATTAATATAAAGTTATTAATTAGTAGTTTAAAAAGTTACTGCTCAGTTGTTTAAATTTTCAATTCTGGAGTTATACCATTTTGCGCGACTTTCCAATCACCCTGTAGTTATTCTTTTATGCTGGGAATCCTATGCCGTCAAACATGTCCAGTGCACTCCTCCATTTTATATGAGAGCCTCAGAGACATAAATTGGTGGCTCTGATGATGGCAAATGTTAAACTAGCCCTCAGCCATCCCATCACTTCGCCATAAGACTTTCCCCATTTAAAGCAGATGTGTTCATAGAGATGCTTAAGATAATAGGTTGCTTCACATCCCAAAGCACCATCAACGAAAACTAAAAATGGTGTAAATGAGGCTCGTCGAGCATTAGCAGCATTATAGGATTTCTGCTTCTGCTGATGACAGGATCACTGCTACACTTCTGTTAACATGAGATGGTGCATCTGTGTCTATAACACGTATGTCAAAGAGTGCTTAAGTCTGAGGCTGCCAAACCCCTCATACACCAAGGCCAGCAGAAGGCTGTACCGAACTCATTGCAGCCAACATGTGGACAAACTAGTACCTCAACCTACATACATGCCCAGAGTTTGCTCACAGGCACTTTCCCTGATGCTTGGCTCCTTGAGCATGGCCTCATCTGTACTCAGAGTTCACACCTTGATGCTTGTTCACACATTACATCCCACTTGGCTAAATATAATCAGAGTACTATCCCCCCAACTGTGACTCCATTATTAGACACTGATTCCATCCTGCCATCCATTGAAGACATCCGCAAACTTCAATGCAACACCATTCGCCACATACCTGCAAAATCTAGGCCAGCATTTGAGTTAATATTATTGGCCAATTTACGATCGGCTTCATCGGTGAATGATGAAATGTCATGGTTGAAGTTTTCTACTCCCCAAGTGCATCCTTGTTTCGTCCAAGTGCTGAGGACGTAATGTTAAGCCAATGTCTATCGGGCATCTTTGCAATAGATGGTCTCAAGGATGAATTGATACTCTTTGGGAACATGCAACTCGTCAGGCCACACCTAGAGATTGTCATCCTAGGCAGCGCAGCACAAGACAAAGTATTGTTGCTGCCATATCCCTTGCCAGGGAGGGCTGTATGGCAAAGCTTGTCAAGCACTCTCCTCCACAGGGATTACCCCCAACACAGATACTACATGGGAATTGTTGTAGTCCAAACATCCCAAGGGAACTCATACTACACCATCAATTGAGGCCTTGAGTACTACTATTCTCCCCCAAGACTTCGACTTGTTATCAATCTTAAGGTCCTTCCCAAAGGCAACAGTATGCGGACCCTCGGGCCTTCACCTTCAACATTTGTTAAATGCCAGTGCCTACTTCAATTAGCTCTAGCCTTAGAGACATTGTTAATCTCTTGGCCTCTGGAAAGGCCCATATCATATGTCTCAAAGTACCTAGCCGGAGGTAGTCATACTGCCCTAGTTAAAGACAGACCAGATTCATCTCCAAATGTTTGACCAATTGCAGTGGGGGAGGCATTGAAGCGCTTGGTTGACAAATGTCTCTGCCTAGTAACAAAGTCAAAAGTAGCTTATTTCTTTGAACCTATTCAGTTTGGAGTGGCATGTACTTCTGGTGCTGAAATGATCATTGAGGGGTTGTGGACAAACACTGGAATACTGAGGACTTTGTGGTTCTTAACGTTGACATGCGAAACGCATTTAACTTGGTGTCCTGCCAGGCTGTACTGGATGAGTGTGGTGTACACCTTCCAGAGCTGCTCCCATGGGTGTCATGGTGCTATGGTCAACACCCAATACTATGGCACACAATGGGAACTATTAGTTCAGAAGCTGGTGTGCAACAAGGGACCCCTAGGCCCATTACTATCTTGCCTGGTGCTACAGAAGGTGGTGTCTGCTATTGCTGCTGACAGTGTGTGCTCTGAGCTATAGTTTCATGAATTGTACCTGAATGATGGTTAGGCCTGTTTGTCAATCCAATAAAATGTGAACTGTTTGGCCTGGCAGACCTTAATAGTTTCCCAATCAAAATGAAGAGCTCATCTTGAAAGCCTTGGTGCGCCAATAAGAGACCTCATATTCTGTGCTAAAATTATTGCACAATAATGCGCAATTGCCCTAAAACTACTGAACCAACTGAGTGAGGTTGGCTTAGCAGACCCTCAAGTTCCCCTATTAGTGTGGTGGTTTATGCAAATTGTGCACTTGTCAAGATCCACTCCTTATTATAACAAGTGACAATTAGTGTTGAACCATTTTCAGATGCTGTAAGAGAAGCAATATAAGGGAAGCAATATAAGCTGCAGACAAGTGGTGTGATAGGCAATGCAGTCCAAGGCCACCTATACTTACGCTAATTTGGGCCTGTTTCCAAGCACTGTTTGGGGTGTCTATGGATGTGTGCACCCTGCGAAGCACTAGCAAACATCGTCATCATACAAGCTCAAAGCATCAGCCACTTAATCCCTACGGCATTACAACTCTCCTGTTCCACTTGCTGAGGCAGTTTCAATGGAAGCAGTTTTGGAATTACCAGGACATCTGAGTCATAAAAATCGGTCCAGCAAACTTGAAGGCCATCAATTCAGGCTGTCCTACCAATCTTAGTCTCTGCCCAATAGAGCACAACTTCTTTCTTCCCATGCTTCCGCATGGCTCCAAGTTGTTCCGGCTTCTGGGCTCAATCTCCACCTTGACCCTTCAGAATTTCAGGCTGGAATATAGTGGTGGCTAGGTATTGACTCCTCCCAAGGTACCAGCTGTTCATATTGTCCCTCACATTGTCTGGACCTCCTGGGTCATCATGCATTAACGTGTAAATACAGGGGTGATTGGTCTCCCGCCATAACAGGCTACGAGATGTATTCCTGGAGTCCTGCAGGCGAGCTTGCATTGGTGCCCAAGTTGCAAGAGGTGGTCATGGATATGACCAACGTCGTACACGACCTGCTGATGTGCTTGTCCCAGACTGGGTGTTAGGCAAGCCAGCCTTTGACATTTCCGCTTAACCCAAGTACTTTTACTGAAGCGAGGGTTTGCAGCTAAAAGCATCATGCCAACGATGCAAAATGCTCTGAACGTTAATTATAACTTGGGTGGAAGTGTGTCCCACTAGCTGTGGAGAGCTACGGGTGCTGGGGGATAGAAGCTAGACAGCATTTGGCACTATTGGGATTGGCTTCTCGTCTGGTCACATGTTACAATCAATCTAAGAGCATTTTATGCGTCATTAGGTATAATTTGGTGTAGTGATCTCCAGCTTGTCAGGCTCTGAGCAACCAATTCACCAGTTCAGTAATCATCTCCACATTCAGCTGCGGCAGCATTGGGTTGTTCCAGTAAATAAGTGCACAGGGGGGAGGGGGGGGGGGGGGGGGGTGAAAACAAGAGAGGCTGTCCAGGGGGGGGTTTAAAATGGATGTCTTGGGGGGGGGGGGGGGTATTTGTGGAGAAGGTTAAGTGAAGCAGATTGCAGATTGCATTAGATAACAAGGGATATGCATTGAAAGGAGTTAAATGAAATAACTATACCTGGATGATTTCACCTTTTTGGAAATATAAAGATAAAGGATCAGGGTATTGTTTAGGGGGTTAAGATATCCAGCGTCTTTGTAATGGAATTATGGCTACTATCAATTGTAAATTTGCATTTAAGAGTTAATATTAAATGATATACCTTCATAAAATGATCAGGGTATTGTCCAGAGGGTTAAGTTGTTATTGAATTATGGCTACTGTGAGCTGACTACCACAATGCAAAAACCACATAGCACAGAAATAACCAGCTAGGGTGTATAATTTTTAATCTTTTGTTAGGGGGAGTTACAGGGGGTCTGTTCATCCACCCCCACCCCCCTCCCCCTGTGCAGTTATTTACAGGAACAGCCCATTTGCTTCTTCGACTAAAGGAGCTGACTGTTCTCCATCGGCCGTTTTGTAGTTGGCAAAAAGAAATCTAGTGTTTGGCAAAAGGCAGCGGCTCGTTTCGGCTCTCTTTCCTTCTGCTGGGAGCGACCCGGCATTGTCCATCAACCTAGCCACAGGAAAAAGTTATAAACGTCCAGCCTGGATTTTTTTTGGCTGATTTTTAACAAAAACCCATCCTAATAGTGTAAAAGCCATCCTGGGATCGAACGTCCAGGGTGGGAATAGTGTAAAATCTGTTGTTCCACCCTGGTTTTGACAAAACCCATGCTGAAGTATGAATATAATTATTACCTCAACATGGTTTTTATTCACTATTCCTACACTGGACACTCAATCCCAGGATGGTTTTTACACTATTTGCTCCATTACAGGATGGCTTTTTGTTAAAAACCAGCCTAAAAATCCAGGCTGGACGTTTATAACTTTTCCCTGTGAGCTGCGATCCTATATGTAAAAAAGTATCATAGGTTTACTAACTTAGACTAAACTAAAACACTTTCTAACTATTCATAATTGGTACATTTCGGTTTAACTTCAAGGCTCCAGCTGAAACACTGAAATATAAATCATTATATGACGCGTACCGGACCAGCAGGCCTGGAGTCGCCTCGGGGGAGCCGGGACCCGCACCATACTCTCATAATCGGACCTTGACCCTCTAAGCGTTCGAACTCCCCGACCCCCCCGGCTACGGGCTTGCCCATGCCATTTCAGTACCGCGCATGCCCCTTCATTCAAAACTTCTGGATCTGGATCCGCTCTGTAGCTCCTATACACCAAACTAGGCTATTTTGGCCCGGTAAACACTTATCGTTGTGAAGCCCTGACCCCGCCTCGTCGAGCGCACGTGATTGTTTCACCGCGAAAAGTTGAAATTTTACTCATAATTACATCAAAACAGTGCGGGATGGATTGCGATTCTGAAAAGATTTGGGTACGAACTTCACTGTTTTTTTTTTTTTTGTGTGTGCGTAGTATCATTATCGTGCTTGGCAGATATTGCGTCGGGGTGAGGGGGTGAGGGGGGCATACTGTATACATGTAGGATTTGCCATGTTTGCTCGTTAGAGTAGCGTGGGTTAGCGTTGTGTGAACGTGTGTGTTTGTGTGTTTATGCATGCGTGCGTATCGGTATTTACTTCTGTGTGTGTGTGTGTGTGTGTGTGTGTGTGTGTGTGTGTATGCGTGTGTGTGGTAAGCTAGTGTGCTTAACCACGTTTGCTGTCACTTGTAGAGAATAGTTGAGAGCCATCGCCAGAATGTACCGAAGAGGAAAATCGTACCTGGGGTGTAAGCTGCATGTAATTTCATTCAAGTACCATTATTATTACTGCCCAATTAGGGCCCTTACTGATCATCTCTTCAACTGTTATTCTGACTTCACCCAAGCATCCTCTGACAAGGTATGGTATCTACTTGTGCTACCACCCTTTCTGTCGTCACTGCCCCCACCATACACCATCAAATGTCTCTAGAGATTCAGAAGTACAGTCAACCTCCTGCACAGTGTAGACTCCCAGCATGCAAAAGTGTCTGTGATTGTCAACCTGTACTCTGATGACCAAGGATACTCCATCATGTTCTGCTCTCATAATGGTGAGCACTGCATGACAATTCAGTCACTTGAGTGCATTATTTTGTTTTCATAAATTAGGGACAATATCAGAAGAAGTAGTTCTTCCATATGAAGCAAGTTGCATTCATTTAGCAACTAGTATAATAAAAAGATTTTCCATTTGAATGTAGGATAATGAGATATTCAGTTACTTGGATAACCAGGAGGTAGTTTGTCACATTGAAGTGCCAAACAGAAAGTACTCAGTTTGTGTGTGTTCCTTACAGCTGTCTCCAGTACTTCTAGACGTACTGAAACAAACACAAGTATATACATGGTGCATAATATCTGCATTGAAAACAATGATGGTTTGCAGATGTGTGTTCTCTATGAGGGGTGTGTGATATGTGAAGTACGTGACCATCGTGGCAAAGCATCTGGCCAATATGAAAAGCAACTTCTCCTTTTAAGACCAACTCTTGAAGTAACCATTTTCCATTTTCAGGGACGTTTTAAAACTTCTTTGTTATCTTTAGACTGTGCTGGCCACTGTCAGCAAGATTAGCCATGAAATAAAGTGTACTCCTGTAAGTTTAAGTTTGCTCACGGGGGGGGGATTGTTATCAGACCTCCCTTTTTGTTAATGTCAATTGTCCCGACTGTGTTGAATTGTACACCCGGGTGCAGGGCTAATTATTTTTGACATTTGGTTTATTGAACTTTCCATTAAACGATACTGGCACATAGTACAAGTCCTTTTAGGATTGAGCCAAGGAAAGTAAGGCTTTAATCCTTTTTTTACTGTACCATGCTAGCAGCAAATTTTGTTTAACACGTGCAGAGCTTCGTGGATAGCTCCGCTAGCTCGAAAGGATTTAAACCTTACTTTTCTCAGCCCAATCCTAAAAGAAGTTGTACTACATGTACGTGTGCTAAAAGTTTTATGTGCCAATAATGTATAGCACTATGAAAACCTCAAGGTTTGGTACCCGTATACATATGTGTACTGAGCCAGTAAAGTTACCTCCTCATTGGTGATCACTGTAAGTGATTACTATGGTTACCTCCTTATTGGTGATTGCTATAGGTGACCACTGTGGTTACCTCCTCATTGGTGACCACTGTGGTTTTGTCCTCAGTGGTCACTATAGGGTTCATGATTACTTATTGTAAAGATAATCTGTTGACCTGTGTAGTTAACTGTTGCCCAGATTACCCTATGTGTGTGCTGTGTTATGGTGTGCGTGTCCTATAATGATGAGGACGTGTGTATGAGTGGTTTTTGACACATTGTGCATATGAGTGGTTTTTGACACTACGTGTTATTATTTCAGGAAGAAAGGGTGATTTTGGAGAGCCAGTTAATTTATGCCACTCAGCCCCCCATATGCCTCGACCCAAGCACAGAAGTTGTCTGTGTGACAAACAGATTACACTACAACCAACGGAAGTTTCATAGTTACTCAATCAAAAGGTACATGTAGTTGGTGCAGAAAGTAATATTTTTAAAAACTAAACGGTTTCTATTACAATTAGGGATTTACATGTACATGTATAGTGTATTGTGCAAGCAAATGTTTTTAATCACAGCAATCTAAACATGACTGGGATGTTGCTAAGCAAAGTCATTATTATTATGTGATGCAAGGGAAGTATAGGAATTAATATGATGCTATACATCCAATGTTATAAACTAGTACAGAGGAAAGTCATTATGAAAGCGGACGTTGTGATTAATTACATGTAAAGAAAACATTTTCTAATGAGAAAGTGGTGGGATATAGGAATTGCACATTTACAAACCAGATAGCGAGTTGTGGTGTTAGTACTTTGTAGTCTCGGCCCCAGACCCAGGTCACTGCAGCAGATGGATTATATCTCTGCTACGGGAACTAGGCTGTGGAAGCAATTGTATTGGTCATGGCTGGACATCATACGCATGCAATCTGTTTGTGTGAATGTACTTTTGAAGAAAGCTCTTACTTGTTCACTTACCATGGTGCCATTGGGAACAGGTATCTAAGGCAAATGTCCCATGCTTATCGTGCAAGGATCAATATGAGAGCAGAAAGTGATGCACCTGAAAGGTTAAAGCTGCATGACTTCATTTCAAAGCGAAAAACACCAGGAGTGTCATCAAAACCTGCCGTAAGAGCATGAATACATTTTCACAATGTGCATTCACTAATACATTTATGTGTGTGTGCTTTTATGTATTTGCATACGTGTGTGGGTGTGTGTATGTATGTGTGCATACATGTATATTTGTGTGTCTGTGCATGTCTTTGTATGAAGTATATTGACTTCTGGAAGAAGTCAGAGATCAAGGCAACCCAGCTTCCCACACCAGAAGAGGTTTGAATGAATCCTATGATTCTAGGGCTCTGTTGGTAAACTGTGTGGTTGTGCTAGATTATAAAGACTGTGCAGCAGTATGCTAGGAGTCTACCTGGTGAGTCCCTATCTGACCAGCCACCCTTGACAGTTGAAAGGGAGGTCGCACCTGCACCCAAGCTGCCACCTCCTGTGTATGTGCTCATGGTAACCATTTATGTAGGGTTAGTGTTTACTGCTGAGATCTTTTCGTAGGGTTCCTACATCAGTTGATGAATTCTTAAATACAAAGTGAGCTACGTGTAATGTAACATGCAGTGTTTATATGCAGCCAATGCACATGTATGCCACCCACACTTTATATTCCGCCCACACTTTATATGCCGATCACACTTTATATGCCACCCACACTTTATGTGCCACCCATACTTTATATGCTGCCCACACTTTATATGCCGCCCACACTTTATGTGCCACCCACACTTTATATGCCTCCACACTTCATATGCCGCCCACACTTTATGTGCCACCCACACTTTATATGTCGCCCACACTTCATATGCCGCCCACACTTTGTATGCCACCCACACTTTATATGCCGCCCATACTTCATATGCCGCCCACACTTCATATGCCGCCCACACTTTATATGCCTCCCACACTTTATATGTCGCCCAAAATTTTTTGCTGCCCACACTTCATATATTGCAGGCATTTCCTTGCAGTGTTGTGGAGTATGTACACTGTAACATTTCAATGTACACACCTTTGTTAGTTCATTATGATTAGTGTGTGAAATTATCTTTGTGGATTTGATATAGGTTTTGTTTCATTTGGACTTTGAACCAGCTTGTGTTAGGTTTCGTGAAGGTGATGATAATGTAAATCAGTGATACCTAAAGGCATAGCTTTTATAAAGCTGCATATAGGGTGTTGCCTTTTGAACCCAAAAAGTGTGCATCTACCATGATCATGTAATGTTTAAGCATAAGCTGTAACCTGTTTGTATAGCCGTATTGCCCACCTGTCACAGAGTAACCTGCTGTCCTTTGTAAATCTTTTTCTCCTTGTTATGACTTCATGAAATATGTAAATAAACGTGTATCAATAGAATGTATATTTGATAGGGAGTAAAAGTTGACAGCTTTTCAATTACAGCCTTCGCAATGCCTCATCACAGCAGCCCAAGGTCTCTGCAATAGCCAGAAATTCAGCAGGCACCACTCAACCTTTGACTACAAACTTTTCCACCAGTTTTACACAAACTGTACTTTCCAATCCCACTCCAAATGTCACCACAAACGTCCCAATTCTCACCCCAAGTCCTGCCCCAAGTATCACCCCAAGCCTTTACCCAAGTCCTGCTCCAAGTGTTACCCCAAGCGTTTTCCCAAATCCCACCCCAAATCCTGCCCAAAGTGGTACCCCAAACGTTTTCCCAAATCTCACCCCAAGCCCAGCTCTCCTAGACCTGCTTCGGCCACTGCAGGTTCGCAAAGGACCACGCCCTATTGCCCCGGCTACTTCAGCACTAAGTACAACTTCATTTTCCACAACAGTTGCTCCTGTTGTGTCAGCTCCTGCTGCTCCTATGCCTCCTGTACTCACGACACAGCAAGCAGCCGAGAAGGGTACATCAATTGCAAAGTCGCCAGTTACTAGTCTAGCTAAGTTAGTGTCCTCATCGCAAGCTGGCACAACCACTGCTGTTGTGGTCGCATCACCCATTGGTGGAAATGCAGGTGGACGAGCGACTGTTAATGTTTCAGTAAGTGTTGTTGTGTGCCTTAGTAGGTGTGCTTTGTTAGGTGAGCATTGGTACATTTAGGTGGGCTTTGCAGCACGTAAGTAAGCAAGTACATGTACAAGTAGCTGGGGTGTGTGATTTATCATTTTTTGAATTTGCATTTGGCAGCGGGAGTCATGGACGGCTACTTCTACCCCACCTCTTCGACGCCCTCCTGCTGCTGGGAGCTACTTCCTGTCATCTTCTACCAATGTGCAAGTTTTGCCAGTCCTTCAGCGTCCTCCTGTTGTTAGCCCTCAGCAGGTAACCTTGCATGTCCTCCTGTTGTTAGCCCTCAGCAGGTAACCTTGCATGTCCTCCTGTTGTTAGCCCTCAGCAGGTACCCTTGCATGTCCTCCTGTTGTTAGCCCTCAGCAGGTACCCTTGCATGTCCTCCTGTTGTTAGCCCTCAGTAGGTAACCTTGCATGTATACACATTTGTACAAGGTACATCACACCCCATATATATTCCAAGCAGTATCGTATGTACAATGGGGAGATAAGTTAGTAAAGGGTGGAATTAGTCAAGAGAACACAGCCTTCATGAAACACAATGGCTACATTTCTTGTATAACCTGAATGATAAAGGGTCAAACGGCACCATTATACATGTATGTAAGTCATGGTTGGATGCTGGAGCGTGTGATCCTCTATGTAATAGTAGTTTTTATTGCTGAAGCCATACAAAAATAATGCTCCCATCTTGCAAGTTTGTGCCATAATACAATCAGTGATGATATTTGTAACTGGTAAACTTTCAAAAGTACAAATACACTTTGGAACTAGGGAACTGATATCAAAACATTAAACGTACATATGCCATCTGCATTATCAAACCTGCAATTAAATTAATGCATCAGAGATGTAGACGTATTTAATTGTGTACATATATAATTTTAAACTGTTAAAAAAAATATCCTGGTATCAATCCCGTAATACATAATGTTTGATCAGATTATCGAAGTGTAACAATAATAGCTTGAGCATTTGATCAAGGTTGTGCATATTTCGGATCCTCTGACTCAGCACTTGAACCTTATCTGTCTCAGTTCAGCAGATAGTTCGGAAAAGAATCATTGTGTGTTTTCATATTTGGTTCTTGCACATAAATCAGTTTCAAGTCTTGTAACCTTCATTGCTTGGTTTATGTTTTACCCTTAGTAATGTACTGCATTGCCTTTTTAAAGATGTTTTCATTCATCTGAAAATGATTAACTGTTGCTGTTGTTTAGTACATTTAGTTAATGAGTTCTGTTATTTCACACTAAAGCAGGGGATT
Organism: Eunapius fragilis; assembly: GCA_963681505.1. Classification (NCBI taxonomy): domain Eukaryota; kingdom Metazoa; phylum Porifera; class Demospongiae; order Spongillida; family Spongillidae; genus Eunapius; species Eunapius fragilis. The sequence goes on from OY811991.1 coordinate 3,499,613, forward strand.
GGATAAATTGAAGTAGTGATATGGTTCTGACCCATTTTTTGTTTCAAGGCATCCATTCCATCATCTCTGCCAAAGTTGAACCCTTTAACTCCACCCAAAGTGTTGGCAGCCACAGCACCACGTTCAGGCAAGATGCAGGCCATGTCTATGCCACAGCTCCATAAGCTGTCTGCAACCATAACCAAGACCTCTGCTACTTCACAGCAGGTCATTCCTGCACCAAATTCTACCAGTCAAGTAATAATTACCTCTGGTGAAAAGGATACAAGTACAGTTGTTAAAGACAAGGAGATATGTGGTTCTTCCAAGCAATAATATATGTGTGTGTGTGTGTGTGTGTGTGCGTCTGACTTATGAAATATATATATATATATATACATGGTGTACATGTACTGTGGTTTTTTTAATTTTTAAATACATCGGGTTTACGTACAATGCGGTGAAAATAGGGGAGAATTTAGCAAATGAAAAATTCCCTCTGAAAGGAGTTGCTTGTTTTTGTTTGAACCGCCTTGACACCTGCACATTTCAATGTTATTAGTGTGGCATTTATGTAGACCAAATTTCATATACCCTTCATGGCTGGTTTTCACCAGCCAGTTTTTTGTATGATATCATTTTCTGAACGAAAATAGCATTGGCACACACTTATATTGAACAAATATCAGTACTGTTTTGTTGTTGAGCCCTGACGTGTGTCAATGGAGCTGGATGTTGAGCAGTGTCACACAATGTCATGAAGTACTCTATAGAACATAGGTTTTTCAAGACATTACACTGCATGGGTATATTACTGATGATCAGGAATCTGCTACATTTTTAGTTTTTAGAAATGTGTTCTCAATATGATAGTAATGTTTCACTTGATAGCTTTTTGTTTTGCAATAATTGTAGCAAAACCAAGTCGATTTTTTCTTCCCTCTTGCATCATACCACGTACATGCAGAAAATGAGTGTTTAAAATGCCTCTACTTAAGAAATTTCTACTGCTCCTATAAATACAAAAACAGTATCTATTTAATGCACATTTTTGCCACTTTCATTTGATATTACAATTGCTGCATTTGATGCAATTTGAAAACAATTCGTAAGTACCGAAGCTAATATGTCTCTTGATCTATAAGGGGCTACTAGATGGCTCTCATCTGTTTATAATCGCAAAACCTTGGAACTACACAATGTCTTCAAAGCATGAAGTTGTTCAATTAACTGTTCTATGCTTGTCACTGGGTAAAACTTACCTGAAAGGTCAAAACTTCATAAATGTGTGGGTATATGAATAAGCCTTGTCTTTTTATAGATGCTTGTGCTGAAGTCTGATGAGCTATCCATGTCTGTTATGACATTATAGGCAGTAACTACGTAGAAATCCCTATCCTATATGCCCTTGAAAAAGAAAAATGAAGTTCTACTATCATACTGTTCCAAAAATGGCTTTGCACACAACGCAATACTACCAAGAACAAATTACCGGTACCACCTTCAGCATGATGATTGCTATAAGACAAAGTGTTTCATACAAAATGGATATGGTGTACTAGTGCACGCAGAACATGCACACATCCTCAATTATTTATGTCGCAGACAATGAATATTTATTGAATGTGCATGCACATCTAGTTTATGAAATAGAGCGATCTCTAAGGATAAACACGTCACTCCAAGAGAATGCTTTAGAGTACATATATATTGATTTCTTCTTATGTTGCTCATCCAGCATCACTTTGATCATTGGGTGCATTTTTGATGGTGATTGGATCCTGGCCATACATCGACTATACCTGGCTTCTGTGCCAAACTGGAGATTGGTAGCACCCAAGTTGTTTGTCTTGTTATCTGCACATGTAATGAATGCATTGGGATGAAATCTTGTAGGCTGCGGAATGCTAACATGTTCCTTTGAAGTTGTAATGAAGGGGTATGTAGTGCGATCTGATTCTCTCAACCTTTGCTTCATACCACCATGTTTAGTTTTATTTGGAATTGCACCTTCACCAGGAGGACCAGAAGGACCACACTCCTGATCAGAAGGACCACACTCTTGACCAGAAGGACCACACTCTTGACCAGAAGGACCACACTCCTCACCAGGACCACATTTTTGACTAGAAGAACCGCACTCTTGGTATTCATCACTCAATGCAATGTTTTGCTTTGAATAGCCTGGCACTTGTAGCTTGCCAGGTTCTATGTCAGTGATACCTAGTGCTGAATGCATGCCATTATTGGACAGAGCATAACCTAATTCTACTCCATCTGGTTCCTCCATTGGTTCAACACAATCGTCTGTGGCACTCGTTTGATGACAACTTGAAGCAAAGGCTGGTTTATTTGATAAGAAGTGAGGCGAATGAACCTCTTGATGAATGTTCCCATCATGATGTAATGTCTCATCATTAGAAGTGTCATTTGCTGTATTGTTTCGTGTGTTTTTATTTTCTTGTATATGGCTTGAACCAAACGGTATGAGCACTAGAGGTTTTCTTCTCGAAGACTGTTTCTTGTCAGATTGAAACTTGGAAATGATAGCTTGTGTTAATGCATGACTTGACTCCATGCAAGTGGAATTGGTAGAGTGACTCAGCGGTACCTTGAGTGCTCCACTTTGAACTCTTAGCATCTTAACCCTCGCATGAGGATGAGGAGGAACAACAAGTGGATTTAGCTCACCATAGTCAGGAATGGGATCCAGCCTTTGCACTTCCAAGTTCCTAGACTTTGGAGTCTTATCCGCAGCAGATTTGATATTAAAAGCTGATTCTCGATCATTTTGCACAATGTTGGTGGCTGTGGACAACTGGTGATGTGAGAATGCTTCCAGCCTGTTCTGCAGTCGTAGTGGTATGGCTGTTCTGTTTAAAGGTGGTCCCTGGGTCTCGCTGGTGGTCAGCTTACTGTTTGATGTACAATGCTGTACCTTCATACTGAGTGAAGGTACAGTATTGTCATATTTCCTGGCAATAGTTTGGCTAGCAGTTTTTACAAGTGGTGCCAAATGAGGCATTTTGGTGTCCTTACCAGCAGACTTGAAATATCCCCCCTCTTTAAAATCAACCACATTATGTTGCTTTTGCTCAGCATGCAAATGCATCATGTTGGCTTCTGCACCTGTACCATAGTGTTGGTCATTTATGGGCTGTTTCACTGGTTGGGTAGAGCCATCATCACCTGCATGGATACCTGACATACTTGCAAATGGAAGTAAATTTTCAGCCTCCATCTCAGCTGGGATAGTATTGACTGCTCTAAATATAATAATAATTTGAAGCACATAACAATGCACACCTAACACTCACAATAGCTTTGGTACTTTTGTAATTTCCCCATTCTTTACTCGAGAAGCCACTCCTTGGAGTACTTCATCCTATTATTATTAAATTCATGTAAATCATGACTTTGACATCATCCTTACCTCATCAGAAATGACGTTCTTTAGGATACCAAACTGTACCATTAGCTTGTGGAGGTGTGTGCTGCAAATGTTGTCAATGAGCAAGTGGAAGAGTATATTCGACCTCACCGAGATTCAATGCCTGTCAGCTTCTTTAGGGTCTCAAAAGCACAATGACGAATGTCATCTCTGGAATCAACTAACAAGGGTAGAATTCCAACCAACACTTCCTGGCTTGCTATATCTGGATAGTATACCACTGTTTATAACAATGACATGTGCCTGTAACCGTGTAACTAACCCATTTCTTGAATGCATTTCAGTTCAGCAATAGTCATAGCTGCATCCTCACTGCTCTTCACCTTTGATAGCAGCTCATTTGTGACTGCATGTGCTTGCTCTATATTGAACCCTGCCTTCCTGAGAATGCATATTCAGTTTTCATGGACAGCCCACATTTGCATAACAATTCACTTGCCTCTTCATTTCAAGCAGAACACTGGTGGTGTTATTGAATGTTGAAAGGCTAGAAGCAGCTGCCAACTGAACCACTGAGATGGAAGTATGAAATTAAGTGCATTACATAATGTGAATCCTGCCACTCACAGACTGTTTCAAAATTATTGACAGGTTTAGATGTTGAAATGTGGTGAGTTCGTTCAAGATCAGCCATGTTGCTAAGGGTATTGTCATCAGTTTTCAATTCATCAATGGGAGGCATTGGTTTCGTATCACTAAGAGATAATTCTTCACTACTGAAAGAATGGCTGTTTTGCTGAGGAGATTCATTGGAGGTATCTTGCAATGGTTCATCCTTCATGACTAAAGTTGCACTGTTTCTTTTACTGACATTGCCAGCTGTTTCCATTTTGCACATTTTTGATGGAGGCACATCACCACGAAGACAGTCACGGGCAGCTTGCCAGGATTCAGAGAACACAAACTGCACAGGCTCCTCAGGTGGTATCACCTCCTCCTCTTCCTCTTCCTCCTCAATCCTCAATGTCACCTCCTCATCCCATGGCAGTGGCTGTACTGGAATGCTTTGCTCCATTGCAACAGTCGGCAATGGTTCAAGAGGTGGAATTTTAAAAGTGGGCTCTAAATGACGAAGTGATTTTCGCTTCCATATTCTCTTTAACACAGTGCCGTTGAATGCAGGGGAAAATTTACTCTCCTGGATATCATCAACAGTACTAGCAGCAAGGGATGTGTTGATCTTCATTTTGTCACGAATGACTGAGTTAGGTATGAAACCTTTAGCAAATATTGTGATGCAGATGAACGTAAGAAGAGCTCATAAAGACACTTACAGTCTGGAGCTATGGGGTACTTCGATAAAGGTGTGCATGTTGCAAATGGCTGGACTACAGCAGCACATAATAGAGCACCCTCAGCAGGTACTGGATGCGATGGCGGTAGACAAGGTGCACATAATAGCTGGGGTGCTTCACTCTGGACTTTCTGTGGCTCTTCAAGGTGCTCTGTGGTCACTGGTAATGGTGCAGTGGCAGTACACAGCCTATTGTCTGTAGCTACGTGATAGCTTGTCCTCTGGGAATGGTTTGAGATGGGGTGCAGCCATGTGTTGCATGTTCACATTGTACACATATTATAATACATGTATGAGATCATTGCAGCAAAAGGTACCTACATCATTTTGTTTTTTTTCTTCAAGTTTTAAAAGATACCTAGGTACATGCATTTTGCAACATCTTTCTTACGCACTGAAAATTGGTCTGTCCATAATGGTCCTTCCAGTTATAGTCGCTTGGACGTTTGTTTATGCATACCTGCAGCTTTAATTGCACTCATGCTCCTTCCTGGAAAATGTTATCATGTTAGGCCCATTTTGCTGCAACAATCCTATAAAGTTGGTGTCAGTCGAAGTGTTGAGTTTAATCCTAATACATGTCCACATGTGTACCTGTCTATATACTTTCCCAAGCTTTCCCATGCATGCTAGTGCGTGCGGTGTTATTATATTAAACACGTACCGCACAACGGCCACCGCGCAATTATAATTCACGTAAGGGAATTATACGCTACGCCTATTACGATGTACACTGTACGTTACGTTTACAGTTATACCGTACAACGGCCACGGCGTAAATAATTACGTAAACTTTTTAATGACCGCTACAGTATATGTACATGTACATGCATACATGTATTTGTATTGCAGCAGAATTCATGCCATAAAGCAGCTTAGGGATAGAAATTGCACGCACATCTCACATCCAAAAAATACTATTTGTATTAAAAGTTGCCTGTATCCACCCAAATGCCACCTGTCCTTGCCCATACTTCCCCCTTTCATTATATTTATATCCCATATATGCTGCATAAGTAAACATGACTTGACCCCTTTATGCCTGTTCACATATTCATACATCTATCATACTTGCCCATAGATGCCCATACCAGCTTGGTTGTGTTTGCTTTAGCAGATACATGATTCGGCTGAGGGGTCAACTTTTGCCTAGCATTAGTGACATCATTCCCAGTACTGCTATTCCTTTCAGTACAATTCATTTCCTGCTGTTGTGGATCATACACCAGATGCTGGCCTTCATTGTATTCTGGTAGCGGCTGCCGCATATTTTGGTGTATAGGTAATGAGGGAATTTTATCAGGGTCATACCTGTAGAGAGTTAATTGTGCATATAAAGGAAACAGCATAGTTAATTGAATATTGTAGGGGCACATTATAATACATCATGAATCTGTTTAAACAGCATAGTCCTAATAAAAATTAATTATTTATATTATCTAGGCATTCAGTGCTAATGGTGTGCACTTGCCAGAATTTTGCATTTGAGTTAAACGGTCTGGAAAAATCTTTACTGTCATCTTTCCTGCTGGTTAGAGAAAGGTAATTTGGAGGCAAATAGTCAGAAGGTAACAACATGTAAAGATCCTTCTGAATGCCAATCACCAACTCTCCAAAATCACTAGCAAAGGCCACTGATGCCAATGGAGAGCCCAAGTTGATCTCTGATACAATGCTATTTCCTTCACTCCACAGTTTCACATGACCATCCAAACTGCAAGTGGCAAATAGTCCAAGTTGAGGAGAGCTGGTTAGACAGGTAATAATTTCTACATGGTCGTCTTCAGCTTCATGTGTGAGGATAGGCATGCTGCCATACTCCACAACCGATGATGTCCCCTGCAACACCCTGCAATCCAGCATATCAACCTTTTTTTCTCCGTGCACCAGACAGAGAGTTGGACCCAACAATTCAAAATGGTAGGGCAGTGGATCCATGTGAATGCTCCCCATACACTTCAGGGTAATGAGATACACATTCTCATCAACATTAATCCTCCACAGCTTCAAGATGTTATCGACTCCAAGTGATATCAGATCAGCAGATGCTGTAGAGGCAGCCCAACAACTTCTCATTGCAATGACACAACCGGAGTGAGCAGGCTGGTAGTATGGCATGTTAAAACCTGTTCCATGCAGAAGGGAAATGTATCCTGAGCGCAGCCCTCCAAATAACAGAACTCCATGCTTCGGCTGGTCAATAGTGCACTGCAGAGAAATCATGACACCCACACAACAAAGCCAAAGTGCAATATTTAAAATGCTCACTATAACAAAACATGTGACGTCCTCATCAGGACAACTTGGGGCCCAGTGCTCAAGAGTGACACAAGGATTGGTTCTTGATGTGTGAACAAGAATGTCCCCAGACTTCAGCAGGACATAAACTGTGCCTTCATATATATTGTGAGCAACATCTTGGACACCCTAATGAGTGTATTAACAGATGATGTCATCATATTCATACATGTAAATCATATTGGCACATGGTTTATGTATGTTCTTGAAAGAATTCTCATCAGACATTTTAACTACTATACTACTTCTGATAATAAACTGTGTGTAATAGTGGATGTGTGTGAGTGTACATGTCAGTACACGTGAGCACATCACTAACCCCTGAAGGGAATATGGGAAGCAGTATGCTGATCAAGTCTCCTCTCATGGGAGCAATAATTCGAACACCACCATCCTGTTCAGACAGCCTGATATGGCAGCATCATTTACGCAAACATGAACTAACCTCTGCAAGCGCCATTATTCTAGTTTTATGACCATATGTGACCCTGGCAATCTTAAGCACATCAGAATTAAGAGTGGTAAAGTATTTCTCTGGCTGAATTGGGAACAGTATTAATAGAGGCATTGCAATTCTCTAAGTATGCCACATGTATTAACAGTACCTGAAAGATTGCCAACACATAGGCCTTTTTGTGGGAATAACATAATACCTTGTTACCACAAGGGAAGTTGCTGTGCATCCCAAGTAATTCATCACCAGTCTGAAACCTAAAGTTCTGCAAGCCAGCCAAACACATGACAGAGGTTGTGGAACGCGTACATTCCCCCGTACTTCCTTCATGGCTTCCAAGTGCCAGCAACGAATTGTCCCATCGCGAGAACAGGAGAGTAAGCACCCACCAGAGGGATGGACCTGAAGCCCTGTGCATATTGGAAATAAGTGTATGGCTACCCTAACTTGTTAGAACACATACCTGAAATAGGTTTTGAGTGGCCTGCATAGGTATGAACTTCTCGGTGAAGAAGGTAGCTCCACACCTGTATGCAAATAGTGAACGATTGCTACGCCAAATGCACTGCTGCATACTTTGATGGACCCATCCCTAGCTCCTATAATCAAGTAACCCATTGGAGCACAGAACACAGCACTGCGTGAAACAGTGGGACAAAGGGACAGTTATTGTATGCAACTGATAACAATGGCTGATACCAAGTCAAGGAAGCCTTTTGTGCCTTTGGAAAGATGTCTACCTCCATGTGAGTCTGTGTAGATCATGTAGCAAATGGTAACAGTGAGACTGGAGTAGTGAGCAAACCTTAGTGTCAATGATGAAAACAGCATCTTGGCATGTGGTGACCAGCTTTTTTGTATCCCAATCAAGACTGAAGGCAATTACCCTCTATACAGCAATAATCGGGAGACGATCTGATCTCACAAAATGCTTACTTGGCGATCATTTATGGAGCAGATGATTTCTGGTCCCACAGTTACAGGATTTTGCAGCTAAAAAAGTAATACTTGAAGGTGACTTGCAATTGTGACCACTGAAAACATACCGAATGTTTGACATCCCATGCTTGAATGTATCCTAGTATGCAGTCACAGATATCGTACAACTGGTTCCAATAGGTTGGTACTTACCTAGTCCTCCCAAATAAAGAACTGATGTGTCATCATTGAACAATAAGCTATACCACCAATACAAGTAAGTGCCTCGCAAACCAAGTAACGTCATGATGCTTACCTGAGCACAGCAGCTGCAAACTGGATGACTTGAATGAGGTCAAAATGTTCAGTGAATACTCGCAGTGTTAGATCCATGCAGGATGCCACATACAGCTGCAAAGATGGCATTCATTCACAGTGGCCAATGATAAGGTATATTTGCTGCGTACATGGTGCTTTCTGATGTGAATGAATCTTGAGATGCCTTCACCAAGGTGGTACCTGTGCGCAATCATTGTTTTAACGCCATGATGAGTTAGCATTGCCCTACTTGACTGCGTCATCACCATTCAGTGGATGGGCTACAGCAATGTGATGGTGGCCAAGGCTGTACTGAAATGCTACTGAATCAACTGCAATAACAATAAGCGGGATCAGAGTCACTCACTATTACGTCATTTCTTTCTTTTTGCCAAGCAAATAAATCATACATCGCCCATGACATACGTGATTTTTCTTCTATGGCGCATCTCACTCGATAATGAAATTCGAATTTGCTTAGCAGCTAAGTGTTTCAAATAAATAAATCAATGTATCAAACGTATGGTTTATCTTTTCGTTTACCTGAAACCCCCTGTACAGAGATATGATAGCTCCTGGTTGGGGTGGTATCGGAACTTCTTCCATTGATACCGGTGGAAAAACAAAAGGCTGACTCCAATTTCCATGGGTCCAACGCGACTCGCATACGTATTCATGGTAACTGAGGAGCGCGTTTATAAAGTACGTTGTAATCTCTCAACAGTGCTTCTTTGTCTTTGTCTAGTAAATTATGCGTATTACTGTAGCAGGGCAATTAACAAGCCCTCTAGCTAGGAGGATGCATAATACACACCATGCATGAATGTTTACCGCCGCAGTCATTACCATAGAAACGAAGGTCGCCCGTAATTACTATAGCAACGGCTTAGAAGCCCACGGCTAAAGGGCCGAGCTCGAGCAATGCCGCTGTTAAAAGGCAGAAGTAAGTCACAACCCAACTGGAGAAAATGGGATCAGTTAGCTCAAAAGGAAGGGATGCACCAAACAGTACACGCTGTGAACGGAAACACCTACACGGGCGAATGGAAGGATAACAAGATGCACGGTGAGCATTTTTACTAACTGCATTTCCATTAATATCGTGTAAAATTTACATGTGAAGGCAAAGGCCAATACCTATGGAAGAAAACTGGAGCCTTGTACGATGGAGATTGGAAGGAGGACGAAAGAAGTGGATTTGGCACTTACAGCGTCGTACGACACGGATCGCTTGTGAAAGAATATGCGGGAGGTTGGAAAAACGACATGAGGCATGTAAGCATGTATGGTACGACTGCCAGAGGCGAGTAACCACCTCCCATATCCCCACAGGGGTATGGCACACGGTTCTACGGACATGATGAGTATTATGAGGGAGAATGGTACGCTGACTTGAGAAGTGGATGGGGTCGAATGTACTACCAAGACGGATCTGTGTACGAAGGGGAATGGCTGGAAAACAAAAGGCATGGAAGAGGGTTGCTCAGGCTAGGTCAGTACTCAATATCACAATTTTTTTATTTTTAATATGTGTTCAATATATAGCGTGCGGGAACCGTTATGAAGGCCTGTGGAAGTCCGATATGAAGAACGGATCTGGCAGATTTATGTACTTGAACAAGGGGCAAGTATACACGGGAGAATGGGTTGATGATGTACCTGTGTGTGGAATGCTGGAGGACGTAGGCAGGAACGGAGCCCCGGATCCTCCCGTTTATCCCATCCCTAAGGTATGATATAATTGCAACGCGTATACTAGTTGTCATCAATATATCCAGTGCACTTTAGAAAACCCTACGTCAGTATTGGAAGAGACAAAAGATATAATATCAATTTATAAATGACATTACACATGTACATACATATGTGTCAAATGTTTGTTTTATTGGAGTAAAAATTCAAAACAACTTGCCCTTGTATGTGTTACGTTCCTCAGCATCCTTCTCATGCACTCTCTGCATCAATGTAGCTAGCTCCTTGTCTACGGCCTTTGATAATGAAGGATCCAGCATGGATGATTTAGAAAAGTCCAATTTTGCCTCTTCAATGTTCCAGCACCCAGCATGTGCTTTGCCTCGCCTAAAAAGAGCTTTTACATTATTACCATCAAATTCCAGGACAGTTGTAGTGTGCCTGATGACTTCTGCATAATCCTTCATTAGCAACTTACACTGTGCGTAGTTCAGTAGCAATGGGACCTTCTTCTCCTCAATTCTATTCCATTCATCTGAATGAGCTTTCTCCTTGATGCTCAACTCTTCAAGGTAACTAAGAGCAAGGAAGTACTTCTGAGCTGCTTCTTCACACTTGCCAAGTTCGTAAAGAGCATTCCCTTCACCTCGTAATGCTGCCACTGCCTCGGTCTTTTCCACCACAGTCATAGCCCAGGAGTCCTTCATGTACTCCCCAGGCTGCCTGACACTAACCAGTTCAAATTCAAAAACAATTGGAGAGCCATTCTGAATAACACTATCCAGATCACAATGACCAGAGCCTCCTACTGCATGGTGGAATCCACAGCGATGTTGTTGGTGATGATGATCCCGATCCATCCCAGTGTGCTTCTTAGCCAGTTCCCTCAAAGCCTTGGAGACTGCTACATATTCCACAGCAACCTACTCAAAAGTTAGGGAAATAACTTGTACACATACAAATAAGTCAAATGCTTTTAACACCAATTTTACGTAGGAACTGAGGAAATTTTATGCTAACACCAGTTTTACACTTTTAACATCAGTTTTGGATATATCAATTTTCACTGTGTTTTCACAGCAAAGCATACACCAAACTCATCTCGCAAGCACCATTTCTATGCTTTGTACATGCAAATACATTTACATAAACTGCATTACTAGGTTCCAAGACAAAAGAAGCCTACATTAACTAGCTCAAACAAATCCTTTATACATAGACATGGATTTATAACATCAGGACAAATTTAGCTTATATTTTCCACGAAATGAATGAAGGAATTATCAAAAATTTATCATAAAACAATCTATGAATATCAACAACTATGTTTGGTAAATATGAGCGGGACTGAGGAGCTGCATCTGGTGCTGTACACGCAGCACCTCAGTGAGTCCACAGATTGTAAAGCTGCAGTAGAGGAGTGCATGCTCTAGATATCATGGTTGTATGGGTTACCCTTAGTTAAAGCTCCCTTAGAAGGTTTGAGGCAGATTCTGACTAAGCCAAGGTTCCGAAGGAACAAGTTACAGCTGAGTGGTGGGACAAACCCATCCCTGACAGAGGTCAGGGTGTTGGCCATGTGTTTGGTGGAGTTTGCTGGGTAGAACATCAGCCTTAATGCTGGCGATTAGGGTGGTGTCCAGTAAGATGGACAAATATTGGGAGGGCTCATCTTTAGACACAGCTCACATAGGAAAGTTGACCTGCCCTGTTAGCATGATGGAGTATTTTCATATGTGAGGGCTATACCACACTCCAAAGAAACACATTTTCCGTAGAATATCAGTAAGCAAAGACGGGGAGTGGCTAATATGATCCTGAAGCATTTTCTTTGGGTGGGTGGGGCCACAACAGCTGCAAATGCTGGGGTACCTGAGTGTGGCAGTGTACACAATGAGCTGTAACCAATTCCAGGTGGTGACGGGGGGAAGGGGAAGGTGTCATGTGCTATAGAGCAGCATGCAGAGGGAGCTATGATTAACTATTTATACATCAACTTAGCAGCTAGAATTATCCTATTGATTAAAGTCCATCATTCAACTAAGCTGAATATGGATGGAACCTAAAACAGGCCATTTCAACGCAATATTTATTGCAGTGCAATAAATAGAGTGGTACATTCAGGTAATTTTGCCAGGCCACCTGCACATTTAATAGCATATAACAACTGATTTGAAGCTTTCTGGACGAGGTTAATAAACTCTAGTTCTATGCATGTAACTTTGCAATATACAGTGGGGTGGCTATCCTGCAAAAACAAATCATGACCAAGATGATTTTGGCAGCCAATATCTTGGATACTAATAAAACTGGAACTGTAAATGAGATAAATACAAAATCAAGAAGCCTGTTTTATCTATGGGTGTATTAATTTCATCATGAGGTATGTCTAAGAACTAAAACTCCACTTCTCTCAGAGGATGTGGGTTTGGAGATGACATTGATACCATTGATTTAAAACTAGAATGGACAAGCTGATAATGTATAATTACACAGGTGCTTTGGTTTCAGTTTTATTACGATCTAAGATTATGGCCAGCAAAATCTTGCCATCTTAGCCAAGATGGCTGAAGTTGTTGAACATGTATTACCTACTATACATTCTGATAAGCATTATGCCATTGCGTATGGGATGTGTGGATATGTAATATTACCTTGTACGGGCATTTAAACTTCACAATTTCACCTGGGCTCATAGTTTTAACAACGTCTTCCCAGACACTTAGCCTAAATTCGCGGCCAATTAACAATTCAAAAGGTCCAGATCCAAGAGTACGAGTATCGTCAATAACTTTGTCAGTCGTCGTTGAGCCATCCTGTGCCAACGTGAACGCTCGGAAGTGAAAAATTACCTGCAGAGGATAGTGTAGATAAACCAAATCAAGTTTGATTCATGTTCCCATGCCTTCGTATTCTTTTGATACAAAGGAAGGGTTCCATCTCCGGCACGCAAAACTTCCTTCTGTTCAAGTTCCATGCACCAAGCATTCTAGTTAAGGCACCCCAGCCCGCAATAATATATTAGTTACAGCTGTCCATAAATGACGTCACGCTGCCATCGCGCTCTAATTAGCGGCATCTTCTGGTCACGTGATTATAAGTATTTTTTAAAGTGCATAGGTTTCCCGCTCATTTTGCAATTATGGACATAGAGAACGTTCAGAATCGAGCGACTCTACGAGGTGTTAAGAAAACCAGTGCAAAAAAGGCTACCTTAAAGGTATGGGATGTTTTTGTCTTGAATATTTGCCCCTGATGTCGGTCAAACCGAAGGACCGTCTTCCTCTACGAACACTGAGTCCCAATATTCAAACCCTTTTAACGGATGCCATTAAAGGACGAAAGGTACTCCGAGAAAAAAGGAATGTTGTGGTAAGTCTAGCGCACTACTTCACTACCAGTATCATTCTCAAACCGCTCCCCTCACCTCGATAAAAAGATCGACTCGGCTACCGGTAATTCGGAAGCTTCAAAAACAGCAGAAGTTGTAAGACAATATATGGGGTCGTGGCAGCGAAAAGGGACCTAGCGCATATTATATTCTAGGAAGGAACTTCAAAGTTGACACGTGCAATTGTATTTACAAATTCAGGCCACTGTATTAAAACTCCGTGATGGACAGGCTAATTTCCAGTGCGTAAAAAATAAGTTCAGAGGACATAGCCGAACCCATAGCCGTCTCTTAGAAAGGGAAACAATATGCGCTAGGTTCCTTTTCGCTGCCACGATTCAATATTCTGGCAATACCTCGGTAGTGATTTATTGTATTATCTCAGTCCACAGATACGTACGATTACCGCGTGTGCACTGAGTGTGAGTTTAATTACCTTTGTAAATTGTTAAGTGATGATATTCGGGTTTTTTTCTCTCGATGCAGTGGAACCACCAAAGGAATATTGGAAGGATCTTGCAGAAAAGAGAGCAGTTGCTCTTAAAAACAGTCTGAATGAAAATTATGAGGTGAAGCTGTGGTATCAACCAGTGCTATTATTAATTAGTTTTTCCCTTGCAGTTGTATACAGAAAACTGCGCACTAAAAGCAAAATTACTTGAACTAGAAAGCGAAAGAACATACTTTCAGCTGCTTCATTCTCTGCAATAGTAATATGTAGACCCTTTGTGTTATGGTTATGTTTTTTTTTTTTGTTCTTGTACTTATCTAAACAAACACTTTTATCCCATATAAAGTTGTACTTGATTCAACTGCAGTATTACTTATATTTCCAACATTGAATAAACATTGCTTCTGAATACCATGAATCATAGATATTATAATATCCATGCATGAATCAAACAGCATTTTTGTGTGGTATAATGGCAGTCATTAAAAAAACGCGACCCGCGTATTCCTCGCGTACCAAGAAACGGATAGTTTAGCTCTTTGTTGCTATCGAACCAGAAGGCAAAGACGGTCATGTTAATGTTTTGTTCCAGTCTTCAAATTGTTTCCTTTAAGAGAACAAAAAAGCTCGTGTTAGTTCTCGTTCCCATCTTCTCGGCCAAGTATAACTCGGGATAGGAGTGGATTTAAAGAGCACAAGTTATACCAATCGCTTTGGAATCTCCTGGAAGGTCATCTTCAGGTATCATATATATGATAAAGCATAAAACTGATTACATAATCCCTTACTTATATAGAGTGCTATGTTTAACCGTTCCCATGGCGACATTCACGTATATTTAGAATTGTGCAGCACAGGTGAGATTTCATTGATTGCAGTTTTGTTAACCACTTTTGGCTAGCGATGTTGTTTTTTTCAAAATGCCTTCACGTCAACAAATGAGGAGAGCTAAACAACGAGAGGAATACCTCCAAAGTCGATACGACGAGTTAGAGTTCTCCCGCGTTCCGTACGGTGATCCCAAACAAAAACGGGCGTCTGCTCGTGACACTGACGGTAATTAAAGTGGGGGGAGGGGGAGGGGGGCACTTCCAGCGACACTAAAATAAAAAATGATAAAGGAAACAAGTAAAGAAAAACATTCTCTAACGAGAAAGTTGGTGGGATATAAGAATTGGAGGCAATAGTGGTGTAAAAAGGAGGGGAACAAGGTTTTGGGAAAAGGAAAATGACAAAAATTCTATATTTAGCACATGTAAATGCAACAGAACCAAAAGAATTGCTAAATATAGGATTTTTGTCTCATTTTCCTTTTCTCAATACCTTGTTCCCCTCCTTTTTACACCACTATTGCCTCCAATTCCTATATCCCACCAACTTTCTCGTTAGAGAATGTACTTTTCAACTGTTAGGAACGATGATACAATTGGACTTCCATTATTTATAAACCTGTATAGCGTTTGAATCGTTATCATAAAGTTAATTTTTAAAAACAAGAGTGGAAATTATGAGATCCAGGTACTGAGTTCTTTTTGCCGGCAATTTTTCTATTCCAGTGGCAAATTTAAGTATTGCAATTTAGAAACCATCAGCAATACTAATAACAATGCCACCCGTTCTTTTCATAACCAAATTTAGCGGCTGTGTTCTCAAAGGGTGATTGGTTTCCAGCGAGCGAGTATTCATCTTTTCAGCTATTATGTCACCGTATCTAATTGCTAGGTTGCTCATTGGTTGCGTGTTAATTGCCAGGGCCCTCGGGGATTCTATCCCTAGGTTTCAGTGTCTAACCAATTAATGTGTTAAGTTGATCCTCCCATTGGTACAGATGTTATATAATAATACGTGCAGTAGTGAAGTGCTGCCTTTAGCTATCACAACTGATACAAGTTATATGGTGGCTAGAATGAATTGCTGAAATAAAAGAAATTACAACTGATCAGGACATGCCATCCTATCTCAATATGAACAAAAAGAAAATGATGATACAGATAGCTATAACTCCACCCAATATTAATGAGTCTCTACGTCTTCGTAAATTGATCTTCTGAACAAGACTATTAATGAGAGGAAAGCGATCTATAACTTGTTAAGAATTGCTGTGCTAAGGTGAGCTTTGTAATCAAAAATCACAACCAAGGATACGTGTAACTCCAGCAACTCGTGTTGTTATTCCTGATAGCATGCTTCTTTGATATGACAAATTCTCCTTGGTGGCTATAGCAATGCTAAATTTGAAAAATAAACAGATCACGCAGTGTATCAATAGACAGCTAAATACCTGATTGCTTCATCAGCCACCTTCTCAGTGCTACAAGACAATGCAAAAATTAATAGTGATCTCAGGATTGTAGCTAAAGGATAACCGTACACGTACACCCCATAGCTACAGTGACATGATGGCTATTTCATTGCTGGGTGGAGGGTGGTAGCCCAGAATATTTGATGTCGGAAGGTGGTATCCCAGAATATTTGATGTCCTCCTAGTGTTTAGCACTTCTTCAATGCACATAATTGTGGATATATGTGGCAAAGTATAATTAATCAAATTATCAGCAAGACAGCTAGGGACAATTCGGCAGAGCTGCAAGCAGCTAAATCTTTCATCATTGCCATACCCTCTAGTCTACCCTGCATCATCGCCAATCTACTACAATTTAGCTGCGATAATTTGTATGATGTCAATTCTTTGCACCCAAGGTATCTTAATGTTTTATTGGCACCCCTTAGAATTACTGAGCACCATCATTTTGACCTGCAGGGAGAGGATCCCTAGTCTACATGGTTAAAGGATCACTTATAAACACCTGCCTTCTGCCTCCATTAAAAAAAAAAGGCTTGTGTTCAAAACATTGAACGTTTCTGAAAACTTTAAAAAACATTTCAGGAAATAAAATGGTACCTCTACATGAATATGATTTTGAAAAAAAGGCATGCAAAAACAATATGATGTTTAACATGAGCCTTTTAATTGGTGGGTGGTGGGAAGGGCTGACAAGTAATACTTTATGGTATATGCATGTATAACTCGTACCCATGCATACCCGCATACCCACGAATGTGTTCATGCTCCTTTAGATACAGCTCTGTTCGTCGTGTAAGCGCAGACCCTGTCTGGCTGCTGCAAGATGCAATGAAATATATAATACCCATACAATCAATAACTTGCCTATCCTTTCTTGCAGATCCAAGCAACTCTTCCCTTTGTCGTTGTGCAAGAACATTAGCCTGCAACGCAAGCGATAATGCAATACATACAAACATGCATACATACATACAAAAATACAAAAATATTTACGTACAAACGTGCATACATGCATACATACCATACATGCATACATACATAAAAACATACATACATACATACATACATACATACATACATACATACATGCATACATACATAAATACATACATACACACAAACAGAAACACACACACACACACGCACACACACACACACATACATATACATACATAAAATGCCAAATGATACCTTAGTTCGGTTGAATTCTTGTGCATAATCTTGCAAAATGTCATTGTGCCTTTGCAGGGTATGTGAAACAGTGGAAGAACCACCAGAAGCTGTGCCAATTCCTGCAACACATTCATTAAGAGCCTCATTAATATTCTGCAGCTGGAGGCAAAAGGAATGATCCCAACAATGTGACAAAATGCTTGAATAGATCACCTTTCCTAGCAGTCCTTCGATTTCAAGTGACATAGTATCAAACACATGTGCTGGGTTTCCTACATTTGTCACACTGCAAATAAATGTGATGAGCAATTTACGTATAATATGTGACTGTTTTAATGTCCTGTGGTCCAGGGTTTACCACAACAATTACGGGGTTAACCCCCAAATAGTTAAAATTTGAATTACAATTACCAATTACACATTATATGGTTAACCCCAAATAGTTAAATTTTGAATTACCTATTACACAATTTATCTACTTCAAAGTACTGCATTATACAACACAATTAGTGTGTTTCTAGCATCCTGCAATGATAATTGTTGCTTACTCTAACAATTGACTTTCCCCCCACAATGTGAAAATGATGACATTTAAAACTACAGGGTTAACTCCTAATTTCCCATTCAGACCACAAGACATTAAAATATAGTAGGGAGCTCACATCATGGACAACAACAATTTCACAGGTGCCCTGGCTTAGCATTAGTAAACTTCATAAAAATTACCCATTTTCTCTTGATTGATTTGAACCAAGCTTGCTGAATGATACTAGTTTCATCTCAACTTCATTTTCTAGACGTCGAGACTCCTTTCGCAATTCTGTAAACAGCAAATATTATTAGTGTCACTGGTATTCAGGGATCCATCATGCATTATATACACATCGAACTCGTTCGAACTGATAACTAAAATGTACTATATAAAGCGGCGATGTCTGACCCACAACCTTTGTTTGCCAAACATCAGGTGCCGAAGCCATTACAGCCTTGATATGAACACACACACACACACACACACACACACACACACACACACACACACAAGCACGCACACATACACACACACAAGCACGCACACACACACACACACACACACACCACACGCACGCACGCACACGCACACACACACACACACACACACATCTAGGTTGTCTAGTTACCTTCCCAACGAGAGTAGTGCGATGCAGCCATGGCTGAAAAGGATCGGAGTAATATTATTGGGCTGTTACATACTTCGTATTAATGGACTAATATACATGTTGACAGTATTTACGGTTACGTGCAATGGATACCACTCTAGAGAAGTTCCTTCCCATTCGAAGGGCTGGTCATTCACAGGTGAAGAGCCAGAAACAAAGCTCTGTACATGTACCAGAAAGTGAAACAGGACACAAAGTCAGCGAAGGTAAAACTAGAGCCGCATTAATCGGTACTTGATCCGTTAGTTTTCCCCATTACTAATTAGATGAAGAACTGTCTTTGCTAAGGGAATTTGATCTCGACAGTACATTCGGACCTATCATTGGTAGGTCTATTTACATTTGAATTGTTGCATCGTCGGGTACCTGCTGCACGTAGGCGTGTCGCGTCTTGATCGATGGAAGAGAGCGCAAAAGTTTGGACTTTCCCCACCACCCCATGTCCTCCAAATTGTCAACCAACATTCGAACGATTCAAGATACACAGAATGGTAGGTTGGCTTGCACGAAGTTGCGGACTTGACTCATTTACTTTGCAGTGTGTGGAAGGTTCTAGAGTGATGTGACTGCGTGCTGCTTGATGTGCATTATTCGTTTTATTGTTGTCTCGTTTTTTTGCCCACACATTTATCGAACAAACATTTTTTTGTTACCGATAACACTTAAACGGGTATAATCCTAACCACGTACATACGCAGCACAGCAGTCAAGTGTAGGAAGTTGCAAGCTCACTGTAAGATCTGTGTGACCACACCTGTGCCCACTGTTTTGTGCCCCTCTCTGAGAGTAAATCTCTGGTTGACCTCTATAGGAATATCGCTCTTCATGGTCAGTGTAAGCTCAGTGTCATCTCCAGGCATCACCATTTCTTTCCCTAAAAGAAATCAGCACAATAGCAATAGGACACACCAGCCTTAACCCTCCTCTCCCCTTACCTACCAGTGGGCAGCTGCATAGCTGCAGTGACATCAGCAGTACGCGTGTACAACTGGGGAGCATAGTTGTTGACAAAAGGTGTGTGTCGTCCTCCTTCTTCCTTCTTCAGAATGTACACCTTACAAGTAAAAAGAACCGTAACTATAAATACTGTGCACACTCACACAGAGAACTCCAAGCCACTTGAAACTCCACAGGAAGTATTACATGTATGAAGGCTCTTATTCTAAAGGACAAGTATACTGATATAATGCAACTGAATACCCAACATATAGTCGAACTCATGCACCACAACATAACAATGCATACTGGACTTTCACCCTATTGAGGTCAGATATCAGACTTGTTGTGCACCACAATCAGGGATTTGAACATGCTCAGTTTGACTGCATGCCAGATATGACCCTTCGATATGATAACGTAAGGAGCCCCCCCCCCCTCACCTGCGTTTCTTAAACAAAAATACTCACCTGAGCTTTGATTTTGGTATGGGAGCTGACTGTACCAGGTACACACATCACCATCCCTCTTCTAATATCTTCCCTTTTCACTCCACGCACCAGTGCACCTAGCTGGTCCCCAGCCTGACCTTTGTCCAGTGACTTGTGAAACATTTCCAGTCCTTTATGCCCATGTCACATGTAACAGGAACTAACCAGTTGTAGATAACTTACCAGTTATGGTTGTCCTTATTTTTGATTTGAATCCAACAATTTCTGCTTCATCTCCCTTCTTCATAACACCTCTTTCCACCCTACCAGTGACAACTGTTCCCCGCCCAGCAATTGAGAAGGTGTCTTCAACAGGTAAGAGGAATGGCTTGTCCATATCTCTGATGGGTGTTGGAATCCACGTGTCTACTGCATCAAGAAGCTTCATTATTGAATCTTTGCCTACAGCTGGGTTACGCTCCTAGCAATGGTGGACAATTCTGTTAACAGTACTTAGTAATAGGACAATAATGAATAGGCGTAGCAAGCTGGGGGGCCCTCTTACTTTATGCCCATGTTTATGAATAAAATTAGGATAATTATTACTATTAGCTGATTCATGAAGCAAGATTATGGCGACAAAATGAAGTGATCTGTACAATAAACCTGTGTGCACAATCATTAACACTTGTATGTATCATCATACTATGCGTACATGTTATTAATGTTTTAACTATCATATCTATTCATACAATGGAAGATTGTAAAAGCATATATAGTGCTCCCTGCAATAAGGTGTTCATTCACTGATACTGCTTTTGCTAAGTATGCAGCAAGGCAAGTGGGGGTTTAGGGCGAGGGGTTCAACCACCCCCCCCCCCCCCCCCCCCAAATTAAAATATTTTATGTTGATTAGAATAAACGTATTACAAGCGGCACTAGTTACACCGCATGCATGTAACTATGTTGCACATAGATAAATGATCTACCAATTGATTTTCACCCATGCATGCACTAACAGCAGTGCTATGTAATCATTCACTAACATTAATATAGCTAGTACATGGTTGATATTCTGCATTTTATGCTAAATAGAAATACAGAAAAAGTAAAAGCGGCTTTGGCCCAGACCCCACTGACTACCTTCGGGGGAGCGCTGTCAAGCGAGAGTGGCACACCCTTCAAATTCACTGCCTGACAGTTTATACAGATCAATCGCCCTCACCCAAACGTAGAAAGGTAATGTGCAGACATTCTAAACTTTTCAAACCGTTTCTACGCCACTGATGATGGTAACAGACCTCCAATGCGCACAGAGCAGAGCCAGTAACAATGGGAGTCTTCTCTCCATCATAGCCAAACAAGGCTAACAGTTCTCTCATTTCAAGTTCCACTAACTGCAACATTTCTGGATCATCAACCATGTCTGCCTTGTTGATGAAGATTACAATAGTCTTGACCCCTATCTAAAATATCAGTCATATACAACAGAGAATTACAAATAAAAACTCCACCTGATTGGCTAGCAGCAAGTGTTCTCTGGTTTGAGGCATAGCTCCGTCTGTTCCTGCAACCACTAGTATAGCTCCATCCATTTGTGCAGCACCTGAAAAACAATGTTTCATGTACACCATTAAGGTATAATGGCTTGGGGACCAACTCAAATATATCTGCCAATAAGACAATACACATCAGACGCATTATAGGATACGTTTGATGTTAGTGCACCCTTTAATATGCAACATCATCCAATTCGCTGCACTAAAGTATCTACTCGGAGCAGTTGAAGGGATTTACTGCATGCTTTAGCCTTTCAAACGTTCCCTGTAACATCTAAACGGATTAGCGAGCCTCTCTAGCTACCAGCCATACTAATACAATGAAATGAATGTACAGTATACCACAACAGTCAGCAAACAAAGAAATAAGGACACCTAAACAAAGTGTCTCTCACTGACTGATGTGCACACAATACAGTTACCGGCACACGTGTTATATCTCTGCATACCTGTGATCATGTTCTTGATGTAGTCTGCGTGGCCGGGGCAGTCAATATGTGCATAGTGTCGCTTGTCTGTCTCGTATTCTACATGAGCAGTGGCTATGGTGATGCCTCGGGCACGTTCTTCGGGTGCGTTGTCTATTTCATCATACGCCTTGTACTTGGCTTTTCCAGCTTGCGAGAGAACTACGAACGGCCTCCTGTGAGTAGGGCATCAGGCGCATTCGCACGCGGCGTCGTACCTTTTGTGATGGCAGCAGTCAGTGTGGTCTTTCCGTGATCGACGTGCCCAATAGTTCCGACGTTAACGTGAGGCTTTCCTCGAACGAAGACTTTATCCGAATAGGAGCAAGACGGAATTAGCATCCGAATGCACTGCAACTGCTGGGCTGAAGTGAGTTTGACCTGTTCAGATAATGGTTTTAAAGGCTGGTGTTACAGCGCTACATCACTGCTGCATGGGGCGATCTGCCCTTTTGAATGCAGTCCACATACCTGATGCGGTGAAAGGCTGCATCTCGCATACGACAGAGCTGTGGAAGGAGAGCAAATAGTTAGCGCGCAATGCTGCAACGCTTCTCTCTACCTCCGAAAAAACGGCTGAAGAGCGCCATCTCTCCTGGCACGTGGATAGATTGAATTGGCAGAAAAATAGTTCAGCTCACTTAACGGAAAGGGTTAAAAACATGAATCGTGGTAAAGATCCGATCTTGAGCAACTGTGAAAGAACCTTAGTTAGTGTTGCCATCAGAGAAAGACAAGTAAGGTGAAAATAGACGTGGAATAGTGCATAACTCACTGTTGGTGGCGATCTCTGCAGAGGTTAGACGGCAGAGGACTATATGATTATCGTCTTGTGGAGATTTCATTTAAGGAAGAAAATGGTTATGTGGAAGTGAAGTTGGGAAATACCAGGTGAGTGGAGTGAGCGTTGAATTTCATACCCTACAGTGAAAAACAAAAAAAAACTGCTTATGATTGTGCCAATAATGTAATATGTATTATGCTAACCGTTTGACATTTCACTTTCATTAAGTTAAATTGATCACAATCATATTCTTGCAATCTGTGTCTTTCGCCTCAGACGGCTCCTAGGAAGTGTATTGTCTAGTACACTTTGTAAAGTAGCCTATCCTGAAACCTTTGAATACTTAAAAATGTAATACACATCTGTATGTGTTCATTGCATTCTTTGGAGTAAAATTATAAACCATGTGAGCTAGCTTCTTATACTATCAGGAGCAGATAGCAGTATTGCATTCTGGTGGCGTCACATTTATTAATGGCATGTACTGATATGACAGCCCATGTAATGGTTTTGCATTTAATTTGGCAGAGTATTGGCATGTACTACAGCAGAGGTTATCAAGCCACAACCTAACAGACCAACAGAAGGAAAGCTATTCTTTGACGTTGACCTATCACCTATGGCATCACCAGCATTTGAAGTTGGAAGGTCAGTTACTTCTCACTTTTAATTTGTCCATGTGTATAAAAAATCTGTAGGATTGAATTGGGCCATAACACATTAGAAATTAATATTAATATTTCTGTTGATTTTACAATCTCCTGTAAATGACAGCATGCTGATTAATTAGCTCTGTAAGTTTGGTGTTGCATGACTTACTACCTTTGTTTGATGCAGCAAAACAATAATCCCAATGATCCTTTGTTCCTTTGATAGGTGGCCATGTTGTCATAGTAGTCACTGCCTGTGTATAGAAAACTTTATTAGTACTAATCATGATTAAACATTGGTCATGTTTGTTTTCAGCAATGCTAGGTTGGTATGAGTGTAATGACGACATACTGTTTACAGGCACTCTGCACAGGCAACAGAAATTAGCAGGATTCTTGAAAGGTGTTTGAAAGAATCAAGAGCAATTGATACTGAATCATTGTGCATTATAGCCGGCCAGAAGGTTGTTGGTATAATCTTTGTCAGGTCTGAGCAGGGCACTGAATGCAACCATTGCCGTGTCTTTAGGTGTGGGCTATCCGTGTTGACATCCATGTGGTGAACAACTCTGGAAATATCATAGACTGTGCAGCATTGGCTGCTATCACTGCATTGAAACACTTCAAGTGGGATGCGTTTTATCCTGGTGATGTTTGATTGGTCACTTGGGTCCATGTTTCAGGCGTCCAGATGTAACGGTTGCTGGGGAGGAGGCAACTGTAGTAAGTACCTGGTGCATTAGTACACTATGTGTCTTCAGCATTCGGTTGGAGTGACTTTGGTTATTTGCAGATCACGCAATCTCTGCATTGAATGGCATCGAATGTATTGTGTTATATATAACTGAGTTTTATAACCAAGCATTGGCAGTACAGCAAGCATTTTGCAGTACAGGAAATGCCATATGAGCTCCTTCCAATTTTTCGTGATAAAAGGTTTAGATAATTAAATCTCACCTGAAGATTGATGTCGTGTAAATGTGCCTTGGTGTAGAAACCAACCCCACAGGGTTGAGAAGGCAGTATCAATACTGCACCAGTAATATTTTTAATATCCTGAGTTGAAATTTTCTACATGTACAAATTACAGTATCAAATCAGTCACACAGATTTAGCTAGTTTGCTGATATGTTGTTTACAAGATGTGGTTTGTGTAGCATGACTTAGTTGTGGGATCATTATTGTCAGGATGCAGTGCTTTCTTTTTCCACTTTCACCATAGCATCCTGCAACAGAAAGGGATCTTATTCCGCTCAATATCCATCATATGCCACTATGTGTAACTTTTGCATACTTTCAAGAAGGGTCAGTAACTTGATTTTGAGAGTTTTGATGGAAAAAAAGCTACTTCCTTAGAAATTCATTTGTGGTGGACCCAACATTTCAAGAAGAACGAGTTATGAATGGTCGTCTGATCTTTGGGTTGAATATTCATAAGGAAATTTGTGCTCTTCAGATGATTGGAGGTGTATCTATATTACCCGAAGAGGTGAGATGCTCTGTACTATAGAAATCTATCTGACAATACTGACCCTCTAAATTTTGTTATGTTCTAATTGAGATCTGCTGTTTTTAAATTTTTTAGCTGTGCATTTAATGTAGACATTATAAACAGAAGCCCTGCTTTGGCAGATATGTCCCAGTTGAAAAAACGCATAATTGCACGTAAATTATGTCCCTTTTTCTTGCCAAATTGCATTCATTTTCAAGCACAGTATCTCCTTCATAGTGCATCCGAGTTAATCGAAATTTAGTGTTTTCATAACGGGTTTCTGGTTCTGAAGCTTGTGCAATATAGGATGCGTCATTCCAAAGAAATAAACAACTAAATACAAGCATCTTTTTGCGGTTTTTAAAAATCAAATCTTTTCAAGTGCTTAATCATTCTATATCTTTGGAATGACACATTGTATATTGAACGAACTTCGGCATTATATAGACCCTGGAGTCTTTACGCAAAAACTAAATTGCGATTAATTCGGATGTAAGATACTGAGCTTGAAACCGAATGTAATTTGGCGAGAAAAAGGACGCACGATCACGCTACTTTTTTCACCTGGGGACCATCTCATGTGTTGGTGTGTATGGGAGAAAGTACAGCAGGGGAAATATAAATAAAAGTTGATTTATGATAATATATCAATTCACATTTATATTTACATGTATAGCGTTCCCATGAAGATGGCATCAAATTAAAGTTGATGTGCACGATTTATGTTGTTGACTTCCTATATTCAATACTTCACACTACACCATTTCTGTACAGCATTTGTTCCATGC
The DNA here is from genome assembly GCA_963681505.1 of Eunapius fragilis. Classification (NCBI taxonomy): domain Eukaryota; kingdom Metazoa; phylum Porifera; class Demospongiae; order Spongillida; family Spongillidae; genus Eunapius; species Eunapius fragilis. Next base: position 3,525,643 of record OY811991.1, read on the forward strand.
TATGTATATGTAGTCTGATACCCATGGGAGGGTCAAAATTAATGGCCAAATTGCTTCAGATTCGGAGTGTATGTAGAGATGTTTATTGATTTGTTCTGTTATTAATTTTTACTTTATCTTAAACGGACATACAGCTATGCAGTACCGTGGGAGGTGTGGCCTAGATCATGGGGCACGAAAATGTGCATACACATTGCACAGCTGTATTTCCATAATGGATCAAGTAAAAATTAAAAACAGAAACTAATCACCAGTGACAGGACCCCTCTATGTAATTTGGACCTTCCCCAAACGATAGGTGGGTTTTGACCACTGGCACCGTGTGGTATTGGACCTCATATGCATAGCACAGAGCATGTACAAAGAACCAAAAATGTGTTACAACATATAGAAATGGTGTACTATTAAGTATTGAAAATAAGAGGTCAATAACTTGTATCATTTCGGAAGATGTATTTATCATACTGCCAGATGATGTCGTTCACCTTAGGTTAAAAGTTGTGCACGTGTTTCAAAATCTTTGCAAGTCAAAGTGTTGCTGTAGTATATCCCATGGAATTTATGCTCCATATCTTGCTTCATATTGTAGCATGTATGGGTTGAATAACCATTTTCATTCCACTTCTGGTAGAAAACATAGTGCTCATTTTACTGAATATGAATGATTTTTATTCCACAGGTTATTAGGTATGCAAAAATAGCAGCTGTGAAGTGCACAGAATTAACTGAAACAGTAAAAGTTGCACTCGTGAGAACACTTCCTCAAGGGTGAGCATATCCCATCGCTACTAGATCTACGAATGCTGGTTGAAAATAAAATAAACCTGATGTGTGTAGGTTGTGGATATTGTGGGCCACATATCATCATTTGTTAAATATGTATGCAACCTTCCTGTGGATGCATAGTATCAATAAACGTTGATGTAACTAACTACTATAGACATGTGTGCTGCTGTTGGCTTCATGGATGTTTTGTTGATGACAATAACGAACAGTATTGCACATTTACATTGTACATGTACAGTTAAGAGCACCACGTTTGTTCCCTGCACTCTTACGAGCAGACTATGGTTATACAAACTATAACTGCGGATGTAACAAACATATAACTATGGTATAAACACACACAACTCTATAACTTTGGTATAAACACAACATAATGCGTTTATACCGAAGTTACGACTTTAGTTTGAATGCACATAATTCATTTAAACCAAAGCTATAGAATTGTGTGCTTTTATACCAAAGTTATACTTTAGTTATATCCGCAGTTATAGTTTGTATAACCATAGTCTGCTCGCAGTGCATACTTAGGGCATAGATTGCACATTGCAGACCATGAATATAATTTTCAATACACCTAACGAGGGATTGCACTTATAACGAGTGTGCTATTGACAGAAATAGACACTGTACAAGTACATACATGTAACTAGTGTAAAAAATTATTTCACTTAAGCTTTAACCTTTATTCTCCCGCTAATCATCCTTATTTAAGACCGCTTTTTGTCCTTAAATAAGGACGACTGTTGACACTATGTTTTTTAAATGACTGATCTGTATTTTAGCAAAATAAAGACGTTTTTTCATGCTGCATTCATCCTTGATTACATTACAACACAAATTTTGTGTACCTACATATTACGTAGCTGAGTAGTACAGTTGAAAATGTAATAGGTTTGATGGCAGACTCAAAAGTTTGACATCGAAAATCAAGCAGTTTAGATTCAGTTATCTATAAGTTAAAATCTAGTTGTTTCCTATTTGGGATGCATTAATTTTCAGAAACCTGAAGCAATTTGCAATAAACTTTTATAATATTGCAATTTATTTGCTTTTATTCTTGCTCTCCTCAATTAGACATCCGTGTTTAGCAACATTTTACAGAACAGTTTGACTTGATGAAACATACCTCTCCTTTTGCCCACTTCCACATACCTGCAATACCGTTCCTTTCTTTCCCATTGTCACTTTGAGCCTACCTACTACACGCGAACCCGCCTTTATTGACTGCTTCGCCATTTTAAAGTCACCCTTGTTTGACCAGATTTTACAGATAAACACCTATTAATAACTAGATTCTGCATGCAGTTTAAATGTACTATAATTTAAACCACCAATCTTACCTGATTTTTATGGAACTTGAATTTCGTCCTTATTTAAGGACAATGGACTTAAATAAGGACGATTGGAGAATTAAGATTAATGCACTATGATATGTGAGGCCTGTTTTTTGCTACGACTCAGTTTCCCAAAATCTCCTTATGGATGTGGCTAAGTATATCAATTGTTAATGCACTTCTTTCATTTTTGTTTCAATCCAATGAAATGTTCAGTTTCAAAGCGTCACGTCTTTCTTAATTAGTCATGAGCTGGGACTTAAGTTATGTTCTTGCACTTTCAGGTGAGTACAAATAGAACACAGAATTTAAGAGAGCATCATGAAACACACTTCTTGTGTCGCAATGTCTTAGACAGATAAAATTAACACCTTGCCTTACATGGGTAGTATAAAAATGAATGCCGAAGTAACCGTTTATCACTGCCAATCCTGAGAAAAGGGAGCTAACCTGACCTACGTACATGTATCTTCTGCAGGTGCACATATTTGTGTTTCCTACTTCATTCATAATGGTCTAATTAGATATGCTTATTAAAATTGCAACCATTTACAGTTGGATGCACCTTTTGTTGTCTAGCTGCAAAGCGTGCTAGCATGGCAATTATGGTGCACATGAGTGCTTTAATCTGGGTCCATAAGCTGCTGCCCATTCTGCTAGACATTACCTTGTTAACCTCCACCCTGATCGTGCATCCTCAAGCCAGACCTCAAGAATGCTTTTATAAGGAGGGACAAAATGCTTGATGCTGCTAAGCTACAAACTCCTGAGCTGTTCCCCTTTATCTATTCAACCTCTTCTTTCCTCTATTTCCATGACACTATTATCAGCTCTGCTGAAGGGGTACAACAGGGTGATCCTCTTGGCCCTTGGTGCCTTGTTATCTTTTCCTTGACACAGATGTATGTTCTGAGTTTAGTATATTCTGCCCCCATGCCAGTGAGGTGGACTTAAGAGATGCCCTCCTCCCCCCTCCCCATGCTAGTGAGGTGGACTAGAGTGATGCCTTCATGCTAGTGAGGTGATCTTAAGAGATGCCCCCATGCTAGTGGACATGACTAGGAGGAGTGCGTGAGAGCATAGATTACATACCTATAAGGTACATACGTAACCTATCTATGGTGGAGAGTGGGTGTAAATGTGTGAGTCTCTCATGGCGAAATACGTGAGACTCGGCACCTCAGCTTTCACCACCATCATCCACACACTCGTTGCTAACAAAGCTACCATCACCACCTTGGAAACTGCAATTGCAATTTATGTACTTTTCGAACTTGTATGTGCAGAACCAAACAAGCCGACCCCCCCGTCTCCAGTTGTATTACACGTCGCTACAGATCATCTGGTCGGGATATGTATAAGTTTGTGGCTACACGTGACATTACTGTGGGTGTTGCTAGGTTGTCAACAACTTGAATCATAGATGTTTATAAAGTTTAAATCATGTGACATCATTGTAAGCATAACTTGAATACTAATGCAAGTATACTCACATGATCCTAGAGAGGTGAGGCTAGGTTATCAATGAAGCTTTGAATATTCATGCATGTCTGCGGTCATACAATGGTGCGAATCAAGCGGGAAAGATGTACTTAATTTGCACAGCTGTATCTCCGTAGTGGATAAAGTAAAAATTAACAGAGAACAAATCAATATATACAGGATCGCTCTATGTATAAACTAAATTTGAAGTGAGTTGAATTTCCCTGCAGGAAGATATGGTGGGTTTTAACTCCAAGGGGTATCGGACGTTGCAGTATAAGGCACAAAGCAAATGCAAGGCCCCAAAATCTTAAAGAAATGGTGTAGTAGGAAGTGCTGAAAATAGGACATCGGTAGCCCGAAACAGTCCGAAGCTACAGTAATTTAAAGTCAACCATTTTATATCAATAAATGCGAAGGGCCATTTTCTCGTGAACTGTCATAATTTTATTGAACATAATAATAATAAAATGTTTATTATACATATATATACATCCATAATCAACACTTATCTCACACGGTCGATCTCTTTAACAAGCTTGTCTCCCCATCTGAGGTAATCTCTGTGGATGCTATCACTACCTCACCCGTCCACCAAAGGGTACTGTCAAAGAAACTAGAGGACCACCAGTTCTCTTTGTTGTTAGAAGCATCATCACCTGCCGACAAGGCTCGGCCGCTCTCTGTGTCAGCACCTCATGCTGCATCCTGGCTACTGGTCACACGGCCTCGACCTACACCTGACCCTAATGAACTGCAAATTTCCATCCAATGGTGGCTAGGGATAGACACAGCTAGAGGCACCTTGTGCTCTCTGTGCTCTGGCTTAGCTCTTGACCACCTTGGCAACCACGCTACTACCTGTAAACGGGGTATTGATGTCGTTACTTGCCACAACCATCTGCGTAACATGATTGTTGAGTTTTGCCATTGTGTCCATCTTGGAGTGAGTAGAGTCGGGCAGTGGCATTACGCCAGACTTAAGCCGTTCCAGGCCAGTGGATATGCTTGTCCTCGATTGGGAGAGAGGGAATCATGCTGCCATTGACATCGTAGTGACCTCTCCCTTAATCCCTTCTATCCTAACAGCAGCAGGTTTGTCTGAAGGGGCTGCAGCAGAGGAGGCGGAGGCCAGGAAGCATAGAGCAAATGACCCAAAGTGTCCAGAGCTGGGTTGGGTGTGTATCTCACTTGCTGTAGAGACTTATGGAAACTGGGGGAGGGAAGCCCAATCTACTTTCTCTCGCCTAGCTTCCCACCTGGCCATCATCACCTCTTCCCACAAAGGTAAGGTGCTCACAGAGCTATACAGCAGGCTGATCTTCACCCTGGTTCGGGCCGTGGCTAGAGCCTTATTGGCAAGATGTGTTCCCTCCCTTGGCCTCCAGGATATCCTTTGAATTTTTCTATGTAATGTGTTATATATGTAGCAAATGAATATATATACATGTATAAATAATAACACAATTATACAGCAGTAAGATAAATATATGCACCCTACTATAGGTAATAGTCAGGGATAAAACATCTGGAGAGGATGGCTGTGGCGTTGGCTCTAACTAAGTTGAGGTTCAGCCTCCCATATAAGGCAACTAGGACCTCAGCCTTAGCCCTGTTGGAGCTAGTTGCAAGGCAAGAGGCCAAAAGTGAAAATGACTCCATTGCTTCTGTCCCCCAAGCACCATATACCTCAACCACCATGGGGATGCAAACCCATCCTAGCTCCTTGCATTTGGCATCATTTTCTTCATGTTTTCTTTGCTCGGTAGCTCTAGCAGCCTGACCTGCTAGTCCCGCTTGAAGTAAAACATTGGAGTTAAGCGGTGACGTCACAGACAAGTCAAAGGCTGCTGGCTTACCCAAAGACCAATTGGATACTAGGATGTCTGCAAAAAAAAGTTGTCAAACAGCTGCTTCAACGTTAATAACTGAAGTTTAAATGTTAATATCTTAGTATTGAACTTGAGTTGTTCCACTGGATATTCATATCTTGTGCTATTTATAAATTTTATTAATATCAATTATCTCTCTAGACATCCCCAGATACCTATGACATCTTATGCGATTCGGCTCGCAATATCAAAGCCACATCCAACGAGCCTAATTCAAAAGCATACCTTGTCCAACAAATATCTGTCGCGGTGCAGAGAGGCAATGCTGCATCCGTTCTTGGGTGTGCTGGTTTAGTTTTAGATGTAGTGTAGTTATATACTGTGTTTGTCTATAGTTGAACATTAGGCCTACGTTTTAATTCATGTTGTTATGCATACTGTATTCTATTTTATTATACATATTTTATAATTTTTTCTCTAACCTTAATCTTGAATATTTTGATAATAGAGGGCTTTGAATATGTTGATTTATGAGAGTTTTGATGCCATTACTTAGCCTACAATAGTGTTAGTAGTTGCCTAATCGCAGTAATGTATATTAATGAAATCAAGTGGTTAATTTATTTCAATCCTGAGTTATACTGATTTAAACTTGTTTGGTTCTTTTGTGGACACCCTGTATAAAATATGTGCCACCAATAGGTTTAATTATACACAAGTAACTAAAAACATTCTCTACGAGAAAGTTGGTGGTGTATAGGATTTGAAGGCAATTGATGGTGTAAAAAGCAAGGGAACAAGGTCTTATCATAAGGGAAAATGTAATAGTCCTATATTTAGCACACAAACAACACATGCCCTAGAAATGAAATGTGCTCTATTACATTTTCCCTTCTGATAAGACCTTGTTTCCTTGCTTTTTACGCCACCAATTGCCTTCAAATCGTATATACCACCAACTTTCTCATAGAAAAGGTTTTTAGTTACTTGTTTCCTTGATTTTTGTTCATACCCAAATCCCTGAATATTATGTATTGCTATAGAATGCCCATGCCGATTCTAAAAATCATCTTGAAGGTATTTCGCACGTCGTTTTGCTCGTTTCTTTTCCTGACGTGAAGGCATTTTTGAGAAAAACAACTTCACTAACAAAAGAGGTTACACCAAACAACGATTGAAGCACCAAAGCGTTTACTCTAGTTGTTCGCTATTTATACAAACATTTATTTTTAGATATCTAATGTTATTTAATTATTCATCTTACATAGACCGTATAGTCGATTGTTTACCAAAATATAACATCGAAGTCCTATTTTATATGAAAGTGGCTCTTCCAGCCTATTCTGAAGCTATTGGTGAAATTTTCATTGTTTAAAAGTGTTCCTATCTCGAGTTATGCGTTGCCAAGAAGGAGAAGGAGGAGACCATGTTCCAGGACTGGGTACGAGGACGGGCGGTACCCTTTTGTTCTCTACAACTGCGCGGTTCTGTGACATAAAACAAAGATGAAACTGCTCATTTTTGACTTCTAGTCCAATTGCTATAACAAGCTAAATGATCCGATTGTCGGGAGTCTTGTTAGAGACGGGTCTGGGTCACATATTTTAATGAGATTCATAATCGGGGTCAAATCCTATATGGAAGTTTCTAGTGAAACTTTCGATACCAATTACACTTGTACCTGCATTCTTAGAGCCCACCTACATGTAGTTGCAAAATTATTCAGATCGTTGTATTAATGTTATTGAGTTCATAATGAATACATTTTACATTCATATCATGTAAGAGGTGCATGCAACAAGATCTGGATCTGAGATGCAAAGCTGAAAAGTGATTGGCGTATAGTGGGTCATCGTCACATAATTGTGTGTGATGGAGGAGTGTGTGTGTGGGGGGGGGGGGTAGCATAAGCAACAAAGCATGAGAAGAGAAGGAAACCATTTTCATACATAATGGTCTTATTAGCCAATCAACCCTAATGTGGTGTGTCTCCCCCCTGCTATGTGTGGGAGTGTGATAATGAGAAGCCATTATAATGGTACTGGGTGACTCCAAATGTTGTAAAACAGAAGCTATAATGAGCATGGAATAGTGTATTTCACACATGCTGATCTCATGCATATGTTGAGTCATTCAGTCTTAACTATAATCCATAGTTTTGTTTTTACATTCTTCCTGTTAGTAAACCGGACATTATTCTGAACACAAGGAAGGCTAAAGAAGACTTCACTTTTCCTAACAACAGCGATATCAGCATCAGTATGTTTGGTGTTGTTTGTTTGTGTCGTGTCTAGTGACTGTAGGCATGGATGTGGATGGATATCATTGTACTGTTGTGCATATTTATAAGATGGTATTTATGGTATTACTTTAAACATGGGAATTAGTCCAAATGCTATTGTTTGTTTAGACAGATTCAGAGGTGTTACCATTTGAGGCAATTGTGTGCTGCAAGCTTCAGTAGTCTTGTTGGAGTCAATTTATTAAGCAAGTAGTAATTGTTAATTGAATATGTGATGTGGTGGTTTGGTTGTAGTACATGTATTTGTAGCAGTGTCATATTAGCAAGGGAACACCTCTTCAATATACATGTATCATAATTTTGCATCGCAAACATTATCTTAACTTACTAAGTGGTAACTTTTAGTAGTCCCCCCCCCATTTATACATTGTCCGATGATATTATGGTCAGTCCCCTGGAAGTCTTGGTCACTTCAACTACCTAGAAGCCTTGCTTTATTTTAACTCCTAAGGCACCTAGAAGCCTTTGTTCATTTCAATTGCTAAGGTCACAGAATCAGCGTGAAGTTGACGGTAGTAAGAATAGCACTACAGAGACATACACAATGGTTGGAGAGATGATGATATTGAAACCACGTTTGTCTTGAAGATCTTGGAAGGCTTAGGGTATGAAGGGGTATGTTCTCTGGGTATACCTGCTCAGGTTATAACATGTTTTTCTCTAATATCGTATTTAACTTCCGACCATATGTACTTGCAAACCTCAAAATTTTCACTCAAGACCGCGTAATTTCATATTGTGTTCGAACACAAAGCAGCTGCTATTAGTGCCAACGTGTAGACACGTGTAGCAGGGATTTACGAACTTCCTAAAACAACTTGACCCAGTTGAATTTGTGTTCTAGACTCAGGAGTTTAAGCTGTTTGGCCAATGATGACAGCACTGCTTGGTTTATGTATGTAGAGCTATGATTCTACTAGTAACGCGAAATCATGCTTCCTCAGCAGAAGTTGAAGATTATTATTTTCTACAAAGGCATTAACAGAATTGTTAGTGGTATTAAAGCGAGATTTGACCACAGAGCCTGGATTCAAATCGTATAAGAAACAATAAATTTCTATGCATAAGGGGCAGCTAACAGAGAAGCTTATGTATGAAATCAAATTCATAATAGAATGTAATGGTTCTGACCTAAACCGGGAGCACTTATAGCTACTTACTATATTTTCCACACTATTTTTGAAGCACTACCACTAATCCAAAAGGTTTTCATTGATGCCACAAATGCATTGTTTGTTTGATAGTTGCCACAAATGCATTGTTTGTTTGATAATTGCAAGACTACAAACCGGTTTTGTTCGTTTACAGCAATTTACAAAATCAATTAGTTGACTTAGTTAATGAATTTTGTATCAGCCAGGCAATTTACTTCAGCTGACTAACCAGGCCAGTCTACAGGCCGCTATCACACATTATATACTATAGCATACATAATCATATGTTGTTTCAACTTAAATGAGAGATGTGTGATGGAGAAGTGATTAATAAATGAAAGACATGCAATCGTGAATATATGTTCGTAACATCATAGATATTAGAGTAGAAGGATTGGAAACGGAGCACGTGAGCCATAGAGCCCTGTACATTGCAAAGCGCGGACTCCGCGATGCTGCTAATTAGATGCATTGACGCCTCGCCCCTCTTGAGGAGAAAGTAAGTTGAGAGCTTAGTAAAATCTGACTGAAGAAAACGATAGCACAAAATGCGTACATTCGGGCAAACTTGTCGCCATGTTTATAGCCCTTTTAGAACCCGAGATACAGAATTTGGCGGGCTTACAGCTTTTTTAACAACTAACCGATACAACTCCCCTAAACTTCCCTTTTTTTATAAATAAGTAGCATGACCAGATGCAGCACAAAGTTTTACGTACGGTGAGGTGTGTTGGAGGCGTTTAGGTTGGATGGTTTTAGAGTAACTCCACATTTTACGTTTTTGACATCGCCATGAACTAACCGATGAAACTACCCAGGCAAAACTTTTATCTCATATCCAGTACTTGTTTCAGATAGCTACATCAATTCTACATATGGTAGTACCATTTGCTACGTAACTATGCTCTGCTTTTGTCGTAAAAAAAAAAAAAAGCGGGTGATCCATTTTTCTGTTGTATAAATGGCCTAACATCTGGACCATAGATTATTTAGACATCAGGACCGCCCTCATGTTTTCCAAAGCCCTCCGAGGCCTTCACTGGTCTTTTAGGCGTCTTTAACGTTTCGTCATGGGGTTGGCCATCGATATCATAGTCAAGAAGCTGGATTCCAGGAATGAAGCGGATCGCTGTAACGTCTACTTTACTGGACTGGGTCATGCAGTTATGTTTTTATTTGCGTGCTTTTTTCCTTGTATGCTCGTGATGTCCAGCAACACTTTTTTTTGTTTGCATGGAGAAATTCTGAGGGCTCTTTGTAAGGTTTGGGTAGGTGGGATTGGCATGTGTCGTTGACTACTACTTCGTTCACAAGCTCATGCTCTGATCTTTTTAGTTCTGAAAGATATGAAGGGCTAGCGCATTTGGTAACTAAGTTTTGGTTAGGCTCCGTTGTCATCGGTTCCAGAAGCTCTTGCCTTCATTTCAAATATGGTAAGCGGTCTGAGTACGAGGAGCATCGAGGAGTCGGCGCGTGAAGCAGTGTTAATTGGGTCCGTTTCCAATCCTTCTACTCTAATATCTATGGTAACATTTAGAGCCGGCTAGAACACACTTATAAGCGTTAAATGCGATGGCCGAATATTACTTATTTATTATTCATTGGCCGCACCAATTTTATTGCCGCTGCTGGAAGCACGATACCACAATTAGTAATATCCCTCATGTAATCGTTACACCATGCATTTAATATATATTCAGTGAACATGTAATTCCCAATGTCCGCGCACTTCTATGGCTTCTTCGTCTCCAGTCCATGGAGGCATAGTTACTGCGATGACGTTCAATGCATAGTTGTCCGAACGAAATTGGAAATGAGTTCCTACCGGTATGGTAAGACACACGCCCGGCTTAAGTGTCACTGTTTCTTCCTGACTGCTGGTTTTGCGCCACATGCGACCTTCCCCTGAGATCACGTACCATATTTCGTTGACCGTTCGATGAGTGATCGCCTTGGAGATTTGACCAGACATTAGCTCGAAATGTGCCATGCTTCCCTGATGTGTAAATGCTAACAATGGACGTACGATCGAACCATCAGGTGCGTACACAAAGGAACCGTGCGGTGCGTTTAATGAGGTGGTCTGGAAAAGTTCCTTTGTCGGCCCGGGCGCCTCCTCCAATGTTTCGTTCTGAGGAGTCGTCAGTTCTTGAGTAGCCATATAATACTTGTAGACTAAAATTGATAGATACATACACCGCATCGCCGTATAAAATTGCGCTTTGTCAGCGATGCAGTAATGAGCGAAGTTATTTTTAAATGTTATGTAACTTATGTTGTTGTTGTAACCACAACACAGCTCTTTCCAAAGCCACAGTTTATGCACCGGTATTCATTTATTAAGGCCATGCATTATACAGTCTGACCTCGTTAAAAGCGCACTGCATTCCCTTGAAAATTATTTCATGGTTAATGCAGTACCGTACATTATCTATGTCTAAAATTGGCAATCTATGCCCCTAGGTATGGTAAGAGCGGAACAAACGTGGCGCTCTTAACGAGGTCAGACTGTATTGTGCAGCCCATTTACAAAACGCATAAACATGGATAGACTCGTGTATGACAAACTTTATTTACTCTAACCAAGTTGAGGAAAGGATTCATACCATTTGAAGTATATTTGTTTGAGTTACCCCCATGCATGCATGTTGAATTAACTTGAACCCCACCTGGTGTTCTGTTTGTATTTGCGGTGTGTTTTCATTATATGTTCTTGGAAAGGAACTATAATCAATTCAATTGTCCCAAAACTTTTAGCTTACATGATTCATTGCAATATATAATATATGTGGATACACCAGAAATGGTAGTTACATGTAACAGTAAATGTAACTGCAACTATGTGTATTGTTTTACAGTGTTTACTTATGCTGTATTTTTGCATCGAGTGACACCTGTTTTATCCTTTTTCTACATTTTACTCTTGGAAGGAAATACACCATTGCAGCCTGCAGCCCAAAATAAGTCCATTGTTTACCTTCTGGTGAGGGTGCACAGGTCTCTTGCATAGTGGCTGATTGTGTTTGGTGATGTAGGGTGCAGGGACAGCCCAGCTGGGTGAAGGGAAGCCATCCACATGGGTGATGGAGGACTCTGATGATGGTGATGATGATGATGGAGCAGACATTGCAGATAAGAAAGGTATTCAACTAAGGCTCTAGCTAGGTGTGCACTTTAAGCATGATTGGTGTTGGTTTCTGTCTTGCACATTATAATACTCATTAGTGTGCATACCATTAGCCTTTGTCAAATCTTTAATTTAAATTTAGATGGAAGGTTTATTTGCATATTCCAACTGTTTGTATTAAAGTGGGTTATTGTGGCAAGTGTGTGTACATGAATGTAGTACATGTATATATGTGTATGAATTATATTGGTGTGCGTATATCGCATATGTGTGTGTGCATGTGTACATATACATGTATGGCTTGGAAAATATGGTGACCGTATTAGTTCCAGTACCGTAAAGTACCACGAATAAGCTCCCCCCCCCTCCGCCCCCACCGAAAAAAATTGGCTCGTGTTTAAACGAGCGTATCTTCGTAATGGTTAACGCTTCCGCGTACCTGTTTCCACATTTCAGGAAAGGAATGGTACTCCAACAGGATTTTTAAGAACGGCACGCAGCTGCGTTCATGATTACGAAGATACGCTCGTTTAAACGCGAGACAATTTTTTTTCGGTGGGGGCGGAGGGGGGGGAGCTTATTCGTGGTACTTTACGGTAGTACAAGATGGAATTTAAATAATTCGAGGCCTCGAGACAATAACCACACAACCTGTTGTTGCGTACAAAAACAAAATACATATATGTAGTACTGCTTCAGAGGCTAGTGCTGCAGTTTTACCTAATTGATTATGAAGTGGGCAAATGTTATGGAGGGGGGGTTCAATTAGGAAACTTGTGAGATAACGATAACTACTGTATAATTTGGCATTGCAGGTAAAAGGCATAACTCCAATGATGAAGAGTCAAGTGAAGAAGAGGACACTGTGGAGTTACTTACTCTATGAAGTGCTTGTTAAATGAACTACACTCGATTCGCCTGTCAATCATCTAAAATGGGCTTAACTCTCACTGTATGTGTTAATGGCGGTAATAATAATCATAGTAGCTAATAAAATAGACATGTTTGCATTGCAGTATGCGGAGGAAAACAATGAATGCTTGCATCAATAAACGTCTCTAAGTTGTTAGCTTCTGTATACATAGTTGTTTTCAATGCGATCTCTACCCAAGTTATTTCGCTGTGGTTCCAGCAACGATGATGAACCTGATTGTACCTGCTGCATTGAGTCTTGTGATGTGATACCTCCACTTGAGGAATTCGAATGGAAAAGCTGTCTCCAGTCTGTGGAGTACCTTGCTGACTGTGGAAGGGAACTAGAATGCAATTCCTCTAATTGGCTTGCAGAATTTGAAGGTGCGGTTGTGGTTCTGCGGGATGTGTTGATGTGTAGGGAGTGTGATCGTCGAGGTGGCACCCTTTGAACTCTGCTCGGATTGACCACAGTGGGTGTACGGAATGCATCTGAAGCGGACCGTTCAATGTATGTAGTCAACTTTACATCCTCATTAAGCCAGTAGGATTCCAACGGAATGGAATTAGTCTTGAAATGTTCCAGCATGTTAGCAACATTGTCAAACCAGAGGTGTTGAATATTGCATCCGTTCTCGTTGAGTGTCAATCTAAGATGCTGCATAGTGTGTGTGTTGTGTTTGTGTGGGCCGCATTAGCATATGTGTTAGGTGACACATGGAACAGTTAGGGTGTAGGCAACATGCGTGTCCACTTGATAATTGCACCATGAATACTGCAAGAGTTTAAAAGTAGCATGTATTCAGTCAAGTGCAATGAAGCCAAGTTGACATACATGCTTGCTACTATCAACACTCACCTTGGCACGGTTATGGTAGTTAAATGTGAGAACAAAATCACCTTCCCTTGATTCACTTTGTCGTACTAGATATCTTCCAGATCTATTGTCATTTCCTGCTAGAACAAGATCAGATGCAAGTGTTCTTGATATCAGGCCGTGAAACCATGGGAACTGTGATAGCACTCTTAGGTTTCCTACATCCCTGTCATTCTTAACCCAAGATGAATCAGACACATTTGTTTCATAAGTCTCTACGTAGACAGGTATGGAACTATCACTAGTGGTGGCACTTCCTTCCCGCTGGTTAGCCTGGGCAACAGGTGGCTGCACAATACTTTCACTTTGAACAGCACCCATAGGGGCGATACTTTCTCTGCATGTCATGGGCACTTGTACGCTGTTACTGACACCACTGTCACTGCTGGCTGTGAGCCCATTGGTTGGTACAGAGACTGTTTTAGAGTACAGGGCATCATTTGAGCAGCTCCTGGGAACCTCCACTGTCACAATGGGTATGCTCAGACCGGCACCTGAGTTATGTGATGGCGAAGTAGCCAATAGCGAAGGGGCGCTGCTCTTTCGCTGGTGGTTGCTAGTGGTGGTGGTGGCCAGCCGCTGAGCTGCAGCAATGGAGACAGGATGCAGTGCAGAAGTTGATGATGAGTTAGAACAGTTCTCTGGCGTAAGAGATTCGCGGACAGAATTGATGTGTTCAATGTCTGGAGGACCTGCCCTGTGAAACAGTGATGTTCCATTGACAATAAGCAAAGGGTCTGAGGTAGCAGCAGGACCTACACGGACTGGAGGTATGGGGATGGGACTGTGAGGTCTACATTCAACTAGCACACTTTGAGCTTTTCTTCTGCGTGTACTTGGACTGGTAGATGGGTGTGGGCGCATCTGAAGTAAGTCATCCCCTCTGGCCATAGTCCCTCTTGGCAAACCATTGATGTCACAACGCAGTGAGCATGCCTCTCCATCCTCATCGGATGGCTTGCCCAAAGCCCTTAATAAGTGTTGACACAAGAGCAACCATACACACATGTACACAGATACCCGCAATCACTTACCCTAAAACAGCTCCCTTATAACTGCAATACAACTCAATAGTCTTTAACCACTTGTCTTTCATTTCCTTTGACTCTAAGTCAAATATGTACTCCCCTTTTTGATGACACTGGAGGGCAACAAATCAATAACAATACAGCTCTCGTATGTCTAATGGTTGTACCTTAATAATGAGTGCAAAATTTGATTCAGGTGCCTCAAGAAGTGTTGCTGTTCTAACTTTTTCAATCAGGAAACAGAACAAGGACATTTTGGGGATGCTGTTCTGAAAGAATTGAAGTTAAATATGTTATGAAATGAAGGAGTTCGAAATCCATGAATTTGATCCTTCAGGAAGTAAGAGGCATAACTGCTTTGTTTAGAACCTGACTAATTCACAAATTTACTAGTACATTTTAGGCAGATCGATTAAGCATGCCCTTATTAATTATGCGTACCTTCGGGGGTGAATAAACCTCGATCTGACTATTGCCGTGTTCCATTGCGATAACAAGCCGGCAAGGTTTCCACAACAAAGTTTCACCGACGGTAAGGTGGTTAGCTAAGCTTTCTAACACAACAGTTCGCCGACCCGATCGGTTACAATCCTCTGCTCTTCCACTATCCTTGGTCTTTCCAAGCCTAAAAAAGTTCCACCACGTCTTACTCCTCCGCGCCTGACTTAGCAGTCTGTGGTCCTCCTGTTCGACCGGTGACAAAGCCAATACCGCGTCTACGAACGCTGCAGAAAATTCTTTTGCGAAAGCCGCCTCCGGTATTCCTCTTGCTCCGTGATCACGACGCTTGTAGTCATCTACGTGGTGTATGAACATCGCAGCGGTGCTCCTAGCTTCTTCTTTACAGAACTGCTCCCAAGGAGCTATTACTTGGTCAGCGCTAGTCATGAGAGTCTCAGTACGTGTAATGATGACATTCCTTATGCGCTACGCCTCCGGTAATAGCTTTTTATAAACCCAGTTGTTATGGCGGCCCTCGTATCCTGTGCTATTAATTTCGTCAGAACATCCTTCAAGTACTTTTTTCCCCAATCAAAGAACAGTTTTCCTATTGACCGAAGTCCGTATGGTTTACCATTATTGGCTAGAAGACACCAAATTATTAGTGAAGACGAACTAGCCAACAGGCGCCTCGTTATCATAGGCGACGTCCATGGATGCTACGATGAGTTGGTGGAGCTATTAGATAAATGCCACGCACGGGATGGGAACAGCTTGCCAATTTTTGTCGGGGATCTCGTCAACAAGGGCCCAAAGAACGCAGCTGTTGTGAAGCTTGTCAGAAGCTTGGGCGCGTATTGTGTAAGGGGCAACCATGATGAGGTGGTACTGCGTGAGTGGCAACGGCACCAAGATGGTACACAGATGAGGGGTGAGTTTCATTGGCTGAATGAGCTTTCGAATGAGGATTTAGACTGGATGTTTGCCCTTCCGTATACCATATCCATACCCTCTCGCAAGATGGTTATCGTGCATGCTGGCTTAATACCGAATGTGCCCATTGAGGAACAAGATCTGGATTGCCTCATACACATTCGTGATGTAACATACGACGTGAACACAGCGGCGTGGACAGGAAGCAAAAAATCCACGTCAAGTTCACAGCCTTGGGCCAGTGTGTGGGCGGGACCACAACATGTGTTTTTTGGACATGATGCAGTGCGACTATTTCAGGACTATGAATTTGCCACCGGTCTTGATACAGGATGCGTCTATGGGGGTTCATTAACAGCAGTTATTCCAGAAGCGATGGGGAGAAGCGTTGTGCAAGTAAAATCTCATGCAATTTATAAAAATCCTTGACAACTGGGTTGTAGTACATGTATTTATGCAAAGTTTGTATCATTGTCCGGGAGCGCACACGAGGACTGCATTTGCTGACTTTTGTGTAGATGGCGTATAAGTTTGTATCATGTGTTTTTTTTTTAAACGATCATTAATAACCTATTTACTATGTGGTGTCTTTTGCCACTAAAACCCACTGGAGGCACCTCAAACATTTAGGAGTAATAAATAATCATACCTGCATAAATTTACCCACATTATTTGCTCAAAAAAAATCACGCATGGAGCATCTAAAAACATCCATATTGATATGATCTGAAACAAACATCATCACTTTAGTCCTATCAGATACTGATTGTGACAGAACACAATACAATTTAACACAGTTATTATTTTGATGGTACAGGTTTAGTCCAAACCACTCTTTGAAGAATAAGAATAATATCACTAAGGAAATGTACATTTTGTTTACAAACATATATGAGAATCTGATGCCATGAGTAACAAGAACAAAAAAACACTGAACAACACTCGTAACGTAGTAGTGCGCTTCATATTTGGAGCAAATAACATTATACACATGCAGAACTTGGTACACTGCTACAAAACAAATCACATGGATGCAATGAAAGCATTAATCAGAACTTGAGCGTAAATGCAGGCAAACCAGCAGGGTGTTTAGGTTTGCTCGGAGCAGTTGGTCGTGGTGCAAATCTGAGTGCCTTACCATTGTTTGGCTTGGTGGCAACTTTGGTTTTCTATACAACAATGCATATTAAGGAACCAAAAAACCTCCAATAGCAGTGCCCAAAGTTTAAATAATTCCAAGGATACAGACACAATAAAGCTACTTTGTCCTCCCATGCCATTGTAGCCAGCTGCAAAACTCTAGCAGAGGGGAAATGGAGGGAAAAAATGTGATAATAATATTGTTGTGCACATGCAATAATATACCAAATATATTGCATTTAAACAAAACAAAAAGTAAGCACTTAGTATCATTCCAGAAGACCCCCATCAGATATTATAGTGCCCTTTCATGCCCAGCTGTAATTGAGATTAGGGTCAGCAACCACTAAATAGCAAATTTTTACAAACAAGTAAGTGGCTCAAAACCTGTGGTCATACAGCTAAGAGACCAAACACTCCAGAAATGATGAGGCATGTGCTCTGAGAGGATGCTTTAGTTGTGAAAGTGTTGAGGGGGTGGGGCACCATTAATATATGTTCAATATATTCTCGACAAGAAAGTTGGTGGTATATACGATTTGAAGGCAATTGGTGGTGTAAAAAGCAAGGAAACAAGGTCTTATCAGAAAGGAAAATGTAATAGTCCTATATTTAGCACATGTGTTGTTTGTGTGCTAAATATAGGACTATTACATTTTCTCTACTGATAAGACCTTAACAAAATTGCTGTACATTTGCATACCCTATAGTGTACAGTTTTTAAAATGCAAGGAATTTTAAAAAATTTCACTTTTTTGTGTCCTCGCTCATTTTGGTTTAGCATAACTTTAGCCTTGCAACATTCTTGTCAGATCATTTTGAACTTAACATTGTAAATACAGAGTAGAACACAAAAATGATTCATTTAAATAATAGTCATATTGCATTGTTTTGACAGCACCCTTAGCTGCCTACACAGCTCTAAAGAAACAAACTGCTTTAAGGAGGGAGAAAATGGCTCCCATCCATTTTATGAGCTGTCCCAGCCCAGAGAATATGTATCCCAGAAAGATGTTTAGCTAAATAAGTTATGATTAGCTAACTATGGTAAAAGTTTGGTCAGATTGTATTTTAATATTTTTGGATAGATCATATTACAAATTCATGACCCCATTCATGGTATGTGTTAAGAAGAAGTTATTTAAATGAATCATTCTTGTGTTCTACTCTGCATTTACAATGTGTAAGTTCAAATTGATCTGACAAGAATGTTACAAGGCTAAAGTTATGCTAAACCGAATTGAGTGAGGTCACAAAGAAAATGAAAATTTTAATTCCGTGCATTTTAAAAACTGTACACTATAGGGTATACAAATGTACAGCAATTTTGCATGTTCCTACAGAGAGGTCACAAAGGCAAAGTAGCACGTCCTAACTAGACTATGATGCTAAAAAGGTGGCAAATATATATGGAATTACCTCTGTCCAAAAAAGTAGCCACCCAGTTATGCAAACCTATATGTCAACCATCTTCATAAGGCAGAATGCCAAGGCAATCTTGGCTAGAAGTGTCTGACTTTCAGTAGTGCTTCTTACAGAATGCACACATGGTTGATCTCTAGTGCATACCACCTCTATGTACAAAGGAAGTTTAACCTGTGCTTCTAAGCACGAGAGGTGCAGGCACAACAATATGTTCAAAGGGTGGATGGAGGTTCTCATATATGATAACATGATTTTATTGTCCCTTCTTTAAACTCAATCTAGATGCAGGAAGTATTATTGTAACACACTTGATTGAGTGTGGAAAGCAACCTTTCTATTAAACATTAACTTGAGTACAGACCCATTGCAAGAAAAACAGTGTAGGGAAGATATATTCTGGAGAGAAGCTCCACATGACCAGCATGAATCCAGTAAAAGGAAAGCCAAACATTACATGTGCTCGAGCAAGATGATTGAATGAAGATATACTTTCTAATGCCTTATCTATAGAAATAGCAAGAAAATGACCTCATGAACCCAGAAAGAGAAAATTCTGGGCTTCATAAATGATTCTGATGTCCCTAAAAGTTGATAGAGAGCTAAAATGACATTTCAAGAACTGAGATTTCTTCTCATCCTAGAGAAAGCATAATTGCAACCCTTTCACAATAACTGTAGAAGCATGTGCATTAATTTATGTTATCCTATTTGCACTGCAAGCTAAATTCTCCTGTAAGAAAGACTCTGGGCAAGAGCCAAAAGATATACAAAAGCCCATTCAAATTACGCCTTATGTACTAATGATGCACAAGCCTAAGGCCAGTTGATTTTATTGGTCCAGGCTTTGAAAGAACAAATAAAATGTAAGATTACCATACAGTGAATCATAATTGTATTGTCAGTGCATTTAATTATTATTTCTGAAAATCCTTCTATTGCTATAAGCACTGTATCGAATACAGAAAATAATTAATTCAGCCCAAGTATTGAAAATGAATTCTCTGTAACGATGCAATGCAATAATGTGCAGCTTGATCCACTAAAATACAAACAATCTCTTTTCAGAATTCGAACAACGCATTGTATTATAACATGTGCTGTAAATGTACTTGTAATGCAAATTATAGTTTTACATTTTCATGTGGAGTGGAAGTTCAGCAATTGCATTCTTTAGACAATCAATTAGACAATTAATTCTTGGTGCCCTCTACCTATCATTGAATTCCCCCCCCCCCCCCCCCCCCCCCAACTGACTTTAAGAGTGACAACTTATAGCACCCCCTCAGCAATGAAATAATGTTTGTAATAATTACAGCATGTTCAAAGGAAATACCCACCAAGTAAAATAAAAAGATGCTAAATGGAGCAATTATGCATGAAAACCGACAATAATGAGTGGTTTTTAAAACGCCTTATCTCCTTGATTGTGCATTATAGTAGAGACAAAATTTGCATATACACAAGGCAGTCCAGTCTCTATAAAGATCGGTTGGTTTGCGATGCGATACATCATTTTAACATTCCAAGTTCGAATGTGATTTCTTCGAAGGCTATTATAATGCAAAATCAATGGAGATTAATTAGAAAGCATCTTGAAAACTGCACGTTTTGGTGAGATTATGGACGATTTCCGCATGATTTAGCATCTATTTCTTTCACCTGGGCATTTTACCTGTGAAGGCTTTTCTTTCACTACAGCATGTATAGGCAAAATTGCATCTAGAAACAAGTTAAGCATAAAATTAATCAATTACTTATACAAATGGTGTTTAGTAAACTAACCTGTTGCTGTTTCCTCATAATGTGTGGATGATTCCTGCAAAAATAAGGTTATATAACAAAGCAAGATGGAACAGTAATGGCATTACAATGACAACACTCTTCAACGAGAATATCTTACATTTACATTTAACTCTATATGCATGTGAACAGAAAAAAATTCTAGTCTAAACATATACACTTGTACTTGTGAACTTGTTTTTAATTCTCCAAATACCCTTGGTTTGTAAAATGATGTAGTACACATGTTCACTACCAATGTTCACAACAAGTTTCTTAGATATAATTGGACATGTGTTCATGATATACATGTAGTTGGGACTACGTCTCGTTTTTAGCAGCCAAATTCTGAGTTTAGTAACGAACAATGAGTTAACAACACTACTGTAATGGATATTACAGGCAAAGCATGCAAGCAGTCACATTCATGGTGGTAGATTGTACTGATTACAATGGCACAAATAAAAATACAGAAAATACTATAACTTCTTACATTTTCCTGGTTTGCAAGCTCCTCCTTAATTAAAGGTGCACTGCAAATAGAACACCAAATCACATGAACAACTACTGCTATAAATAATTAATCATTCTGTTTTAGCCTTTGTGCCAAAACATTAAATAATACAATGTACACCCCAGTAAGGATATTGACCCAAACAATTTACATTTACTCCACCTTTATGCATACATGATGCACACAGCCCATACCTGATAGATAAAGGAGTGGCTGATAAGTCTGTCTTTTGTCTCTTGGCACATTCAGGAAGTGGACTGCAATTCATAACAGAAAAGATGAAATTACAAGTCATGTGACATGTACAGTATAGTAAAGGGGCAAAACAGAGACTTTTAAACTTAAAGGTATCTATCTATCTTATGCGTTAGTTTTTTCATGAAATACAAAAGGACCGTCAAATTGTTTAGGGTATTCCCCTGCCTAAATATTAACAAGTCCCCCATGGACATGATAGGTCACCCATGGATATGATCAAGTCACACATGAAAATGACCAGGCCACGCACGGACATGAAACACCACACTTCAGCAAAAGTTAATGTACCTTTCAAAGATTCTTCTCAGGGTGTGCCGTGATGTAGGTGTTTCTAATGCTAATTCAAGTGTCTCAACTTTTTTTTGAAGATTTTCTTTCTCATTCTCTGCACACATCAGATCTGATTGAACATGCTGAAGTCGCTGAGTAAGTTTAGCAATCTCCTGCTCTTTGCTCTGGAGCTTATAGCAAATGAATGATTAGATTGGCCCAAATGCAGCTTATACACAAGTGTGAAATAATGCACCTACTTGCTTCTGCAATATGTTCAGATTTTGCTGGAGCCTCTCCTTTTCCTTATGGAGCACTCCTTTTCTGACCTTAAGTGACTCGTAATCCCTGTGAGTAAACATACACCATGACACAATACACCTCGCCATGATCATTTGAATGAATGTTCCACCTTCAGTAAAGATTTTCAACACACTTGTTACCTGAAGTATTATTACATTTTGGCAGAATATGCAAGTAACCAATTCTACCCATGCTGTCCAGGGTACTAAAGATGTATGGTTGATTACCTTTTCAAAGCTACCGCAAATGATGCAAGTTGCTTAGGACAAGTGTACGTATTGAGCAGCTTTTCAGCTTCTTCTTTTGCTTCGTTCAAAACCTTTTCAAGCCTGACAACATAAAATTATGCGTTTCAATACACACAATATACATATATACTAACACACACAAATGTATGCCAATGCATTACTCAACCTACAAGTGTTGTTGCCATGGATACTTAGTCATCAATAACAGCCAAGACTATGTTAACCTATTCATACCATTGTAAATGCATTTTTTCACACTGACAAATGCAACATACTAACCTAGCGTAGTTATTTATACTAACCCATCAAAAGATCACGGCTGTGGATGATGGTCCATATACTGTAATACTTATCAACCCATTAGCAGCCTAACAACCACAAGACCTCTGGAATGTAAGGTTGTACATGAAAACACCCCCTTATAAATAGGGACAAGACAATACCATAAAAGTATCACCACTTCTGGGTTGGAAATTGTTGATCATGGGTCGGTACTAGGTTTCCTGGTGGAGGAGCAGTGCTTCGAAGACAACTACCATTTTTAACCCTCGTCTGCAAAAAATGAGTTTTTCACAATGTGGAACAAACAACAGCCAAAAGGCGAATATGACGGTGAGGCAGACAGGATGTACTATCAGCTAATAGTATAGGCAACTAGCGCCTTTTTTTTGGTAGCAATAGACTGGGTTGAAATGTACCGAATGTTGTGGTTTTAATGAGGCAGCTGGCATAGCAAAAGAAGCTAGGTTCTGTTAACGGGAAGTTCTTCCTTCGTACTACAGTATTCCTGCATTAGCCTTAGATAAAAGAAGCACATATCAGAAGCATAGCGTGCAATGACTATAAGTAGAGTTACAAGGCCCATGATCAATGGCAGCAGCTTTATATGGGTGAAGGACACATTGATGGCTGTTATGCACATTTACATCCCTGTCACGGTTTGTCCACATAATCAGACAAGCATGACAAGAAATGTGTCATTGTATGTATCTGAGTGTACAGATGTGTATTTGCAAAATGTATTACGGAGGTGTGTAGATGGGTTGTATTGTGTTGTGTGTGTGTGCATGTGCATGTGTGTACAAATGTTTGCAATGTGTTCTGGTATTTGCAGGTATTTGATTGGACCCTAATTTTCAGACACAGGTCGTTAAAACACTAAATCTAGCATATTTAGCTATATGCCATATACCAATAAATGTACTACCTGATAAAAAGATCGAACTTGTATGGTAATCTCTCTTGTGTTATGTGGCTTGTCATCTTTTAGTGTTTACCAATGTATACCACCAAATCAATAAGTTAAATTAACTATGTATTCATATGTATATGAAACAACTAAATAAGAATAAGAAACACGGTGGATATAGGATGAAATACAAAGATACCAAATAGGATTTGAAAGACTTAGTTGAGGATAATGATGCAAACAATTCAAGTTATGAAATTACAGAATTTCGTACAGTTCCCCCCCCCCCCCCCCCCCCCCCACAGCAACAATGGGCAAAAATTCATCAATAAAATAATTGGTGCTAAATTATACACTGTTCTGGACAGAGGTACATGCATAGCACAATTACTAACCCAGAAACAGAATGTAGTCTTTCATTAAGGCAGCCAACTTCATCTTTCAGCTTTCTAAGTTCGTTACATTCAGTCTGCATACCTGCAAGTTGTTTCTGGTGAAAATGTATGGTCAAACAGCCCATCAAGGTGTTAAAATATATATCCCAACCTTTAAAGTTGAGTTAGCAGCTTGTTCATGTGTGAACTTCTGATACAATGACTCGTGTTGTGACTGCCATGCATCCAGTTCTTGCTTTACTATTTTAAGCGATTCATGTGTTTCAGCTAAGGCCTTATCTGAGGATATAAGAAGGCAAGATGACTGCAGTAAAACACGTTACATTTCAAATACAAGCCCTCTTTTGTACCAAATCATATTCTGTTCAAACTGTAGTTACTCATCCACTGTCCTATCAGAAAATTAAGCTTTATAAAAAAATTTTCTGGGTCTACACAATTATGTTCAAAATGTGAACAACAATTAAGTAGAAGCAATGCTTCTTTAAAGCCCCACAGGACAATACATGGACATAATATATTTGGAACAATAAATCCAAGAACTTTTAGTAAAATTTGGATTGATTCAGAGCAAATAATGCACTTAAAACAAAGCACATCTGGTGTAATTTGAAAAAGGGCACATGTATGTTTCATGCTACTGTTCTCACTTTGGGTATATGTATATTGCATACATACACAATGCCTTTAAGTATGGCTTTCTCTAGGATTCAAGAACTTGCTGATTAGACAAACACAGCAATGACACTTGTTGGTGATCAGAATAATGATAAAATAATGATTAATACTAATCCAACTCATAAACCAACATATGAATGTGTGGCTTAACATGGTGAATCTATACAAAGCAGCCATATCATATATACAGTACAATATAAGACATTGACATGAACTAAGTTTCAGTTGCACCAGTAAGCAGTGACAAGATAGGCAAGTGTCCAACAGCAAATAAATACACCCTAAATCCTATGGTTTGAACAAACCTTTGTCCTTCACTAGTTGTATTTGTGATAGTAACCTGTCCTGTACAATACAAAAGCATAAGTAATAAATAATATACTAACACAACGTAAATAACGTACTTTTAATTCCTGTGGCTCAAGTGGTTCATCGATAGTAACTGATGTGTCACCAGAGTCAATGAACAACTTGATGACATTCTTCGGTAGACACCTTTCCCTGCACTGTGGGCAAGAAGTCTGGTGGTCCAGCCACTGCGATAGGCTACGGTTGTGAGATTAATGGCTAATGGCGGGTAGACGCAACGCATTAATATGTAACATACCAAGTGAAGTGAAATGTATGACCACCTAAAGTTGACTTGTCAAGGACTCACAATGGATTCGCAAAAAACTCCACATACGAAAGTTAAGATGGGCCTATCTAAGTCGTCAGGGTAGGTGCCGAAAAGCGTTTCTGCCTTTGAAAAGTGAACAATTGACAAAGGATACAAGGTGCTGCTGCAAAATCCGAAGATATGACGTCCGTGCAAATAGTGCAGCAGAACCTCATATTCTAACAGTTGCCCGCCTGGTAAAGCCAATAATGGGCGGGGTATTCACGTGAGACCTAGTCGGTGCACAATAAGTTACTATCCATATGTTACTACCATTAATAATTCAATAATTGCAGTACAAGTATATTCACATGCAAAAATTCCACCCTCAAACCAGTGATAATATATTATCTCTGCTCAAACCACATAAAGCTAGAACGTAAAAGCAAATCTCTGGCATTTGCTCTCTATATTGGG
Organism: Eunapius fragilis; assembly: GCA_963681505.1. Lineage (NCBI taxonomy): Eukaryota > Metazoa > Porifera > Demospongiae > Spongillida > Spongillidae > Eunapius > Eunapius fragilis. Next base: position 3,551,125 of record OY811991.1, read on the forward strand.
AATAACTATAATTATTGTATTGTAATTTATTAAATCTCCGCTAATCGGGAAGGGGTGGGCCTGTCCTACAACACTAGTGATATAGTGATACCAGCGGCGGATCCAGGTTTTAGGGGGGGGGGGGGGGGGGGGGGGGGGGGGGGGCACGGATGGTGGGTGTGGCTGGGGTGGGTACGGGAGGGGGGTACCCTCCCGCTCAAGCTAGGGGGCTATATTGTGCGACTATGAATATATAATTAGACGAACGAGAGGGGGGAGGGGGGCCACGTGGATCCGCCTCTGATGATGTTCTCGACTGGCACAGAGATCAGGGGCGGCGGAAGGGGGGGGGGGGGGGGGGGCTGTAGCCCCGCCCAAATATGATGTTGGGGGGGGCAGAGCCCCCATAATTGTGATACACCTTAATATGAATAAGCGTTAGCGGTGTGGTTCAAGTTATGTGATTCGCTGCCACGCCTGCCAGTATGCCACTCATCGATTTAATTACCTGTCCAATTGCTTTGTTGACTCGTTGTACTACATGGATTTAATACACCGCAATTATAAATTATCTATGAATTGGTTGCGAAAGATGCTCACGATCTGCAAATAGGCTGCCCTGGTACAGAAAGGCTCCGCGTCGATATGACGATGGATATCCCCAATTTGCTTTCAGTGATCCTCGATACTATTACCGTCACAAGTATTTTGAAGCCTGTGATCTTTTAGTTCAGCTAGAATTTAACCATCGGTCAAGTTTTTTCAACGCGATATTAAACCAATTGCTACCTTGGAGTCGCTGTTAATGAAGTCTGCCAATGGAGATAGTTAACTGCTTGCAGGAACTTTCAGATATGAAAGAATCCATTTTTAGCAAGGACGTTTGTTGGATAAGCTAGAGAACCAATTGAGAATGCTCGTAGATGTGATTCGTGTGGAACTACCCGAAGTTAAGAAAGTTATACACCAGCATTAGAACCATTTGTGATGCCATGGCACAGCATGTGAACAAGAATCTCCTTTCTGAGGTGCATTTGCTACTCCATTGTACAATTCCAATAACATCAAGCACCTCAGAAAGGAGTTTTTCCGCACTTAGATGACATTCTTAGGTCGAACATGAGTGAGAAAAGATTGAACCATAGAATATCTATGATTGAACCAATATTTCTTGTTACATGTTCACAAAGAGCTGACAGAAACCCTGAATGTGGTTGAGATAGCGCGGGAGTTCATTGCAACAAACGACGAACGAATAAGATACTTTGGCAATTTTAAGCAGCATGCAAGTGTACGAGTAATGAAATCATTATCGTGTCAAACTTAACCCCCCCCCCCCCCCCCATTTAAGTTCAGCTTCCGCCGCCCCTGGAGATGGTACGGTGGACCATCATAAGAGCTAGTCTCGTACCCAGACCCAAACAGCAACTTAAGGGTCCGCGGCCGTCGAAGAAAGGTGTTCTTGGGTACAGGTTATTTTTAGTTGTCATAGTAACGTTACGTCATCACGATAAAATGTTAGCGTGCCCATGTTTGCTTAAGAGAGAAACGGCTACCAACACAATGCTACTCTCAGAGTTATAAAGCAGGGGCGGATCCATGAATTTTGAAAGGGGGGGGGGGGGCACCAATAATGAAAAGTTATAATTAAGTGAGAAATGGGCGTGGTTCACCGAAAGGGGGTGGGTGCGGGAGGAGTATATGCCCCCTCCCGCGCGAAGCGCGGACGCTTTTGGTAACTGTACAGCGGCGGCGGAAGGTATATAAGATTGGGGGGGCTCTAAAAGCGGGGATAATTAAATTCATGACTTCAAAGAGAGCATTTGTTCACAATATTCCTTTTGTCTGCCGGGGGCGGGAGGAGTAAGAACTCCCCAACCCATTACAATCTATCTGTACTGTTAGCACTTGGCATTCAGCTAACAATCAATCGGGACAGCCTTCGCTTTACATTGTCAAGCACGCTAATAGGGGGGGGGGGGGGGGGGGGGGGGGTGAGAGGTGTGCCTTCCCCGCGCGAATTGTGGAAGCTTTCGATGCCCTAATCTTCCGTTAAGCAGCCACCCCCCCCCCCCCACACACACACACACACACACACTTTACGTATCGTGCCTGAAGCGTACAGCCCCCCCGCCCCCCCCCGCTTTTCGTATCAGGCCTGAACCGGACAGCACCCCCCCCCCCCCCCCCCCCCCCCCCCTTCCCCCCGCTTTTCGTATCGCGGGTCTCAATCAAGTTTAGTTCATTTTTGAATGTTACCGTGGAAGGAATCGGCAATGCATTTACACCTAATTATGCATGCACACTTTGGTACTGCAATCACGCGATTATAGTTTGGGCCTGGCTGCTTTTAGCTGCGAAAGCAACGATTCAACGTGAAAAATGGCGTTACCAATTTGTTCCCTAGAGCACTTGCAGCTCAGGTATGTTTCTGGGCAAATAGCGTACACGATAGTTGATTGCCCTTGCTGATTCTAGAACGTAGGCAGTGGCATCCTGGGGGAGTGGCTGTCCTTCACCAGAGGGGCAAGAACCTTAATGGTGCCCCTATACCCCGCCCCCTACGGATTCAATATTACCTTCTTTGTAAAATGCATGTACCGGTACATGCTTCCGATGAAGAACACTGAAAAAAATGCGTTAGTAAGCTCACGTGAGCTATAAGCAAACTGCTCTACCATGAATTAAAAGCTGCATAAAACATTAGAATATTATAATTAATCTTTTCAGCGCAGAAAACGAACGTTCACTACATTGTGCACGAACTACAGGCCACCATAAGGCAGCCTGGGACTCGGAGCGCCCACAACAATTATAATGCGGCCAGGTTTGGGGCTTCGCCTCAACCGCTTAGACTTCTTCATTTAGCAAAAACTGATTGATGCATGATCACTCTTAATTGTGGATAGGGTATTATATTTTTTATTTGCATGTATCAGTGTCAAATATTAATGAAATGATTGAAATACATAGACTTCAACTGCATGTACGTGTCATTACTGTAGAACTATAAACAAATTGGTGAATCGCTTTGTGACGGACATAGTTACATGTATGCGTTACAACTAGTACCATGATCTCCACTTTCAATACGTCAATTCAGCACTATGATTTTTTCTCAGAAAAATTTGGGGGCTCAAGCGGAAGTCCAAATAACATTGCAACACAACGCTTATTTTAGGTGCATAAATGTAGAGGCGTTAACCGCAACAGCAAACAACTTGAGAGCTAATATCAGAGATAATATATATCTCTGTTAATATTAAAATATAGTGAAGGATTCAATGGTCGTCCAACTTCAAAGCTCGTGGCTATTTTAATGGCCACGGACGATCGACTTGTGTGACCTGTTCATATCTGCTGTGATTTAACGATACAGGATGAATTGAATTATCTGTATGCATGCACGCACGCTATATTTACATTTGCGCGAATGCATACGCATAAATCATGCTTGTGCATGTGTAATGACTGATATGCTAGGTCGAGCCAGTTAGTAATTAAATCTATGTATTTCAACCATTATTGTATATGACTATAGGGGCTGGTAATTAAAAGTCACATCAATCCAGCGACTACACACAGCCTATGGGATTAATGAAAAAGTGTCCCAGTTCAATTTACCCCATGTAAAGGTAACTAACTATATTATTATATTTTTTTGTATTGTTATACTGTTACTTATTTAAAGTTTGAAATTTTCACATCTAGCTCTACATAAATAAGTGGTACATTCGTTTAAAAAAAATGCTGATCACTTCCACCATTAGAAGCTCAAGAAATCATGCAACTGATTCGGACCACTGGTATGAGTAATATATTATTTTAACATCTGCATTATTTGTTTTAAGTGTGATACCCAATGATGAAGATGGAGGGAGACAAGTGTACCGAGGTTTGCTAGATTGTATCTTGTAGTGAAATGCATTAATTATATAATAGTTAGTGAAATACTATTTATCTGTGTTATCTATACACATGCACGATCAGTTATGATACCGATGATGGTAATTATCAAAGTGTTGTCTGAAAGATGACTGGTCAGTTATACTTGTATTTTAATATAATAACAATCCTCTTTTCTTTACAATAGGTACGGCCCAAGTAAAGGTACAAGTAGCCAAAACCAGTCAGAAGCGTTGAGGCTGTTGAGAGAAACTGTGCATTGTAGTTCATTTAAATGTATTCTTTATATATGTTGCCATGAGAAGTCTTGACATCTGCTTTATTCTTGGCAGGTACTAGCCTTGCTAAGTCTTTGTTCCAAAATCTGGGTAAGTATTCATAAGACTTGGTTATTCTTGCTAAGTCTAGTCAAGTCATGCTTGGTTAGTACTTGATAACACTTGGATAATTATAGTTAAGTCCTGCCAAGGAGTCCTTGGTAAGTCTTGAAACATCTTGATAAGACTTGCCAAAACGTTGCAAGAATTTTCTCTAGGGCATTACCAGTATTCAGATGTTTAGAAAATTCTCTACACTTATATGAACGCCTCTTTACCATAAAAAGCTTCTGCACACTCTATAGCGTTGCTGGGACCTTAGCACTGTGCTGATCCATTCAAACTGCGACCGAACTGTGGCAAACTATGCCGATGATTCATATAAAATAGATTCGCCGTTTGGATGAGGAAAGAAAAAATAAGGCACGTTCTAAACCATATGTTTGCTTATTCATATGCTCATTCTCGATGATACTGCATACTGACTTTCTTGGGAATTTGCCTGGCATCCACCTGATTAGGTTGAACTTACCCTCCTCCCTACGACAGTGGTGTAAAAGTAGGATGCGCATTTCAAGGAAACGCAATACACTAGTAGCGATTACTATATGGGATTTCCTTAACTACGATAAACGTTTATCTGAAAGAACTCTGTCTGCACATTATTGATGTCTGCGAAGAATGGATATTATAGCTCGCCCACATTCATAGTATTGTTCGAAAACCATTTACGGTATCGTTCTAATTATAACCTAGTATCCAGCCACTTGTTTTCAGGCCAGTTAGCGTGACGTCATCGCAATGCTGCAAACGGCTAATTGATTGCCAAATGTACAGATTAATTTCTGGGACTGAGGGACTTGTAACCATCACAGAAAAAAAAACGCTTCGAATCATTTCTTGATTTTCAATTGATTTGTCCGTTACATTCTGGTACAACATGTTTACAAACTGTTAACTACATGTAGTGACAAATCAATTTAAAATCAAGAATTGCGTTTTTTTTGGAATGCCTCCCCCGGCTGACAAAACGTTACGTTAACAAAAGTCCCCATTGAAATTCATGAATGCCCCCCCCCCCCCCCCTCCTTTCGCCAATCTTAAAAATACCTTCCGCCGTCGCTTACGCTAGTAATAGTGGTGGTGGGAATGTATTAAAATGCACGCAATGCATTAAAGTTTATTGTACGGGGGGGGGGGCTGCAAGTTGCGTTGTTTATGTTGTTTAGATGTGTAGTAATATATAGAGTTGTTAGGTATACTTTTTATTATGCATACTGTATTCCTGACATTACATGGTTTTTTACTAGAGCTCGATGGTCATTTGTAGTAGGTCACGTGAATTGTTACCGCACCGCGCATGTGCAATGAGATCACGTGAACTGACATCCGGCTATATTTGGGTGGGTGCGTTCGGTTCTGTTTTGGCCGCACTTTTCTAACTGGATAGGGATTTCTCTTGTGCGCTATCTTGTCTTGGTCCGTGCATAGAGGATGGCATTGCCAATTCGATTTCAAGAGCACTTGCAGGTACGTGTTAAGGAAAAATAGCGCGGGCGAATTTGAACGGCGTTGTTTATACTTCTTCCAAATCAGCTCCAAAATGTAGGCATCAACGTGCCACAAATCGGATTTGCCACGTTGACGATGGAATCGGACAAGTTCATTTGTGTCAGAGAAAAAGTGGCAGAAACCGCTCAAGTGGTTATTATTGACCTTGCTGACGCAGCAAATCCAATTCGCCGTCCAATAACCGCCGATTCAGCCATTATGAATCCGGCCTCCAAAGTGATAGCTCTAAAAGGTAACTCGCAATTCTCTGTATTCGTGGTGTTACATGTTGAAATTATTATCCATGTATTGTCATGATGTTGCAAACACAATACCATTGTATTTTCTGGTTGGTCGTTGGCGTTTACCATGTCAAGCTGGTGTTATACTACAAAGTGTCCATAGCGCCTCTGTGTGTGTGTGTGTGTGTGTGTGTGTGTGTGTTTGTGTATGTGCTCGTGTTTGTGATACATGTGTTCTGGGTGTTAGGTTTGCTCTTGTAATATACATACGGCTTTTGGCATTGCCTGGCTAAGTGGTGTGAGGTTAAGCTTTGTGGAGAATGCAATGGTGCTACTTAATCTAATGCGTTACTTATAAACAGACTGCAAAATTTCTGAACTGGTTTCAGTTTGTCATGATTCATTGGTTGCTCATACAATTGTGTTGTGTTTGTGTATTCATGCTATGAGTCTGCATTGGCAATGTTTTTCTAACCAAATCAAGTTTGGTCAGGGTGAGCATAGTGAGAGGTGCAAACAAGGATATGTTTAGTGCCAAGGGACCAAGCATGCTTTTTACAAATCATAGTCTGAACAGTTTTCTCTGTAAATAATCAATATTGGTGTTTTTTCTCCCCCCTGTAACACCTTGCATTACCATTGTCATCAATCATCAATCCCATTACTACCTATAGCTGGAAAAAGTCTGCAAATTTTCAACATCGAAATGAAAAGTCGAATGAAAGCTCACAACATGACAGATGAAGTTACCTTCTGGAAATGGGTGAATGTGAATACAGTTGCACTTGTAACTGAGACAGCCGTTTACCACTGGTCCATGGAAGGTATATATTTAAATAATATTGTCAAAGTTGACTTTAATATCTTTCATTCAGGTGATTCTCAGCCAGTAAAAATGTTTGATCGTCACTCCAACCTTGCTGGCTGTCAGATAATCAGCTACCGTGCAGATGCTGCAATGAAGTGGTTGCTTTTGCTTGGGATAACAGCTCAGGTAATGTTTTGATCTGTATGGTTAGTTGTGAGTTCGTTTTTTCTCCAGCAACACCGTGTGGCGGGTAATATGCAACTATACTCAGTGGAACGAAAAGTCAGCCAACCACTTGAGGGCCATGCAGCATCATTTGCTCAATTCCTGGTTCCTGGCAACACTGAAACATCTACACTGTTCACATTTGCTGTTCGAACACCAACTGGAGGCAAAGTAAGTATTCATTTTATTTGTATGTGTGGTTTGTGATCTTCCACTTGTCATGATTATTTAAATACCCATTCAGCTACACATCATTGAAGTGGGCACCCCAAATGCTCCAAACCAACCTTTTCCGAAAAAAGCTGTTGATGTTTACTTTCCTCAAGAGGCCCAGGCTGATTTCCCTGTAGCAATGCAGGTAGGTGTGTGTTAACTTCGTGGTAAATATTAGTGCTAACCCAAGTGATAGATAAGGTTTTACAATGTTTTTCGAATTATTACCTTGTCTGAAAACAGGATGGGAATTTGAAATATTAAATTCTGCTTGTGCATGGGAGTTGTGCAGGTTTTTCCTACCCATAATTCTTATATCCCTTGTTTTCTTTCTTGATCCAATCTAATATAACTATTTCTTATCTTCTGTGTCTTAGAACTAGTGACCTTTAATGATTTCCTACCAACAATTTTGTATGTAGCTTTGTGACTACGTGCATATGTGATATTTGATGCAACTATGATGCTTGTATTCTGATATGAAATATCTGCCTGGGGTTTTTACTGTTTCACTATGAAATATGTACAACATCAAATATCCTACACTTGTTAATAAACCATTTCCCTCTAATTCTTATGGTCTAGGTATGTTTGTTTACCATTAGTTCAACGTTAGCCAACCCACCTTCTGTTAGCACATCAAATTCCGTATGAATGTTATCCTTTACAAGAATATGGCTGTGCAAAGTGAATGTTTTCCTGCTTGAGTATCACCAATGATCTTCCAGTGTATGTGTATTGAATGGAAAGCGATTGTGTGAATTGAACTGGGAAATGTGCATTAACATTCACCATTTTCCTATTGACCAACTGAATTTGACTTGCTCGTGACTGTTGTATTTAGAAAGATGTGGATGAAACTGTTAACCAATAGTTTGAACTTCATACTCACGGCATTGATGATAACTACAGGACAAAAATTAGTTGCCCTTCAGTAAGGTGGTGTCTGAACTAATGAAGGAGATCCTAAAGGAATTTTTGCTACGGCCGAATTATGTAGATTCTTCCCTATCAGAGTTTTTATTCCTTGTGTTCATTGGCCAATATAATTAAATTAAGGATTTATAACCTTCCTAAAAATGTGTCCTGATGCCATTGCTATTTTTAATCCAAAGGTCAGCACAAAATATGATGTGATCTACCTCATCACCAAGTTCGGTTACATCCACCTCTATGACTTGGAGTCTGGCACCTGCATATATATGAATAGAATCAGTTCAGAGACAATCTTTGTTACTGCTGTTCATGATGCCTCAAGTGGTATCATAGGAGTTAACAGAAAAGGACAGGTAATTTTTAGTAGGTTAGTAAGTAGGAGGTGCATACAGAGTGTTTTTATGCCCTGCAGGTGTTATCTGTCAGTGTGGATGAAAGCAACATTGTTCCTTACATAACAAACACACTGCAAAATCCTGATTTGGCATTGCGCATTGCTACCAGAAATGACCTCGCAGGAGCTGAAGACCTGTTTGTGAAGAAGTTCAACCTACTTTTCAGTCAAGGGCAATTTGCTGAAGCTGCCAGAGTTGCTGCTAAAACTCCCAAGGCACGTTTTTTTGGCTGTGAAAATGTTGCACGTGATTAAATTTTGCTATTATATTTTATAGGGTATCCTGCGCACACCAGAAACTATACAACGTTTCCAGATGGTACCCCCACAACCAGGACAAACCTCTCCTCTTCTACAGTACTTTGGCATTCTTCTTGAGACTAGCCAGCTAAACAAATATGAGGCACTGCAACTGTGCACACCTGTCTTGGCACAAGGCAAAAAGCAGTTGATAGAGAAGTGGCTGAAGGAGGACAAGGTAATTTTGAATCTTTTTAGCTTTTGATTTATCATACACCATTCAAATCTAGCTGGAGTGTTCAGAAGAGCTAGGAGAACTGGTGAAACAAGTTGATCCAACCCTTGCTTTATCCGTCTTTTTGAGAGCTGGAATTCCTGGAAAGGTGTATTATTGCATCTTTTTTGCCCTAAACATATGTTATGCTTTTTAATTACTTGTAGGTCATCCAATGTTTTGCTGAGACAGGACAGTTTCAAAAGATTGTTCTGTATGCCAAGAAAGTTTCATACACACCAGACTACATCTTCCTTTTACGCAATGTGATGCGCATCAATCCTGAGCAAGGAACAGAATTTGCAAAGATGCTAATACAGGATGAAGAACCACTTGCTGACTTGAATCAGGTTTGCTGGGTCCCCTGTCTTTAGCCCTCTGCATGTTTGTGAAAATGATGTTCCACAGGTTGTTGATGTCTTCATGGAAATGAACATGGTTCAACAGTGTACTGCATTCCTTCTGGATGCCCTTAAGAACAACCGACCTACAGAAGGTCACTTGCAGACAAGGCTTTTGGAAATGAATCTAATGACAGCTCCTCAGGTATCATTGTGTTGTATTATGTCCTCATATGTACTACAGCTGTAGAGAGTATCCTTGCACATTTTCCCCCCCTACTTCCAGTAAGTGTTTCTCCGTTTCTTATTTTGCACAGGTTGCCGATGCGATTCTTGGAAATCAGATGTTTACCCATTATGATAAAGCTCATATTGCCCAATTGTGTGAGAAAGCGGGTCTGCTGCAGCGAGCTCTTGAACACTACACAGACATTTATGATATAAAGCGTGCTGTTGTGCACACCCACATGCTCAATCCTGACTGGCTGGTGAATTACTTTGGTTCGATGTCTGTTGAAAACTCTCTGGATTGTCTGAAAGCAATGCTGCAAGCCAATATTAGACAAAACCTCCAGGTTGTAGTGAAGATAGCCTCGAAATATCATGAACAACTCAAGGTTACTGCACTGATCGATCTCTTTGAGTCATTCAAGAGCTATGAAGGTTCATTTTCTTTTCTTGAGGCATGATCAACATTGATTTATAATTTTATAGGATTGTTCTACTTCCTTGGGTCGATTGTCAATTTCAGTCAGGATCAAGAGGTACACTTCAAGTACATTCAGGTAAGAATTTTCTGTATCACTATTTGAATTGAATTAGAATGATTTTTGGAGGATAGGCTGCTTGTAAAACAGGACAGATTAAAGAAGTTGAAAGAATTTGCAGGGAGAGCAATTGCTATGATCCAGAAAGAGTGAAAAATTTCTTGAAGGTATACGGTCACTTGTATTCTGTCTGGTTACATGCATTATTCAATTTATTACCATTTCAGGAAGCTAAACTTACTGACCAGTTGCCTCTGATCATTGTTTGTGATCGATTTGATTTGGCCCATGACCTTGTTCTGCATCTTTATCGTAACAACCTCCAGAAATACATCGAAATTTATGTGCAAAAGGTAGTCATGTTACTGGTTAATATGTAACGTTAATTTACTCCTTGCATTCTGTTAGGTCAACCCATCTCGTTTGCCAGCTGTTGTTGGTGCTCTGCTTGATGTAGACTGTTCTGATGATATTGTGAAGAATCTTGTTTTGTCAGTCAAAGGTGCATATTCAACAGATGAGCTAGTCGCAGAGGTGGAGAAGAGAAACAGGTATGTATTATTGATGGTTACTAATAAACAGATATGGTAGCTAAGTAATAATTGTGCATACTATTGCTTTCGGAGTTTGGCAGAGTACTTAAATACATTTGACTCATTTGAAGTTACACTTTCATTTAGCCATTGTAATTTGAACATATGGAAAGCAACCATTAAAAATATATGTATATACATTATATTAAAATTCAATGCCTTACGTTTTCGCAAGCTTTACCTTGAGTTATGAGGCGTTTATGGGTTTAAATATGTACATGTGCATATACGTGTAATAGAATGACATTTACTTTTGTTGTTTATGGGGGTATAGGCTAAAGCTTCTGCTGCCGTTACTGGAGTCCAGAGCCCATGATGGAATTAAAGAGCCAGCTACGCACAATGCACTGGCAAAGATCTACATAGACAGTAACAACAATCCTGAACGTTTTCTTCGTGAAAATGAGTTCTATGACAGTCGAATTGTTGGTCGCTATTGTGAAAAGCGAGATCCTCATCTTGCTTGTGTTGCTTATGAAAGAGGACTGTGTGATCAGGAGCTGATTAAGGTGAGAATAGCTTTCAATGTAAACAGTTCAACATCTACAGTACAGGAGCAAAGTTTTGGAAGGAGAGCCATTAAAACTGTTAACAAATAATAATGGGGGAGGTGGAGGGGTTGTGAGCAACATACCATTGTTGCAGTACCTGACTGTTGTGCAATTGGTATACATAGAGGGATAGATATACCATCCTCATGTTTCATTTTTAGGTTTGCAATGAGAATTCATTATTTAAAATGGAGGCAAGGTACCTGGTTCGTCGTCGTGATGCTGAACTCTGGGCAACAGTGTTGGATACAAACAATACATATCGTCGACAGCTGATTGATCAAGTTGTTCAGACAGCACTCAGTGAAACGCAAGACCCCGAAGATGTATCAGTGACTGTCAGAGCATTCATGTCAGCTGATTTACCAAATGAATTGATCGAGCTTCTGGAGAAGATTGTGCTGGATGAAACCTCCATATTCAGAGACCATAAGTATGATTTGCTTACATATGTGAGAAAATATTCATTATTTCCTCATCTTGCAGGAATCTTCAGAACCTGCTTATTCTGACTGCTGTCAATGCTGACAAGTCACGTGTCATGGAATATATAAATCGCTTGGACAACTATGATGCTCCTGACATTGCGAAGATCGCTATAGGAAGTGAACTATATGAAGAAGCGTTTGCCATTTTCAAAAAATTCGATGTCAATACATCAGCTATTGAGGTACAATTATAACGTGCTTACTTTAGTTTGTGTCCAGTCATGAATTAACAGATTTTTGTTTGTATACTAATCTTGTTTATGATCCCGAAAATATTTTGATTGCATGTTGCAGGATTTCATATCAAGTGGTAATGTGAATGGCTATTTTTATCACTACTGCAAAAAAGGAACCTACTGATATGATGATAAATGATGCATGAATTTTAAAATTTTAAATTCAGGCCATTGATGTCAAATTTCCATTTTGTATGAATTAGAAGACCTAAACATTTTTTGGGAACAAATTTCCTATCTTGTCCTTCAAGATCTTTTTTGTCTGAATCCTCTGGAAGGGTGTTGTTTCTGTACTATCATAAAATGAATATTTTCGGTTCTACGTATTTTCTGATAGTTCAATTAGCATTGGGTATGAGTTTACAATTAACAGTGTCTTAACTGCTTTTTTTTGACAATTTTGTTCAATGTTTATCATCACTGGTAGGTGCTCATCAATCACATTCGTAACCTTGATCGAGCATATGAGTTTGCAGAAAGGTGCAATAATCCGGCAGTGTGGAGCTTGCTTGCCAAAGCACAGCTAAATGCTGCAATGGTGAAGGAAGCAATTGATTCCTATATTAAAGCTGATGATCCATCAAGTTACACTGAAGTGATCCAAGTTGCTAATGAATCTGGTTAGTAATATACTTGAATGTATTAGGCTAGTGCAAGTCCCTGGCTTCGATCCCAATTGATTTATGCTTAGAATGTTTATGTATCATGGCTTACATTCATTTTAAGTTTGTTTCGACATAAATGAAGACTAGTATTGTAATATATATTTTTCCAGGAAACTTTAGTATTAATTACAAGGATAACAAATCCTTGTAGATAAAAAGCCAAATATTGAATATCGTCCATTTCTCCAGGAAACTTTGAAGACCTGGTTCGATACTTGCAGATGGCTCGTAAAAAGACACGAGAAACATTTATTGAGACTGAATTGGTGTTTGCATTTGCCAAGACTCATCGACTTGCAGACCTTGAGGAGTTTATATCAGGCCCAAATCATGCTCAGATCCTCCAGGTAGAGTGTTATGTTTTTAACATTTCACTTGTGTGATAAGCCAGCCCTATTATAGATTAGGAGAATAATGGCCTTCAATATTTTATTTTTTCCCCTCTAATTATGACACTAGGTGGGAGAACGTTGCTACCAGGAAGGAATGTACGAAGCAGCAAAGCTTCTTTTCAACAACATCTCAAACTTCGGGCGCCTTGCTTCCACACTTGTACACCTTGGCGAGTTTCAAGCTGCTGTGGATTCTGCACGCAAGGCTAACTCCACTCGCACATGGAAAGAGGTATGTGGATAACTGTTGTTCATTTTTCATAGACATTTTGCAGGTGTGCTGTGCTTGCGTTGGTGCACAAGAGTTTAGGCTGGCACAAGTCTGTGGTTTGCACATAGTAGTGCATGCTGATGAGCTGGAAGAGTTGATCAACTTCTATCAAAATAAGGGCTACTTTTTTGAGTTGATTGCTTTGTTGGAAGCTGCTCTTGGCTTGGAACGAGCTCACATGGGAATGTTTACCGAATTGGCTATCCTGTACTCAAAATACAAGCCAACCAAGATGAAGGAACATCTTGAACTCTTCTGGTCACGTGTCAATATTCCAAAGGTATGTACAGCTATGTTATTTTTATGTTGTTGGGATGCTATATACTTTCCTAGGTTTTGCGTGCAGCTGAGCAAGCACATTTGTGGGCTGAGCTGGTATTTTTGTATGACAAGTATGAAGAATTTGATAATGCTGTTATCACAATGATGAATCACCCAACTGAAGCATGGAAAGAATCGATGTTTAAGGATGTTGTAACGAAGGTGGCAAATATTGAGTTATATTACAAGGCTCTACAATTCTACCTAGACCATAAGCCACTCCTAATAAATGACCTGTTAGTTGTTCTTACTCCAAGAATGGATCATACCAGAGGGGTGTCATTTTTCCAGAGATGTGGTCACCTTCATCTTGTTAAGCCATATCTTAGGGCTGTTCAGAATATCAACAATAAAGCGGTCAATGAAGCTTTGAACCAGGTGTTGATTGAAGAAGAGGATTATGACAACCTTAGGAAGTCCATTGATGCCTATGACAACTTCGACACCATTGGTCTGGCACAGCAGCTTGAAAAGCACGAATTGTTGGAGTTCCGTCGGATATCAGCCTATTTGTACAAGAACAACAATCGGTGGGCACAATCTGTAGAGTTGTGCAAGAAAGACAAGTTGTACAGGGTATGTGCTCTCTCTCATGTCTACTATTTTTTATATTCCACCCCCCCCCCCCCGCCCCTGAAGGATGCAATGCAATTCGCTTGCGAATCACGTAATAGTGACATCACAGAGGGTTTGATTGCATGGTTCCTAGAGATTGGAAAGAAAGATTGCTTTGCTGCATGTCTGTACACGTGCTATGATCTGTTGCGGCCAGATGTTATCATGGAACTTGCTTGGAGACACAACATCATGGATTTTGCCATGCCATATCTCATTCAAGTTACCAGGGAGTACTTGACAAAGGTATTTGATAACTTTAGTCTAATGAGGGTGGTGGGAGGAGTACCCTTTGTTGACCATTGTTTTCCTCTGTGGAACAACAGGTAGACAAGCTTCATCAAACTAGTGCAGAAAAACCAGAAGAACATCATGAGCAGCCTCAGGCACCAATCATTTGTTAGTTATTGTTCAATTGTAGTAACTTGATTTAATTTTATGTGTGGTTGGTCTTCTGCAGCTAACTTACCACTGATGATTACTGCTGGACCAGGTATAGGTGTTCCACCTTCAATGGTTCCTCCCGTTGTTCCTGGTATGGGAATGATGGCACCTGGTCTTGGAGTTCCTCACGCTGGGATGCCATTTATGCCACAGCAACCATTTTTCCCACAGTATTAGAGTGTTCGGGTGTATTTCATTAGGACAAAAAGTTTATATAGATTGAGATTTATGACTGCTATTATGTGTTGCACTACTTAGTCTTTTGAGGGAATATGTTATTATAGATTTATGGTACCAGTTTGTCATTCAATAATACAGCAATTTATGCCCATGCACATGTCAAGAAGGAGTAGTCAACAAAAATAAGAGGGATTAAAACAGCAATCCAGTAGATAATTCGGTTATGGATAAACAAAGTGATATTTAGTACGAATGTAGTTTTAAGATTAGGTGGCATGGAAGTTTGCAATCCAACCGAAAATGCCGAAATTGCCTATGCCACATCCAGAGCAGCCACAAGACACATTGTAGATGCCATCAAAGGAAAGATGGAGTTCTCTATACCTGATCACAATGTTCTAATGTCTGATGCAATGGCAAACATGCACACCACCCTCCAGCAGCAACATGAAGTCATACTGCACACAACATTGGCCAATTATGAACTAAATGCTAAAACAAGATGGGGCAGTAGAGGGTAAGACATCATGGTTAACAGCTCTGCCCCTTGCTCACCATCACTTGGACCTATCTGCCACAGAATTCCGTGATGCCCTAGCACGGCAATATAATAGACCCTTACTGAAGTTGCCAGCCAATTGCGATGGATGCGGAGCTGCAACTAGTTTGGAACATGCTCTTGACTGCAAGAAGGGAGGTCTAGTAACACAACGTCACAATGAAGTTATTGGCGACCTAGCATCACTTGTTTTTTACAAGGAAGTCGTAAAAGAACCAATCGTGCAAGAGGCAAATGATGCAGAAGGTGTACCCTCCCTAATTGCTGATCTGAGTTGATATCAGAGGTGTATGACAGCCCCAGACCGTGGCGTTGTTTGATGTACGTGCCACAGACACTGATGCCTCGTCGCACTCACAACGAGTTGTTACTGCCATTCTCTCTTCAGCTGAGGAAGAAAAGAAGAACAAATACTCAGAAGCAGCAGCTCTTTGCTGAGCCTCCTTCACACCTCTTGTGTCAGTTGACGGAGTCCTGGGTTAAGAAACAACTTGCTCAGAAATTTGCCCATAAGTGGGAAAAATCCAACAGTGAAGTACTAGGATGGATGTGAGCATGACTTTCATTCGCTACACTCAGAGCAACAAACCTCTGTCTGAGGGGTTCTCGCACCAAATGGAGGAGTGCAGTTGGTACGGATGATGGAGCAGGGTTGCCCACTATCTTTGCCTGAATGTCATACTTAAAAATCTGTATCTTTTATCTCTTTATCATTTTTATTTATTATTTGTTGGTTTTTATTATTTGTTGGTTTCATTTCATTACTCAAAAGCTCCCAAAGATTCATATTCATGTTATGATTATTATTTTTAAGACCAGCATGACAAACATCCCAAGGAATGTCCTAAAATCTGTGCACTTTTTTTGTTTGAGCTTCTTATTGCATCATTCTGTAAAATGTAGATCTACAAAACCTTTTCTTATCATGTTCAAGATCTGTCATTGTACACAAATACCACCAGGAATTTTGATCTCCCTTCTCATTGCATGCCCTACGTAGTTAATGATACCCAATCACCTGATGATCAACATGGGTGCCATGACCATTTGATGCATGTCACATTGTACACACACATGAAGGACAGGGTATCTACATTACTCAAAAGCTCCCAAAGTTAATTACCAGCTGCAGTATTAATATTAATGTGAACAATTTATTGCCCTGCAGAGTCCCTCGCAGATATCATTGCCATAACATTCTTAAGGCACAAAGTTCCTATTTCTTCTGATGTGCCTCAAGCTTGAATTAGTTTGGGTACCAGACCCTTTATTAGATTTAATCCATTTCAACATATATTAGGGATTTCCCAACAATGACATTCTGTATAATACACAGCAGTAGGATAGTCTCGTACCCAGACCATATTATGTAAGCATCAATGTTTAGTAAAAGACAGAGCAAATCAATAGTGACGAGACCCTTCTGCATATGTACTGAATTTGAAGCGATTTGAACTCACCCATATGAAGATGTGGCCGTTTAGAACACTATGTGGTATTGGACTTTGTAACGTCGATACCCTTTAGAAGAGTGGGATGTTCTGATACAGGGGGGCGAGGGGTGGTGTCTACATGTGGAGATGGAAGTGGGGAGTTGTATCTGCTGGTGAAGGGGGAGGGGAATTCCATGTGGGAGGAGTGAAGCAACCACTTGTAGCCTTGCAGTGGCATGGACGTCCCAACATGAAGTTAACTTAATAGAGCTAGCGAGGGTGTACACTGGTAGGGGCTCCAATGTGGATACTCTTACAGTACTGCATGCTAAGCTTTTGCAAGACCACCATACTACTCATTTGTTCATACCAATGGGTTCTTTCATCGTAAATAAATAGTGTTTCTGTGACATCACCGCTTAACCCATCCATTCTCTCTGAAGCAGCAGGGTCACCAGTAAGCTAAAAAGCACTCTGCCAATAATGCAGAGTGTTCAGAGCTGGGTTGGAGGTGCATTCCCCTTGTGGCAGAGTCTTGTGGAGCTTGGGCAAAGAGGTTGTTCAAGCTTTTTCACGGCTTCCATCACACCTTGCCATGAGGACCAACACCCCCAAGTCCAAGGTGTTCTCCTGCCTGTATGGCTGAATATGACCCTTGTGCGAGTCGATACTCGGGCCCTCCTCTGATGGGGCGGATACTCACTCTTAGAAAGTGGCAATTCATCACCATAATTCTGCAGATAATGTGTTTAGGTTGTGATGTCAATTGGTTGTGTGTAGGGACCAATACTTTGAAATTGAAACTGAATAAAGGTTTAATAAATAAATCTTCCCCATTACAATTTTGACCTCTTGTACACATGAATGGATAGCGCAGTATTAATGCCCAATACGTTTAAGGCGACCATACACTAGGCGTGCAACTCAATGAATGCATTATATTTTACTTTACTAGAAATTTACAATAACTCATAGTGTTGCCTAGTGTATGGTCGCCTTTAGGTTTTACTGATTGATTCAAGCTTTAATAACCTAACTCATGAATAATCTAGTATAAGTAAGCAAGTTATCTATTGAATGCACGCATGAAATGTGCATGATGTATACGCAATTGCGAGTTAACTTATAGAGCTCTTTCATCGCGTGACTTAATAGCATTCATCTTCTAATTAGCCCGCCATATTGGTGCTCGTTTACAATGGAGAAGTATGGGCTTATGCTTGGTTTTGGTACTTAACATTACTTCAGAGTGTCGTTTAAATATATTTTATTGTGGTCTAACACATGACTAACATTTGTAAAAATATGATTTTTACTTGTGCCCTCGGAGCGTGAGTTATACGTATCAAAAGTACCAAACCGAGCATAAGCCCATATATTTCCATAGTAAACCGAGCACCAATATGGCGGACAATAAAGCAATTATAACGCAATTAAAGCCCACGCGTCATGTGACCATGAAAGAGCTCTATAACACACGTCAAACATTTGATCTCTCGCAGTATCCTGATACTATTTCCTCCATTGATTACTGAAGTATCGATTATCGCTGTAAGACTCGTGACTCCATAACCCGCGCTGCTAGCTTAGTTCACTTTTGTCTGCAGTCAATTTCCAATCCATAGTATAAGAGCGACATAGATCGCTCTTGATTATTGAATATCTTACCCGTATGCAGATTTGCCGTCCGATGGATACCAATGAATTCGAGTTTTACAATGATGAGGGCTGTGTTTATGGCGAAAGCGATGCGGTACTGTGAAGATGATGTGGTGTGTGTAAATGATACATGTAGTTGTGGTCATGAAGTAGAGGATAATGACGACACTGATAGCGATAAGGTTGATGACCACGAGTACGGGAATGCTGAATGTGAATGAGACAAGGAACACGACGATGAGGATGATGAAAGTGACCTAGAACATGATGAAAATGATGAAGTGATGAACATGAGAGTGACCAAGAACATGAGAATGATGAACGAGCTGAAGAAGAAAGTGACAATGAATATGATGAGAGTAACTCATACAGCCAGGTAGCTACAAGCTCAGCACTTTGCTTGATGAGTACTTAAACAATGGAGGGTATTGTACCAATAATTGCCTGGTTAAGTACAAAGAATTGGCCACAAAGCGTGCACATGCAATGGCCCAGCTAACGAAGGCTGCCAAGAAGGCAGTGGTGTCAGGGATGCTTGCTGGCAATGATCCACAATGGGTCCAAATTTGTTAACCGTGGTGACGTTCCCAAAAAGCTACATATAGCACATAAGGCATTACATAAGGCTTACAATACCAACATTGCATATGCCACACTTCTATGGAAGACTTGGAGTTAAGAATGATAAATTACATAATCGATCTTGTTAAATACGCAAATGCAATATTCCTTTCATTTTTGTCAAAATGTTTTCATGCCATACAGTTCCCAGCAACGAGGCACATTCTATTTTGTATCTTCTTGTAAAGTTCAGATATTTGGTGTCTGCTGTGAGCCTTTATGCAGGCAGATTTTCTTTTTGATTGACGAGTCTGAACGGATTGGAAAGGGATCTATCTAATTCAATTGCATGCATTATTCAAACTTCACGGCATGGATGAAACGTATGCAACGTTACAAGCTGACAACTGTGTTGGACAGAATATGTGGTACCTGGCGTGGCATGCAATAACTGGTCAGCACCGTCAGATTGATATACAATTCATGCTACCCGTATACACAAAATTCAGACCAGACTCCTATTTTGGGTTATTCAAGAGGTATTACTGCATGCAGAACAACTTGAAGAACTAGTGAAATGTGTCAGAATGTGCGGAAATGATGTAACAAGTGTACCACAGCTTTGTAGTGATTGGAGCTTTTACAACTGGGATGCATACCTAAATAAATGGTTTATTCCATTGGTTGGGATAAGCAAGTATCACATCGATCTTTTCGTTTCATAATCCAGGAGTTGTGTTGATGAAACTGGCACCAGATGATGAAGGTATATAGGGAAATGCACTTGCTCAAAAATGGAGTCAAGATTGATGATATTGTTAATGATTTAACAACAAAGAAATGCCACCAACCATTCTTCAAAAAGGACTTACACAAATAAGGACACAGTACCTTTATGATAAAGTGAGAAAATATGTGCATTGTGCATCAAATAAGGTTTGCCCTAAACCAAATCCATCTGAACAACCAAATACTGACAATTCAACTGTAAATATCACAGAAAGAGAGCCTGAAGTTGATGTGCCAGGACCATCAACCTATAACTCAACACTATCAAGCATGTATAGTACAGAATTAAAAAGAGGCAGACAAGTCAATCAAGATGAAAAAAGAAGGAAATCGGAGTTGGAATACCTCCCAAAAAATACAGTTTTCAATGCCCACTATGCCCCACAAATATGAATATGCAAGCTATCCAGCACTGTACTTGCATAAAAAGCAAAAGCACCCACAGTAAAAATGTACAATGCTGAGATTTTAATCACATGACACTAAAAGTGCAAAGTACGTGTAAATCATTTAATGATGCATGTGTGAGTATGTGTGATCTTCAACACACCTCAGACACAGTTATCAATAAGTCGTTACAGAGTCATGTTTGTCTTTGGTGGCAAACATTCAGAGATGTTTTATTGAGCATCCTCGAGGACCGTAGTAAAGCAAGGAGTTGGCCACGGCCTGTAGAAGTGCATAACAATTGCAAAAGCATGGAAAGCAAAAGGAAAGCACACAAAATGGTACATAAACACCAGCACACATGTAACTAATCATATACAGACCACACACACGTATTGTATTGGGTGTACAGTAGCGCCTTGATCATTGCGACAATTTGCAAATCCCACATTGGGAATATATGCCCTTTCATAGCGATGGCCTTGTGTTCCTAGCGATCACTACAACCCACCGCTAATGAGTTCATTCCGTCAAGGAATCTCATTAGAAGGTTGTTTATATAAACTATACCTTTCCCAGCAGTTATTAATACAATACTAGCTGAAACCTGTACAGTACCGTGCTACACCTCACCCTTATACATAATAGACAGGTTTCACAACATGGACAGCTGATGACAGAAAGGCAGGTGCCAGCTCCAACACCATGACTATTAGTGGGAGACAACATGTACAAGTGATGACTAGATTGAAATGGATCGACCAGCATGTAAACCACCTACATATGTATGCATGTGCACATCAAGTATGTGTGTCCTGTGCAAGTGACGTGCCTGCATAAAATTGAGTCAAGGTATTATTTACAGCACAATACGAACCATGCCAACATCATCTTACCAATCTCATTAGCGGTGGGTTGTAGCGATCTTGGAAACTAGTTCTCTATACGTGCATGCATTGCATTCCTTGTTCCTAGTTTTCACTATGCTTATAAATAATGACCTACTTCATTGCAAGCTTAGAATCTTAGATCTTGGAAACTAGTTCTCTATACGTGCATGCATTGCATTCCTTGTTCCTAGTTTTCACTATGCTTATAAATAATGACCTACTTCATTGCAAGCTTAGGAACACAGTATTTCATTATGACCAGTCACTTGTATGTTTTCTATCTACTAGGCCAAAAGTGGAATTTCAGATTATTTCGGCTATACACATAATGTGACGGTGTAATCATACGAGCTTGCCAAAGGCTGAGCTACGTACGCTTCTATCTGTCCTAATCAGCTCAAGGCTTATAAGAAGCTTCATGGAAGGGAATGATGTGTTCGTCATTTTACCGACTGGGAGTGGAAAGTCTGTATGTTTCTCCGTTCTGCCGTTTGCCTTTGACGATCTCTTTCAATGTGACGGCAGTATTGTGATAGTCTTATCGCCGCTAATAGCCTTAATGAAGTACATTAAACAAGCTGAAATAATCACACTGCATGTATACATGTAAAGAAATATTAATGAAGTATGAAAGTCAAATGTATCTACATAGGAAATGAATTACAATTATATCTATCACACTGGCAGTCAATTGCACACACATCACAGCAACTACAGTCATTTTACTCTCATATGTGCCATCAAAGTCTTCCATAAGCTGAGCTCTCCTACACAAATCTTTCCTTGTGCAGTACATTTGCATGTCTGCATTATTATGAGTCCTGAAATTTCTGATTTTCCAAAATAACAGTGCATTTGTGCATTTGCTGGGCGGTTACCATTTCGGCCAGCTCGTCCGCACTCTTGCACATAACTTTCAATATCTGATGGCTCTCCCCAATGAATGATTTGGCACACATTGGCACAGTCAATACCCATACCAAAAGCAATGGTGCATATAACAATTCGGAGTGGCACCACTTTTGGTCAAGGAGGATATTATACTCCTTCCTCTATACACGCTCCGCCCTCAGATCCATTCACATAACATCAGGTATACATAGGCATGGTGCCCGTAATGTACGTCACTGGTAGCCACATAGTACATACACCATCTGAAATTACTGAATACACATGATCGTCTAGCAAAATGTCCATGTATGATCATGACTTCTCGGCATTTAGAAGGGCCGCACTGCCCTCCAAGGAAAAAACCTAGCAGCACCAAAAACCCTTCAGGAAAAAAGGTTGTTGCCAGGAGAAAAAACCTGTTCCACCATTCGGTCTTGCATTGTACACGAGCTGCATCAGATGACCGTCCATGTCATGTAGCGGTACCCCACCATATTGAAGATTCACCTGCACCCTACCTGTGAAACTTGAGCAAACACATTAATGCACTGCAAATATCAGTAAATACGATATTGAGAAAAAACCCGCCAGTGACGTGCAGGACACCTAGAATGCTTCCTGCTCACTAACCCTCACTTTATATACACAATATCGTTGCGCACGCAAGCACATGGTCATTCAACACATCACTGCACACACATGACCTTTTAGCACATTCCACGAATCCCGCCTCACACTTCTTACTGATCCTTTTTGCTCTCATCACCTGGGGCTCCGCCCACCGTATACCGCAAGGAGCAAATTTTCTGTCTAATTCGTTCCTCAAACGACAGAAAATGTTATCTCCTTCCTCTATACACGCTCCGCCCTCAGATCCATTCACATAACATCAGGTATACATAGGCGTGGTGCCCGTAATGTACGTCACTGGTAGCCACATAGAGGTACCAAAGAACGGGCCTCTACGTACCAACTTGCCTAAACAGGCATCTTTGTTAAACACACACTACTGCCTCAGCCTCAACAGGCATGGCTCTTTTAAATACATAGCTTCAACAAGCATCCAATTTCCACCCTTACACACCACTTTTGCCTCAACAGGCTTTTTTTTTTTTTTTTTTTTTTTTTTTTACATACCTCTTTTGCCTTAACAGGCATCTGTTACATACATAACCTCGACGGGCATACCGCTTTTGCCTCCTATTGATTTGGCCTTAACGCCAGAACTGCTAACTCCACCGCATTCTTTGATAAAGCACAGCCAACTACTACCCCTATATATCGGTACAATAAACTTCATGCAATTGCCAATAACGAACATGATTAATCACCCGATAAATACATGTAACAACAACACACCAATTAAACGCTGATACCTCTCACTCCGAACCACCACCACTGGCCTCCGGACCGGCTATTTTCGGACAGTAGCGCCTAAGATGTCCCATTTCGCCACAACCAAAGCATGGACCCACCGGTCGTGGCATCACTGACGCAGTAGTGCTCGCCTTAAGTCCTTGAGATCTGCTCAGTGAACCTCCTCCTGGAAGTAGCCTCCTCCGCTTCACCACCTTCTTCTCCGCCTCCCTCTCCGCACGTGCTATCTTCCTCTCATCCTCCGAATTATTGGCCAATTCGTCTGCCTCGTATTCCGCCACCACTGCCCAGCCCAATTCTGACCGATCCGCCAGCTTTATCATCCTCTGCCTCTCTGCCAGCATTGTTCGCACCTCCTCCAGTTCCCTCCGCAGATCTTCAGTACGCCCTTCCTGATCCAGAAACTGGATTGCGCTGTCGATGTGCTCCAACATCTTCTCCGCGAACGCGTACTGAGATTCGTTGCCCGGCCGCCTGAAAATGTGGGGGCGCTCCTTACGGACTCTCCGTGCTTGGCTCAGGGCCTCCTCCTGGCGTCTGATAAGATCGTTCCGTAATCCTGCGATTTGCTCTTGTAAAAGCCGCAATCCTTCTTCTGCCATCTCGGTCTCGATCGATATTGAGAAAAAACCCGCCAGTGACGTGCAGGACACCTAGAATGCTTCCTGCTCACTAACCCTCACTTTATATACACAATATCGTTGCGCACGCAAGCACATGGTCATTCAACACATCACTGCACACACATGACCTTTTAGCACATTCCACGAATCCCGCCTCACACTTCTTACTGATCCTTTTTGCTCTCATCACCTGGGGCTCCGCCCACCGTATACCGCAAGGAGCAAATTTTCTGTCTAATTCGTTCCTCAAACGACAGAAAATGTTATGACTCCTGGACACACTTGCGAGTAACACTGGTGTACATGTCGACGAAACGAAACATAGCAATATTTGGTGCTCCTGGCGGATCTGTAAACTGTCGTTCCATTGAAGAAAGGAAGAAAAGATACAGCTGTGAGCAATCTTCTACCTTCCTGCAGTAAATGATCACTCGTGGCATTTGACATCTTAAAGATTGTAACTTTTTCTTTAGTGTTGAGACTGTCTCTTCAACGTTTCCCTTATCTCTCACCACATAGGAAATGTTCGGCTTGTCTGGCGAAGCTGATACAATAGTGGAGCATTTCATCCCTAAAATAGAAATAACAGTGTCCCTTGTACTACGAGTTGCAGTGGCTGTCAGTGCCATCATGTGAACATGTGATGGGATCAGGCTTCTAACTCCCCACAATTTTTTGAACTCTTGTATGAAGCTGTCACCCCTAAAGGTAAAGTTTGCAGTTATATACTTAGTACTCAGCATTCTAACTGTACTCACCATTTCGTTACACAATGGACCTCGTCTATTACATAGGCTACCAAATTTCCTTTGTAAATTGGTGTCCTCAGCATTTCTCTCCACTGAGGGAGCATCAGTAGTTCTGGTCCTATATAAAGGATTTTAACTTGGCCTCGGTAGTGATGGTCCTATATAAAGGATTTTAACTTGGCCTCTTAATATCCTCTCCTGCTGGGCACAGTCCTTCATTTCACTGCTTAGATATGCAGCTGGCACCCTTTAGCATTTAGAGCAGCAACCTGCAATTATGTTTGATGATACAGACCAGGGCTAATTCTAAGAGGAGTCTTCTCCCAACAATGGCGCCGCGCATAGGAAGGTGGTTGAGTACTTTGCAAGGTGGAAGGTGAATTCGAAGTGCATGCATGGGGTGTGTTGTCTTGAAGAGTAGAGTTGAAATAGCTATTGCATGATATATACATGCATTTTGTGATAAAAAGCAAAAATAGTAATTCAGATCCTTTGTCTTGCCCCCTTGCTGAAAGAGAAAGCATGGGGCCTCTAACTGCCATTCCCCATGAAGGCATACCATGACCACAAAGGCCACTCTCTTCTCACTCATTTTCCGGTGTAGGGCAAGTACATGTCCCCACTGACATCAAGTTGGAAAACCTCTAGGGGTAACTACGACCAATATCTCAGGCATGGAACAAGGGAGATAGGGTGTAGTTGTATTATCCTGCTGTAACCCAGGGGCATTCAAAGACGCTTCATGCCTATTGGAAAGGACCATATATAGAGGTGAAAAAGTGTATGTGTGTGTGTGTGTGTGTGGGGGGGGGGGCAGATCAATAAGTGGGTGTGACAGTTTATGTGGATGTATTATCATTGCATGATGAACTACTCTGTTGTATGGTGAGTGAGCTAGGGCCATATATGATAGTAAGCGTAAACATGTTGTACCAGTTACTTTAAAATTTTATCTGTATGAATCACTTCAGAAGTGAGGCCGAGGGTGGTGGTACATTTTCCCTCCCTACTGTGAAGATTTATGACAATGGTGTGTATCAGATTAAATGGAGCCTTCCTGCAGTAGGTAGTACAATTTGACGGCCTAAACCATATCTCACCACACATCTGGACAATGAATCTATGCGGATGAGTGTGGTCATTCTAAAAGGGAGGTCACAATCTAGTGGAGCAGGGACGTACCTTAAGAGGTGGATCTGGAGAGACATGATTTAGTACCAGAGCATGTTGAAGAGGACATGTGTTGGCACTCTGGAGGATTTCTCCATCAACAAGTAGGGGCTGGGTGACGCATTAGACATGTGGACATGTCTATGTATGGGGGAGTGATGTAACAACTTGCAATAAACTGATACGCATGTCCAACAAGAGCTGCTACCAGTCTGTGTTTGACTGCTCATGTCGTTCCAGTGATGTATGAAGCATAATGTATCCAGTTACATGTGCATATCGGGTGCATTAACATAGTTTTTTCTTTGGTACGCATGACCATTCATTTAGTAAATGTTGGCCTCATTTGGTGAAGCCATATTGAACGGTATAGACTGTCCCCTTTTGACGCTGACCAAACAGCCTCTTCGGCCCTTGTATGCGCTGTTTCCAATTGTCATCAGTGGAGCAGCTCCTGCACTCTGTAAGAACAGTCCAATGGACAGCTTTTAATGGAACAATGACCTGTATGCATACAACACCTATTGTATGTCCAATGATAAAAGTGGTTTTCACTATTGTAATTCGAATTATGCGACAACAAAAGTAATATAATATTAAGCGCGTGCGCTGTAGAAAAACAAAAGGGTAAAAGAATGACCAGAGGTACATGTAGCTGCTCTCTTCCTATTGACAGCATTGAATCAAGCTAAAGAGAGGGAGCTGGCCAGGCTGCGCGTTGATGGTACAAGGTATAGCGAGGTACAGTCATGATCAACGCGAAGCAATCAGCATCGGTGAACGACAAAGAGCTAGGCACCAGTTAGCGTATTATCTCCCCATAGTTTTATGTTCGACTTATAAGGTAAGTAGTTAGAGCTAGGCCTAGGCCTACTTGTTAAATTGAGCTTGATCAACAGGAAAGCTTATGGACGGAAACAACACCCACCACACAGACTGTACTTTACCATGTATGCCTTTTGTCTCTCGTAAAGAAAAGGTAAGAATCTGAGCTTCTTTGTCACTGTTCTATATGTCGACAGGAAAGTTTATGGACGGAAACAATACCTGCCACACAGACTACCTGTCTCTCGTAAACAAAAGGTAAGAGAATCTGTGCCTCTTTGCCACTGTTCTATATCTTGATTCAGGGGCGGCAGAAGGGGGGGGGGGGGGGGCTGTAACCCCCCCATAATTGTGATACACCTTAATATGAATAGGCGTTAGCGGTGTGGTTCAAGTAATGTGATTCGCTGCCACGCCTGCCAGTATGCCACTCATCGATATAATTTCCTGTCCAATTGCTTCGTTGACTTGTTGTATTACAAGAATTTAATACATTGTGAATATACCGCAATTATAAATTATTCAATAAATTCTGTGAATCGGTTGTGAAAAATGCTCACGATCTGCAAATAGGAGAACCCATGCTGCCCAGATACAGAAAGGTTCCGCGTTGATATGACGATAGATCTCCCCAATTTGTGTTCGGTGATCCTCAATCCTATTACTGTCCAGTATCATTGTCCCGTTCGTAAGGCATCGTAGCATCGGCTAGGTGCTTAAAAAATAAGTTTGAAACAAATATTCACGCATAACAAAAACTATCAGTTTAATCTTTAATCTATTTTCATCCTTAATTAAAAATGGAAATCTGAGTCTTTACGCTGCTCATATCAACTTCAATTTGAATCGTATTGGATATTTTTGGCGATATTAAGCTTCTATAGGCTTTCGTCTAATCAGCTCTAGCTCATTAGCCGTTATTTCCTTCTACGTTATCCCTGACTTTGATCGTAAGCAGCAGTATTATGAACGAACGTTAAACAAAGCCTAAACGGTGGTTCAGCTTTGGAAAAAAAAAGATATATAGCGCTGTTTAGATGAAGGCCTATAGAAGCTTAATATCCCCCAAAATATCCAACATGATGCGAATTGAAGTTTATATGAGCAGTGTAAAGTCATCCTTAATTCAGGATTTCCATCCTAAATTAAGGATTAAAATAGATATAGATCAAAGAGCATATTGAATAGTTTTTAAATCTGTTTTTCTTTTAATTTGTAGCTTATTTATTCCTTTATTCCTAACTGGAGAAATTGGCCTTTAAGTACCGATAAAGCAATGTGTGGAGATTTATGCGGAAATATTGTATAAACTGTGATACACATAATGCCGATATTCAAACGGTCAGGCGGGCAGTACCCTTTTGTTCTCTACAACTGCACGGTTCTGTGACATAAAATAAAGACGAAACTGCTTTTTTTTGACTTCCTAGTTCGATTGCTATAACATGCTTTACCATCCGATCGTCGAGAGTCTTGTTAGAGACGGGTCGCATATTTTTAATGAGAATCATAGTCGGGGTCAAATCCTATATGGAAGTTTCTAGCAAAACTTCCGATATGAAAATTGGCGTATTGTAGGCCTACTCAATGAATGTGCATTTGGGTACACTTTGACATGCATTTATCAATGGATTAAACTAAATTGTTCACACAGTTATTACTAACAATAAGCGTTAGTTATTTTTCCGTGCCGCTTCTCTGCCTCGCCCTCTCCGGCTGTCATAATATAATGCCGGCATGGCTGGTAAGGCCACCTTCCTTGATATGAAGGCTCAGGGACGTCCTCGTCTTCATCATTTGAAGACCGCTGTTGTGCACTAGGAGGAGGGCCGTCCTCCTGGGATCGTGGAGGGTGGGGTCGTATAGGATCAGCAGCCTGGTAAATAGAATCAATGGTGAATATTTCTACATTCATCTATGATTTCTATTACTCACCTATCTTTTTTAGTTAATACTAATATAAGACTTACATCTATCAGTAATGTACATTAATATAACAATTCTATTTATCCATATTTCATGTTTTAGGGCACGAAGTGGTCCACAACAGAATCATTTGTTTTGGACAGCTGTGCATGTGCATGTTGTGCGTATCTAGGTCGCAAAAAGGGTCGTTCTTTATGAACAACAGATGGGATGCCCACTGAGTTCACTAAAGCGCGGGTTTTGATGATCTAACTCATGAACATAATTACACCTAGATTGGCAAGCTCTACTCTGATATCCTCAATGCTTGCTTGGAATATCGCAGCACTAAATGAAGTTTATTATTACTAAGAAGTCTGCATTCCTTCGTGCATTTCCATTTTAGTGGACGTAAATGAACAGCATCTCTGTCCCCATTTCCTCTGTTACAACACTCTACTTTGAAGGTCTACTGGAATTAGCCCAGATAGTTTGGTATGAGCATAAAAGATGTGTCATAGAAATAAGGTTCTGAGCCAACGCAATATCACGAACAGTTTTTAGTAATGAACCTGCATACTGTTTTTGAAGCTGTACAGTCTTAGTAAGTAAAGCGTTCCCACCAATCTTACTTAATGCTAAACGACCAACTCTTGTAAGTGCCAACCAAGGATGGGTCTTGCTAAAGGCAACACTTAACCAATCTACCAATGTGCTATTACTGTGAATAGTTTTAAGATCACCCTTGTACTCTTTTTGTAAATTAAATTATCATTGGGTTCATATAAGGCGTATCTATACAATGGAAAAGCTGTACATATGATTTATTTACTTAGGTATAAACACAAAACATACTATACACATAACCACGTACAGGTTTAAGAACACAGACACCATTGCAGCCGCTCTACACGTATACGCGCGCCAAGCACACACGTTGTGCATTACAACTCACCTTTGGGTGGTAGTCCTTCTTTTGTGGTAGCGTGTTCTCTCCACCTTACGCTTCCCTTCCGGATGCTTCAGATATAGCGCCCTTTTCGCTGAACTTGCAGCAGAAGATTATACATTCCTTTTGGAAACCCGATTGGTCACTGAATTCTGCTGATACTTTTGCCTCTATCTCATCAGAATTCTGTTCATATTGCTGCCTCTTAGAAGCTCAGCTGTATTCAAGGTCTCCTCTGTAGCTGTCATGAACAGACGCCAGCACTTATGCAGTTTCCCCCCACTCTTCAATTATTCAATTTACGGTATATTTACACCAAAAATAAACAAATTGAATAATAGTAACTATACGTAAATGCGACCCTTCAAACCATGTATCTTTACGTATACTATCTCTTTATTACAGCTTTTAAGAGTGCACCTGAAATAAAACACCTTCATCGTATTTCTTTCTGTCAATTTCATCAGACAACCACAAGAAGCACACATTTTATCTTTAGCTACAAGGCCGTTGTTCTTGCACCATGCAATTGCACTTGGCTTGTCTTCCATAGCCTTGAAGAGGTCAGAATACTTGAAATTGTGGAGATCCAGAGTCGGAAACACAGCAGGAGCCCGAGTGGGAATAGGTAACACAGCCATCGTAATTAAAAATGCAGGTGGAAATGACAGGTGGTTTTCAGTATAGGTTTGAACATTAAAAGAAGGCGGTTGCAAACACAGCTGGTGTTCAGTGTAGATTTATACATGGTTTTAACATTTTCAATATGTCTTTCAATATTTCGTGAATTCAATTAATTGAAGGGTGGGGGGAAACTGCATAAGTGCCCTGACGCCGGGATCTGCTCTGTAGCTGTCACGAACAGGCGCCCGCTTTTTTCAGGATCTGCTCTGTAGCTGTCATGAGCAGACACCTGCTTTTGTTCAGGATCAGCTTTGTATGGAACGCGGGAGGACTAACTCGTTTCGATTTTGGAGGTATTCATCTTGTCGTTCAGCTCTCTTTTATTGACGTGAAGGCATTTTGCTAGCCAAAAATGGTGAACAATACTGCGATCAAACAAAATCCCACCTGTTTATAACGCTGCACAATTCTAAATATACGTGATGTCACCATGGGAACGCTTCATATAACACTCATTATGTAATGATTACATAAATCAGTTTCATGCTTTATTCTGTATATCTGATACCTGAAGATGGCCTTCCAGGAGATTCTAAAGCGATTCGTATAATTTGCGCTTTTTAAACAGCTCTATCCCGAATTATTCTCTCCCGAGAAGAAGACGACGACAGAGAAGAATTGGTCTGGGAACAAGAACAAACACGAGCTTTTGTGTTCTCTTAAAGCAAACAGTTTGAAGACTAAAACATAACATAAAAATGACCGTCTTTGTCTTCTGGTTCGATATATCCGTTTCCTGGTACGCGAGTCACATTTTAAAATGATATTCACAACCAGGGTCAATTCCTATAAAGGAACTACTACTGTATTTCCTGATCTTAAACTTGTTTGCTGGTTGTTACACAACTCTGGGTAGGCATTTCATCTAAACAGAAGGAATTCCAAGCGCCTTCAAACTCCTAAGCTATTGTTCGTTACCTTCATTTCTGTCAGTTATCTTAATTCCTTGAGGCCCTGTAATGACGTTATTATAGGGCTAGGAGAGTTGGTCCATGTACTTTCTGATAATTTCCAAACCTTCGTTGAAGTATGCAGATGGCTTTAGAGTAGTCAAATGGAGTAACTGAGAGACCACCCTCTGCTGAATATTTGAACCTGTCAACATCGGTCAGTTTCTTAGTTGTCATCGCTGATTTCAAGGCATCCCAGAGATTTAGCCAGTTAGTTGTTTCACCATCAGATTTCTAAATTGACAGCTTGGGGAGTATCACCTTTGGTGTCTTGATCATAGCTGATTCTGGCTGTACTTGGTCTGGAACATTATGTGGAATTATCAATGGTGTATTAACGGTTGGTGGAGCCACATGTGCCTGCGTTTCACTTGAAGGTGGGGAACTGAACGCCTGTCTCCTTGATGGTTCACTGCATCACACACTGAGGTCTCTACCTCTCAAGTATGTGACAAGCTAGCTTTTTCGGTCTCGGAAATGGCCTGTTCATTGGCAATGACAGTCATCTCCGAATTTGTGATAGATGTCAGCTTCTTTGTTTTCGCGCTTTATTTCTTCTTTGGATTCCTTGTGGTTGAGGATTTCAGCATCCATTTTTTTTTGAATAATATCTCATTTTCTCACGGAGAATAGAGAGGTTGCAGTGTCATCCCGGGAAGAGCGGTGGCCATGTTTTTTGGTGTCTCCAGTTCTGTTACAGAATGTTTCCAATCTGTAACAGATTATTTACAACCTGTAACAGAACTGGGGACACAAAAAAACATGGCCACCGCTCTTCCGGGATGACACTGCAACCTCTCTATTGAGAGAAACTGTCGAAGTGCTAAGTAGTTCGGCTTTTGATAGTTCCCTGAGGTAGTGCCATGCATGATACCAATTGTTGAGGCCTATTGCCCCGTTTGGATCCGTTTTCTTTTTGTAGCGCAGTCTCTTGATCAAGTTGATCGTTGCTTGTTCTGAGTTCGTTCATTGTTATCGACGATCAACTGTATTCTAGACTCCTTTTTCTATTTTGTTGTATCCTACTATATGCTCCATAGGTACAAGCACTATATCTTGGTATATAAGGCCATCCAGCAATACAAACGCTGGCACATAAATACATGACACAATCAGATAACAGGCATGTGCGCATCAGTCCTATATCATGCTATTAATCATTATCCAGACATGACTCTTGTACTTGTGTATTGTGGATGAACTAATATATCGTTTAATTGAAGCCAGATAATAAACCTTCTGGATGTTCAGTTTCAGTAACAATATGTAACTTACACTGTGCAAAATGATGTATTAAAATATATAACAAGAGCTCGCTTGCTTTCAATTTCCTCGTCCCACTCATCAGCTTGGCTATCTGTCACACCTTCCCCAAGGCTTAACCTTCATCTTGATCCCTCTGAGTTTCAAGTTGCCAGTAAGTGGTGGTTGTAAGGGTCAATCCATTATATGTCAATCACTTTTGGCCCTCACATCTTCAGATCTTGATGCAATTTCTCATATTTGTTTGCCTTGATATGGATGTTAATTATGCCAATTATCAACTTATTAACTTTAATGGTTTACGAAATATATCTTCCTGATTTTTTACCAAAAATTGCAACTTGGAGGGCTCACATCTTCGCCACCACAGTGCAGATGCTGGTATATCAGGCATCAAATTGAAGCTCCTTCTCAGCACAACTGAACGATGTAAATCATTTTTCAGGGTGATGAAAGGGTTAAATATGAAACTTGTTTAATGCTTACTTTACAAAAAAGAGGTCACTTGCCATATGATACTCAAGGTTTTTATTTCACCATAGAGTAGTCAGTGATAGTCCCAATGTCAAGAGAGCCATTGGATGATCTAAACTGATGATCTAAACTGTTATGATGATCGAGCTTTTGACTGTCGTCACTTGAGTGGAGATCACACTGAAGTCACGTCATATCTTCTCTATCACAATGACATGGAAGAACCACTCACACATTCACATCTACTAGTTGGTCATCGGTTGTTAAGTTTGCCTGCGCATTGTTGTCACGCTAAAGACATTAATCCAACAAGGGAATCCCATCGATATGCTAATAATTCTAATGGTCAGGAAGTGATTGCAATTGGTAATATTGGTGTACTGCATGTCCATGAACTTCCTAGAACCCTGTGGAGATAGAGCTGTTGATACGAGGTTCAGATGGAGCAGTCAGATTTGCGTTAGTCAGAGTGAACAGTGGAACAAAAGAATCATCCATCAATTCTTTAACGCCAAAAACAACACATCGATCCATTGAAAGTTTGTTCTGACTCAGAAGATGTTAGTGATTCAAGGAAAATAATAGAAACACGAATTTTGGAAGACGTATACAACAGAAGAAGTGCAACTTTCATAACAAGCTTCATTTAAAAAAGCACAACAATGAATATCAAGGAGATAGATTTAGTGACTCACAGTTGACTTATAGTCAACGGGGTGAGAATGAATATTGGAATGATAACGTAACTTAGTAACCGCACGTGATGTATTATATAATTGTTGTAGAGAAGTGCTTTACAACCGCCGCGCGCAACTGTATTGGAGTAGATTATATGATCTATATGAACGCGAACGATTATCTTTTAGTTATAATATTGTTAAAAATGAGTTATCAATGTCAATTATGATAATAGTAATCATTGATCTTGTCATAAACAACTAAATTCTCATCTATAAGTGTTGCTATCAATTAATCTCGAAATGTCATAAACGATCCTGAACTGTTAATGAATGCTTACGTTATTTCTAACGCCGTTGTAAATGTAAGTTGTTACTAGATCTAATCTGCCACAAACTTCTCATCAATGCATTGAGTTATTAACCAACATCAATAAACTAGTGGCTCTTAGTCATATGATGGTATCAAATAACTCTTTTAATTACTACGCATTGATTAATATTACATGTATATGCATGACTGAATGAATAAATACGTAGAATAAATCAGTTTAATAACAGAATTTCAATTTTAAATTAATAAAATATCACATAACCACAGGTTCTCGCGCATTCAGATTCAGTTAGTTATTGGTTTTTAGTACAATTGTTATGCCCTCATTGGTTTTATCTCGTAACAAGTACTTGCATGACTTAACAATAATGATATAACAAGAGTGCTTATCATGGTGCCTTCAATCATATCCCCGTATGGTTTAAATAAAATAAAAACTTTGAAGATTGAAAGTACAATAACCAGTTATTTGCATATCCAAATTTAGCAGTACTTTCGCTTTTTGTGTGTATAATTATTGTCTTGTCAAGACAAAATCATATAACCTAATATGTACTTTATTTAGCTATGAAAACAACTGTCAAGAGAAATAAAAAGATAAACCATTACTTCCTATTCTTTGCAAGTCAAAGTTTAAATTAATTGCGGTGATTGGATCCATAAGAGATCATCATAACAATAAATTAGACGTATTCAACGATATTATTAAAACCATAACGCAACCATATCAGTGTATGTTTGATAATGGAGTGATTACAATTATGTAGTTTCGCAAGTGATACTTAAACTGTTTATCACCTAGCGGTATTATGGAAAGTAAGCGCAAGTATACATAATACACGCAATGTGACTGCATTAAAATATCAATAACTTCATCAATAGAACCGTCGCCTTGCATATGATCTCATCCATGCTGCATGCTCATCATACATACAGTACATCAATGAACTATGTCTTAAACCATCAGGAACTACGATAGTACTTCCTATTTAGAACTTAACTCTGGTTGTGAAATCATTTTACTAACGTCACCCGCGTATAACTCGCGTTCAGAATAGTGTTGCTCTTTATAGCTATCAAACCAGAAGGCAGAACCGTCATAATCATGTTTTATTCTTTATCCTTGGGTGCGAGTATATATTGGCGCCGATGGTGCTTGAAAGGATCGCAACAGTATCGACTCCAGTAACTGCTCATGTCTATATATTATCTCTGTGGCTGTACACTGTAATTAATGCGTTCGCACAAGTTTGTCTCTATTTAACGCTCAACGATTCGTAACTACAGTTACAAAAAAAACTTCTGAGTCATGGTAAACTAATAAACCACAATTTGGATAGCCGTGGTAAGACGGTTACGTAATACTACTCCCCACTACGTAAACACCACTTACTTCAGATTAGAGCTAAATCAACCAAGTTGAAAAAAAAATGGCGACTTCAGGTTTTAGCTGCGCATGGTGCCCAGAGGTTACTGATACTCAAACTTTTTATTTTTGGGACCATCAATGACTACTCTATGGTGAAATAAAAACCTTGAGTATCATATGGCAAGTGACCTCTTTTTTGTAAAGTAAACATTAAACAAGTTTCATATTTAACCCTTTCATCACCCTGAAAAACGATTTACATCGTTCAGTTGTGCTGAAAAGGAGCTTCAATTTGATGCCTGATATACCAGCATCTGCACTGTGGTGGCAAAGATTTGAGCGTAAAAATCAATTATTCAGGAAGATATATTTCATAAATCATTAAAGTTAATAAGTTGATAATTGGCATAATTAACATCCATATCAAGGCAAACAAATATGAGAAATTGCATCAAGTCCTGAAGATGTGAGGGCCAAAAGTGATTGACATATAATGGATTGACCCGTAAGTCAAGGTCAGCTCTGTCCCCAATGCATGTCCCATTCTTTGGACCATCATGCTCTGTCATGTAAAGATGGCTCCGATGTGGGTTCCCGCCACAACAGAATCCAAGACACTCTTTTTGAGTTCTGTCAACATGCTTGCTTGGTGCACAGCTCGAAGCTGGAAGCAGCCTGAGTCATGAAGCTCGACAAACGCGTCCTGCCAGTATCCGTATCCCTAACTGGGAGTTGGGAAAGCCTGCTGCAATTGATCTTTGTGTCACATTCCCGCTTAATTCCGAAACCCTCCAAGTAGTGTGTGGGATACCGAGTTCAGCATCAATGCAGGCAGAACAGAGGAAGCACCACAGTAATGATGCAAAATGTGGAGAGTTAGGTTGGGTTTGTATCCCTCTGGTGGTAGAGTCCTTTGGAAGTTGAGGACCAGAAGCTCAATGTAGTCTTTCCAGACTTGCTGGAAGACTAGTCACTAGACTGGGTCAGCCTAAGTCCATCACAACCAACCAGATCTATGGCTGATTGAACTTGACCCTGATAAGAGCCAACTCCAGGGTCATTCTGTCTAGAGTATGTCTTTAATTTTGTGGTGTATGTTTAGTCTTTAATCTGCGTGAAATGATCCTGAATATACTGGATCGGTAAAATCCTGAATTCTGGATAATGAGTTCTTACAACCATTGCACTGAAAATTAAAATCATTAAAACATAGAACATGTTTGTTTCACCAATGGTGCGCACATTCTATAGCATAGAATAATTTTAATAATCTACAATGCTGCCCAAACTTCAAGGATGCATAAGCATGTTTCATTGCTCTCGCTTTCATAAATTAAATGATTAGCAATTTATAGTTTGTAATGCTTACAAATAGCATTGAACATATCAATTTTACTCCTTTTCACTACTTATTGGTGGTAGCACCTCCAGACTATGGGTAGAAGTTGTATTTTTATTGAACTTGTACACAAAATAATAGAAATGCGTAATTTATGATCTTCTACATCGCTCTCAACGACAGAAATGTGTTTTTATATTTATTTTGCAGAGACTAACCATCATACCACCCGCTTTGACTCGCTTCGCTTAGTCCGCCTTGAGTTAATTCAATGCTTGTACATGTACCTCCTGTGTCCCATATTCTTGAATTTGCTTATGTGGCTCTCCTTACAGATCTTTATAACAGTTTCTTATCTTGAAAGTATGCTTCCTGCTCTTTCCTCAACTTTATACCTGACTTTGAGGTAACCGCGGCATTATTTGCGAACAAAAAAAAGGAAACTAAGCCTAAACATTGTTTTTTCTAAAAGAAATAAAAATTTGAACTAAAATGGATAGCGTTGTATAGATGAAAGCCTACAGAAGCTAAATAGCAAAAAAAATCATCAATACCGTTCAAATTGATGTCGATGCGAGCAGCGTAAAGTCATCCTTAATTTCCATCCTGAATTAAGGATAAAAATAGATTAAAGGTTAAGTTGTACATGTGACCTCTTAAGAAAATTATCAAGTAAAATAATAATAATAATTTAATTATTGATATAGAGTAATTACCCGCGAAATCTGTGGTCAAGGGCTGCCAGGATCCTTTTTTGAAAAACCATGGGGGTCTGCTACCGCTAGATTGGGCGCTTCAAAGTTGGGGGGGATTGTTCTGGGTAGGGGATATAGATGAGTAGTGTTTGATATGGTACATTGAAATAATAAGATTGATATTAAACACAATGTATTGTAAAAATATAAATACTTCGTAATCTGATTATTATTATTTTTTCTTTTTCCTATTATTCATGCATTATAGTATAAAGGTTAAAAAATAAATAAATAATACATATTCATAACCACACACAATACAAACAATTATATAATAATAATAATATATTGCTGACCAAGCACATCTGCAAATTTGGATTCCACAGAAATGAGCTTAGACTTATTTGATACTGTTTCTATATTAACACAAAGTCATCTCCCCGTTACATAAGTCATCTCCTCGCCACATATCATGCTATGCTATGAATACATACTTGTATGTATTGACAGTGATCTTCTGCTAGAGTCCCTAGCTGGGTCAACTAAGAAGGAAAATATTATAATTGCTGTATAATATATACCTGGACCGGCAATATTTTCTCCATTTGAATCCTGCAAACCATTGTAGTGTCCAGTTTGCTTAGACTCTGTGGTGTAAAAGTGGTGTATTTAAAACTCATGTGTGTCCTTGCGCTGACCTTGTACATCTTCATATGTGTGCTTGGATTTCTTAAAATTAACCTTTGGCTGACCTTGTACATCTGCATATGTGTGTTTGGATTTCTTAAAATTAACCTTTGTTTCAGCATACAATAAAATTAACCTCCGTCACATATCATGCTATGGATACATTCGTTGAGAGAGTGTCTACTGACGATAATGATCTTCTGCTAGAGTCCCTAGCTGGGTCAACTTAGGAGAAAATATTATAAATTGCTACGTACAGCGTATGTACCTGGACCTGCAATGTTTTCTTCATCTGAATCCTGCATAAGTGGCAAATTTGAGTTGTATAAGTACGATCCGATGTATACTGACTGACCTCTATATCTGATGGAATATATGCGCCAATAACTACTCGCTTGCACCCTCCCATTTCTTACATGCATCCACCAAGGCTCCAGGGTTTACCATCTTGCAAAGGCAGGTTTTCCATTGCCGATGACTAGGCTGCACTCGGTGAGTTCGACTTTTTTCGAACCCAAAATTGGAACCAGTGCCTTGCGCAATGTGGTTACATAGTCATCTTTGTTCCAGAAAATTGCAAACTTTACAGCAGATGTGCAACTCTTGTAGCCATTGGCCCGCTTCTGTTTGCCCTTCAAGCGAACAGACAATTTCAGTACATGTAAAATATATTCGTGGATCAGAGCTGTACCCAAACAAAAATTCCTATAATCTTTATTTAAGAATCTTAATGAGTTAAGAATATGCAAGAAATTGGGACCAAGATCTTATTAAGAATCCCGTAGGATCTGATAAGAACCCTATAAGTTTCTTTACAGAATCTTGATGCTATCTTAAAGGAACCTGTAAATTTAATAAAGGGTTCTTATAAGATGCTTTCAGTTATTTTATTCCTATAGGAATCTTGTAAGATGCAAGAAATTGGGACCAAGACCTTATTAAGAATCCTGTAGGATCTGACAAGAACCTTATTGGTTTCTTTACAGAATCTTGAAGTTATCTTAAAGGAACTTGTAAATTTCTTAAAGGATTCTTATAAGGTTATTCCTGTAGGAATCTTGTAAGATGCAAGAAATTGGGACCAAAATCTTATTAAGAATCCTGTAGGATCCGATAAGAACCTTATAAGTTTCTTTACAGCTATCTTAAAGGAACTTGTAGATTTCTTAAACGATTCTTATAAGATCCTTTCAGTTATTCCTATGGGAATCTTGTAAGATGCAAGAAATTGGGACCAAGCTCTTATTAAGAATCCTGTAGGATCCGATAAGAACCTATAAGTTTCTTTACAGAATCTTGAAGCTTTCTTAAAGGAACTTGTAGATTTCTTAAAGGATTCTTATATGATCCTTTCAGTTATTCCTATGGATATCTTGTAAGATGTAAGAAATTGGGACCAAGGTCTTATTAAGAATTCCGTAGGATCTGATAAGAACCTTATAAGTTTCTTTACAGAACCTTGAATTTATCTTTATAGAACTTGTAGATTTCTTAAAGGATTCTTACAAGATCCTTTCACTTATTCCTATAGAAATCTTGTAAGATGCAAGAAATTAATAGCATCTTAAAAGATCTTGGAGATTTCTTTGATGGATTCTTACAGGATCCTGTGATGAATTCCTATAAGTTTGTTTTAGGAATTCTAGCAGATTAATTGGTATCAAGCTCTTAATAGAAATCTGAAAGGAGTATTGTAAGTACATTTGTACAGATTCTTAAAGGTTTCTTAATGGATTCTTACCTACATATATATTTCAAAAAATACACCGGCAACAAAATAATACATGCAATCGAACAGATTTTTTTTCAACAAGGATGTTGACATTTCCTCATCAGAAAGAAAGGCCTTGCATAAACCTTCTACCATATTTGGAAGGGTCAGAAGCTGGAATGGTCAGCAGATTCAGAAATACATTCAACCATGTTTAAAATTTATGCACACTTATAGTTGTAAAATGCTTCACATCCTCAGCATTACTCATTAAGGGAGGACCAAGACTAGAATGTGCAGTGATGGTGGGCTAAACATAGAGAGCAGAAAATGTAACCACTCAGGTAATTTATAATTAGCATAACCTTTGGTATCATTTGCTGATCATTTGCTGATTGCCACATCTGCTTCAGCTCTAGTAAAGTGGAATTGATGGATGTCCCCATCCTCCCTTTGCCGCTTCAGAGGCACTGGCTTTATAGGTATTTCATCTAAGTATGGATTAATTAAATAACATTCTGCAATTTCCCATTATTATTTATAAAATGTACCTTCTATTTTTAAGATAGCACCATATTTTTGCCCTTCTTTTTTCGAATTCTAGGTCTTGATTGGCTTCCATCCTCATCTTCAAGAAGTGATGATTTCATAACAGCTTGTTTGTTTGTAACTCTTCACAGTACACCATTCTGTTCAAACAGTATTATTTTAACTGTATGCATAATAGCAAAACAATTTAATGATCTGGATGAAGAATTGTATATAAATCATTCGTCCATTAACACAGACAGACAACTATTAGATGAGACACAGTATCAGCTGCTTGTGATAGTCTACATGTAAGGAAGTACTCTAAAAACCACTAATTGCATTTATAGAATTAAACACAGCTGCTCCACAAACATGTTGATGTACGACCCTGAGGAGTTAATTTGCGTCATGAAAGTTACACTCAAAGCCCCAGAATATAGTTAAACAACTCACAAACATAGAACTCACTTATTCCATCCGGTATCGGGTTCTCCGCGTTGTCCAAGTGCTTTAACGGAATTTTCTTGGCCCTTTGACGACATCTACTTGAGGAACTTTGATGAATTAGTAAAATAACTGAAGTTGTGAATAATTTCAATTACATTAATTTCAATTAAGATTCCAGTTTTGTTCTTACGAGGAATTTTACAAGACTCTTATAATATTCTTATAAGATTCCAGTTTTTTTCTTATGAAAAACCTTATAAGACTCTTGCAAGAATCCTACAGTGTCTATTGTTAGATTACAGTTTTTTTTATGAGGAATCTTACTAGACTCTTACAAGAATCCTACAGTGTCTATTCTTATAAGATACCATTTAAATTCTTACGAGGAATATTAAAAGACTCTTAAAAGAATTCTAGTGTCTATTCTTATAAGATTCCATTTTTATTTAACGAGGAATCTTACAAGATCCTTAAGGACAATAATCCTAGTGTCTATTCTTATAAGATTCCATTTTTATTCTTACGAGGAATCTTACAAGAATCTTACAGTGTCTATTCTTATAAGATTCCATTTTTATTTTATGAGGAATCTTACAAGACTCTTACAAAAATCCTACAGTGTCTATTCTTATAAGATTCCATTTTTATTCTTACGAGGAATCTTACAAGACTCTTACAAGAATCCTACGATGTCTATTCTTATCAGATTCCATTTTTATTCTTAGGAGGATTCTT
Organism: Eunapius fragilis; assembly: GCA_963681505.1. Lineage (NCBI taxonomy): Eukaryota > Metazoa > Porifera > Demospongiae > Spongillida > Spongillidae > Eunapius > Eunapius fragilis. The sequence continues at coordinate 3,592,737 of OY811991.1, forward strand.
ACAAGACTCTTACAAAAATCCTACAGTGTCTATTCTTATAAGATTCCATTTTTATTCTTAGGAGGAATCTTCCAAGACTCTTACAAGAATCCTACAGTGTCTATTTCATTTTTATTCTTACGAGGCATCTTACAAGATGCTTACAAGAAACCTTCAGTGTCTATTTTTGTAAGATTCCAGCTAGGTTCTAAAGAAAAATCTTACAGGAATCTTATATGGCTTTAGAATCTTAGATTGCTTACACTTTCTTACACTTTTTCTTATAAGAACCGAACTTCTTATAAAATTCTTACGAATTCTTAATAGGTATTTCTGGTAGGGTATTATGTTACACACCATGCCAGGCTACTGATGCATGCGTCTGGCCTTACCCCAAACATCTTTTCTTGTTTGGTGGTTTTGCTATCGTTTTTCTTTGGCCTTGACTCAGCTATGCTAATTTAATAATCAGAAAGTAGTATTTCTTATATTTACAAGTGGTAAGTAGGCTTTGTTGGCTGTCTTTGCCATCCATATTCTGCAATGCTTTTTGTATTTTTCCGAGATACGATCCACGAGAAATTTCTGGAGTTGCTTTGCACTCCTCTTCAGAAGAACTCGCGCTCAACGGCATGCTATTATTATGGAAACATATATATTAAATATAACTTATGAATTGTAGCACGCAACAGCGTTTTTCTATGCCAAAGATTGTGTATACATCAATATTTGACTGCGTTCTAGGTTACAATTCCTGGTCATAACTGCAGCGAGGATGAAGGTTGTTATCATTGAGATGCAGCATTAAGTAAATGCGTCAGTAATATATGAGCAGAAATTGATAAAAGTGGTATCAATAGCGTGCATCATACATTGCGAATAGCTCAATAATATTTAATGTGCATCATTATTACAGAATGTATTTGAAAGGATAGGACTGCAATTAAATATCAATGGAAATATATATATCCATTATGATAAATCGAGGACAATATCGTAGTGACAACAATGAATATCTACCACATGAGTATTTAGTAGTTTGTACCTTTGGATGACTAGATCAGTGATTACACATGATGCATCTCAAAGTACGTTTACATAACCACAGGTTCTGGCTCATAATAATCCATTATTTGTTACTCTTTGTTATTTTGAATATGTACCGCTTTTAATAATAAATAAATAGAGGAAACAAAGAAAAACATTCTCTAACAAGATAGTTGGTGGGATATAGGAATTGAATACATGTAGCCTGCAAATAAAAAATAACATGCACTGTGGAATATCCATTACTACTCGTAGTTTTTGAAATGCTTACATTTTGACTACTAGTGGCAAATTTCCGGAGTAAGTTCCTTCTGTATATCAATCAAACATGTTGCATTTGGCCATCATCATGTGTTCATGCACAAAATTGCACCTTGCCAGTATTGGTTTTGGCAGCCGTTGCTCTACCTAGACATATACCAGCAGTAAAACCATTTGTGAAATATCTGACACTAGATCAAAAATACCTTTGCCAATATCCTCTATATCGCAATATAAATAATTGCTAGATGAAATGATAAAACAATACCACAATATTTAAAAAATTTATAGTCGAGGCTTAGATATTTCAAGGCTGCGTTGATTTGATGGCGATACAGAAATACAGTCCTATCATTCACGGGATATCGTATATCGATTGATGAATTCTATCTCCCTAATATGTGGCATTAAAACCAGCGGAAAAGAATATATATGGCGTTAATGCCTAAAGCAGGCGAACGGGCTCTCGGTGCATGTGCTTATTAACCACTTGTTTCCTTCACTGCAAGCAGTTCTGTTGATAGATCACGTGGGCGGTCCAAAATATCTTACGTATGCACCTGTAATCTTAATTAGCTGAATGAATGCTTTAACTGCTTTCTGCAGTATTTGAAGTAATGGAGGACGTAGAAATTTAATTTTATGTTGTGTTATGTGGCAATTATCTGTTTATTCTTGTCAACGAAAAAAGAAAAAAGATGGGAGAAACAACATGCATGACATTTTTTTAAAAACATTTAATTTTCCTTCAAAAAGACAGCACCCTACACGACGTCACCACCTTGAAGTAAGTTCTGAAGTCGAAGACTAGAACCGGTGATAAATATGCTACTGCACAATCTGGATTAGTTGATATACGACGATGGGGAGATAATCCGATGGACCCCGGGCCTTGAACACGGTAACTCGAGCATGATAGCTCTCGTCGTAACCCACTATGCCAGACAGCACTAGCTTGCAATGATGCGTCTGGAAGGTATACTTCAACAACTTTACCTCTAAATTTAATGGTATATAAAAGAGAGAAATAAAAACACTATTCTTGTGGAATTGAACTACCTAGTTGAGACCATTCTACTCGACCACCATGTTTAGTATATAAATATTACCTCAATCATTTGTAATAGGTTAATAGCGGCAGGAATAATATTGCGATATTGTCTTTTACCGATACGCTCTATATTGCAATATTAATGATTGCTAGACGAATATGATTTAAAAATATCATGATACAATATTTTAAAAACTTATAGTTGAGGCATAGATATTTCGAGGCTGCATTGTTTTGACGGCGATAAATGAACCAACACATAAACAGTCCAATCATTCATGGATATTGTATATCGATTGGTGAATTCTATCTACCTAATATGTGGCATTAAAACCAGTGGAAAAGAAGGTACGTTACTCAGCAAATCCATTTTTCAGTACATGGTATAAATGCAAATTGGGTAATTGCAACTGCCCCCCCCCCCCCCACCCCCACCTCCAAGGTCCAAAAAAACACTTATGAAAAAAGGTACATGCGTTTGTGATTATCGTTAAAATACTATTTTGATAGCGGCTGGGCACCGGGTGGATAATTTATGATATGCGAAAATTTTTAGTCATACCTTACAATGTTTTCAACTATTCGTAGAGCTAATTAATGTTTTGTATTGCCTGTATCTCCTATTATACTTGGCTCCCACTTATATCATTAGAACATCAATTGTGTTCTATAATGTGACCTATGGGGGGGGGGGGGGGGGGGGGGGGGGGGGGCTGGGCCCCCCCCCCCCCCTTTGACTACGACCTTGCATTACACACACATTAGGACTGTGCCACACATCGCTCCCTGCCGGCCAATTGAGGACCATATGGGACGTTATAATGGCCTTTTCTATTATTTTAAAACCACTATAATATAGCTCATAAGTGGCAGAAGGTAAAGAAACCTGGAAGGGGAGGGGGGGAGTGTGACGACAAACTGAACAGTGGCATGGTACAGGTGGTGTAATCGATGCAGAAGCTGCATTAGCAACTGTAACTATGCTGAGGCAAGTCATATGTGTGGCATGCATTTTATAGGTATAGTGAAAACAGCTACAACAGTTTCTCATGGATCATTTCAAGCACCATGAAGGGAGATCAACACATTCCAATGAGCATTCATACATTGCATGTGGATGGAGTGATTCCACCAGTAAGCATTTCATATCTACCCACAATACCACACTAGAAGGCAATCTTCATGCCAAACGGCATTGGCTTTGACTCCGATGACGTCAGTGGCACGGAGGTGTGCATTCACTATAAAGAGGCCCAAGGTAGTGGAGGAGTCTGCAAAGGTAGGGATGACCATAACCATGCACGACAGGCAGGTCTTTTGTTAGAAACTGCTTGGAATTCTCAGCGATGGGACCACAGGTTGCTGTCAACCTTACTGGGAAAAATATAGACTGATGCATACCATGCCTTTCATCCTCAAGGTAAGAATTGGTCACATGCTGTCAGCACTTTACTGAGGGTATTGTAGAGGCACTCCTGGCATTTGAAAGTGGTTCAAAAACGAGGTTAAAAACTACATTGGCGAAACATGCAAGTGATGATATCGATAACTGAGACGTGAAAGGTCTATAGACCACATGATTAAATGCATTACCACAGTATGCTGGAAAAAAATACGCGCTTTGAGAAGCAATTTGTTCATCACTTGCAAGCTACTACTGCACTGTACGCTCTAATATACATGTATAGAACAGGGCAAAATAGTGCTTGTGGTCTAGCCTCAAAAAAGGCAGTGAATGCTTTGTAAAACATACAACTGGGACTTTCCTGAGTGCAGTATACAATCTGCTAATCTTGCACGCTGTTGGTACTGCCAATAACCCCTTCACCTGTTCTAAAAAGACCAATGCTCATTTCCTTTACTGTGATTGCTTCTGCATAATTTTATTTTTAACCTATCATTATATTACCGAAAAGGTATGCACATGCATTTCTAGTTACGGAGATGCCATTGTTTAAACACAAGCCCTTTTTCTGATGAGGTACATGTAAAGGGGGACTTAGAAAAGACAGACACATTTACATATATATAATCTCAGGAGTAGGTATAACGTTTGTGTATTCAAGAAATAAAAAGCCAACCCAATTGATAGGATCACGAACAGTTTATTTTACTTCCAGGTGAATAAAATTATTTTCAACATACCTTAATTGGACTATGAATGTTTATAATGTTCCGTCACACATTTCAATGGATATTGGATTACACGTGTAGTACAAACCCGACATTGTAGACTTTCAAACTATTGCTAAAACGTTACATCCACCTTTATGGCATAATAAAGGAGGAGGACCCTTAAACATGTAGTTTATAACCCTTAGACCTGTTCCTCATTGCCACAGTAATCCGTGCAAAAATTCCACTTTCGATTCACAAGGCTAAATCCACTTGTTTCTCCATTGCATTAGACACAACGTCTAAAAGCTCGTTCATTTGGACGCGCTTCCGAATACAAGTTTCTAAACGATTTTTACCATCATAATTTACTTTTTCTATCTAAAATTACAATCCTTACTCAAGCCAGTTTCTTCATCGCTCCTCAAAAGAGCTGCGCAAATTTAATCATATTCATGTGAAACGATGATGAAACATGGGAAGGGATATAGCGTTTCCAATCCTGTTCCGTAAGGACTGAAAAATCTATAGATCTTAACTCTCAATATTGCGACGAATGGGCGATGGATGTATTATTTGAATGGATTATGGGGTTCGACTATTTCGACTAGACTGGTACTCGTTAGCTAGGTCAACTATTTGTCCTGCTTCCAAATCCACTCTCCTATTGCACCCATCTCTCCATCCCATACCGCTCAAAAATTGCTACACAAGGCTAACACAAGCTTTTCAACTTTCAGAAGTTCATGGCAGTGCCTAGCTGATTCGTGATAATTATTTACTTTATTAAAATTAATCACTGCAATTAGGTTGGTTGATATGTTTAACCAAAATCTGGTTTGACATCTGCACTTCGCGGTGTAAATGGTTTACATTCTTTAAATTGTTTTTTTGAAGTTTGAACCGCCACCCCAGTATTACTCAGGTGGGTGGGATACAAACCTGTACTTTCGTTACTAGCGTATTGACCAGGTCTTTATTCGTGTAGACAAAATGATAATTCATATAGTCATTTAGATGTTTACAGCTAATATATTGTAAGAGATTTTAAAATTTACTCTTCCTCTGAACATGGCTTCTGTTTGTTCTGTCAGTATGGAAGACCTTTGTAACAATAATGCAGAAGAGTGAATTGGTACAATGTTTCAAAGCTGTAAACATCTCAATGACTATATGAATAATCATTTTGTGTACATGCAAAAGGACCTGGTTAATACGCTAAGGTATTGGCTAACGAAAGTACATAACTGAAAGTTCATATCCCACCCACCTGAGTCTTCCTAATTATGACTGGGGTGGTTCAAACTTCAAACAAACTTACAATAAAAGAGAGTGAACAATTAGTTGGTTTACACTGTGTAGTGCGACGTCAAGCCATATTTTGGTTTAACATCTTAATTGCAGCGATATAATAAGGCAAATCATTATCTCAAATCAACTAGGCACTGCCATGAACTTCTGAAAGTAGGCTAGTTTGTGTTAGCCTTGTTCTGAGTATGAGATGGAGAGATGGGGGGCAATTGAAGAGTGGATTTGGAATCAGGACGAATAGTTGACCTAGCAGATGGGTACCAATTATCAACCCCATAACCCTAATAATCCATTGTATGCATAGCCCATTCGTCGCAGTTACCCCGCAGCAGGCTCTAGGTCGAAAACAGGACAAGTAGAAAGGGATCGTAGCTGCAAGTGCAGCCATATTTCCTCTCATGCATGGGTAGGAAGTGATCAAGTGTAGAGCAGCTAGCTGCAGCTCTTTTCTTTTTCCTTTCTCGCTGTTCTCGACGACCCATTTTCGGATCAAAAACCTTAATGCCGCCATTTGTAGTATACGTTCAACTGTGAAACATAAATACTAAGAGCCACTATTTTATTAACATTGATTAATAACTCATTTATAACTAAATGTAGTCAATGCATAGATGACAACATGGAAAGATTACGCCATTAACCATGCGTGATATACTTTTACAGTGGTATGTTATATGACTTAAATTATTCATCTGTTATAACCATGAGACCTTTATGATAAATAGATTAATATCATATTATTGATAGCTACACAAATAGATCACTTCAAATATCTACCACATGAGTATTTAGCATTTTGTACCATTGGATGGCTAGATCAATGATTACTCGTGATGCACCTCAATATACGTGTCACAATAGAGGCCTATTCATTAAGTTATTGGTTATCGTAATTAGCATTCATTGAGTTTATCTCCTATAAAGCACTTGCGTGAGTGCTTATGATGGTGCCTGTAATCAAATCCCTCTAAGGCATAAAGAAACACTTAGAATATTAAAAGTACGGTACCAATTAAATCGTTAATAGATTATACAAACAACAGAAGTTTTGCGCATGCAGTATTGTCATGTCTAGATAGTAGTATCTCTTATTACTATAACATGAATTTATGAGCTACGAACAATGCTGAACACTACTGTCAGGAAATGCACGAATTACGACAATGAAGAAATCACGGTGATTATAAACCATGACTTTTGGTCTTGGTATGATAGCAAATTAATTTAATTGCATCAGTCAGGTAATTAGATCCATTAGAGATCCATCACGATTTATTTTACTGTGTATAATAATATATATGAGCATATAAGAAAAAAACATGCTAAATAATCTACTCAAGTCAACGAAATTTATATAAAAATCAAACTCAAGCAAGATTAAATACAAAAAAACATCACCTACAATGCAAACACAAGCCCACTACCCCCTTACAACAAATTCAACTGTAAACCACAGCAGAATAAATTGTGATGACCTCTCATGGATCTTATTACCCATTACATGATGACCAATGCAATTGAATTGATTTGCTATGCACGCTTTGTGCTTACCTCTTAACAAAGCACAGCAAGTAATGGTTTATAATCTCCTTTCTCCGTTGTTGTAATTGGTGCATTTCCTTACAGTTGTGTTGAGCATTGTTCTTATTTCATAAATACATATTACATCGTAATAAGATTAATGATTACTATCTTGTCAAGACCATACTGCTGCAGTGTTTTGTATTGAGAACACACCATGCGCTTAACTACTGTTCGGTTTCGATAGGCTATTAATGATTTAACTGGTATCGTACTTTGAATATTCAAAGCGTGTTTGTTTAAGCCTTAGTGGGATTTGATAACAAGCACCACATAAGCATTGTTAAAATGAGCAAGTGCCTGGTAGGAGATAAGCCCTATGAGTGCATAATAATTAACTAATAACTAAATGAATGCGCCTCTATTGTGCCAGAACCTGTGGTTACGTACATTGTTGAGGTGCATTGTGAGTGATCAATCATTGATCTAGTCATCCAAAGTTACAAAGTACTCATGTGGTGGATTTTTGAATTTAGCTATCAATTATACGAAATAAGTCTCGATTTATAAAAACGGATCTTATGGATATAACTGTGAATAAATGTTTAGTTATAAATTAGTTATAAATTAGTTATTAATCAATGTCGATAAAATAGTGGACTCCTGAGTATTGATGATGATTTCATGTATGCTGAAATCTATGCATTGACAATAGATATATGGCTATAGCGATTTTTTTGATTAGCACAAAGCATAAGACCACAGTTCTATTAAGATAGGCTATTATTAATTATCGTTGACCTTCGATAAAACTCTTTCTGAACTGTAGTCTTGTCTGCATTGTGCTGATCAAAAATAGAAAGCTTAGAAAATAATGATATAGCGCGGATTTCATAAAAGCAAGCTGAGAAATGATTATCTATGCATACCACCATCTATCCATAACTACATCCATTGATGGGATGTGATTGTTGTCTTTAATTGCCAATATCATATGAAATGTCGTCACAAATGCATTGTGCTCATCTAAGAAAGCTTAGTATGTGAACATCACATTTATCATGTGCAATCATCTACTCGATCTTATAACGTAATAATAATATGGTTTAATGTTATCGATAAGGTTTAATAGCCTATCAAAATAAAACTGGTCATTAATGCATGCATTTTGAGCATATATAAAACAACGAATGTTCATCACGGTCATTCGAGAGGGGTTTCTTCTAAAACAACATGCCCTGAGATGGTTCATAATTTCTAAATAGCCTATGCGGTAGATGCATTGCGGTTATCTGATAAATGCAAGCATAGTGAATGTGCATCAAACGACGTTGATAATAACAGTTGGTTGTGCAGTGATGCTTAATTCATAGAACGAAGAAGACCAACAGTGGCGGTATTATGATAAGCAAGCGCGCGATGATTGATCCTTGTTAATGATGAACATGATATATCATACATGCAATGTGATGGTTTAAAGAGATTATTACTGTCAACATCTACATAAATAGAACCGTTACTTGCATGTGGTTACATAAATGCTAGCGTGCTAATCATACATCAATAAACTACCTCTTACACCAATTTATTTTCCAAGCTTATACTAATTAGATAAATGATATTGGCATGGCTAACGATAAAAAATAAATATAAATATTCTCAGCAGCGATTCATTTGTTTTTGTCCCGCAGGAAACTTTGCCCAGGACTTCAATGCTGACTACCTCGCCGAAAATGCCACTACCGATGACGGAACAGACTATTTGGGGCTGAATCTGTACGACAAGGGCAAGACTTCCTTTTTCCTTTCATCATGGTCATTCGAGGTTTCATCTGAATCAACATGCACTGAAATAGTTCATAATTTCTAAATAGCCTATTATGTGGTAGATGCATTGCGGCTATCTGTGAATGTGCATCAAATGACACGGACATAACAGGATCGATCCCTCATGATGGGATCCCCATAATCTGATATGGTTATTGATAATTATAAATAGCTAATCTCAATAGAATGTACAAAAAAACGTAAGCATAGTGAGTCTCCATCATGAGTTTATAATGATCTATTGATATTAACATGTTGGGACGATGCACTGATGTGGTTTGCAGCCGTAATTAAGTGTTTAACAGCCTACCTAAATTGAACCAAGGTCTTGAAAGCATTGCGCTTATCTTTCTCTTAACAGAAAGCATGCTGATGATCAAAATATGTTAACATGCAGTGGTTAATGTAGTTATTAATATCAAATGCGAATAGACGTGACACTGTAGGCTTTATGCTTCTTACATATATACAGCTATGTGAATTAGCAAAATGGTTCACCGTGATCACACATGAGCAAATTAATCTGATTAAGTAAATATAACGTTAGTAATAAATGCACAGAAACTTTAAAGTGGTGATTGGTATTAATAGCATGTATAATGTAGCATCCATCATAGATTGTGCTCATTTGATAATAGCAATGAGAATGTGCATCAGCATTACTGCAAGCAGGTTGATTGATCGTGCTGCAGTCCAAATATCTGTCAATGCATGGATTTCAGCATACTGAAACAATTAGAATGTGAAATCATCATAAATACTCAGAGCCACTTTTTACTGACATTCACTAATAACTCATTTATAACTAAATATAATCAATGCATAGATGACAACATGTAGAGATTAGATCCATGCGTGATATACTTTTACTGTGGTGTGTGATATGACATAAACATTCATCAACAGATATCCATGAGATCCTTTATGATATATCGAGATTAATATCGTAGCTACACCAGTAGATGAGTACTTAGTAGTTTGTACCTTGGGATGACTAGATCAAGGATTACTCATAATGCACTTCAATGTACATTTACATAACCGCAGGTTTTGGCACAATAGAGGCGCATTAATTTAGTTATTAGTTATTAGAACAATCGTTATACACTCATTGGGCTTATCTCCTACCAAGCACTTGCATGCATGATTTAACATGATGGTGCCTATAATCAAATCCCACTAAGGCTTAATTAAACAAACACACTTTGAATATTGAAAGTAAGGTAATCAGTTAAATCATTAATAACCTATTCAAACCGAACAGTAGTTTTGCGAATGATTCGAAACGCGTCACGTGATCCATTGAATTGTCAATTGTATTACATAACCAAAAAGTTAAACATTGTTACAGTTTCAGGACCGCACCAATACCGTTCGGTGCTTACATCCTGTAACAATGTTTAACTTTTTGGTTGTGTAGGCGGCGGACCCTTTGAAGCGAACTGTGTTTCGATTAACCCTTTTGTAGCGTACGCTTTTCCCCCATTATTCACTGCTATTCAACACAAAAGTCGTTATCTTAGGCATTTTTCGTACTCCCACTTGTCTTACTTTCCAGGTTAGTGACTATTGTTCATTAAGCATACTCTACGTAGGTACCGTATCTGTCATTTCAGCCTTTTCGGAACATATATCTCAACTTAGAAAAGCTTCCAACCATTCATTTCTATAAGCAAAACATTGCATTATTCCCTCAGTGGACGAACCTATATCTGTTGTAAGGGGCTTCAGCGTGTGGGTACAACTGCTTGGTGAACACACGTAGCGGACCTATCGTGTTTCGGTACACAGTGTGTGAGTTAGACACACACAGCGAAGTCCAATTTTACTCATAATTGTTATGAATGAGTTTGTGTGGAATGCGTACTGTCAAAAGGTAGACCAAAGTTACGCGTTATGTGCAAATGTCTTATAGTTTTGTGGGTTATATTCATTAAACCGTCTTCGAGCCGATATATGTTTCGGTACCTCTTGTGCACGTACAGAAAGGCAAGCTAGATAGCATTTAGACACATCTACGCAGTTACTATGATCAGTTGAAGGGAACGCACGTACATGCATAGTGATTAAAGTTGTATTTAGGGTTTTGATACTTTCGGGCCCTTGGTATCGCCATATAAATTTATTACACCAAATGTGTCACGTGCCGAAACGCGGATTATCTCCGCGTTTCAAATGAATGGTGCAGTGAAGGGTACTACTACTCCATTTACAGTCACATGTATTGTAACTGATGACAAGATGACCAGTCACCAATGGCATATGCGTATAGGAAATAAGATAAACCACTCGTCAGTGTGTGATGATGGCTAATGCGGTGGTGTTTGGGAGTATACTTAACCCATGTGATAACGTGGTGCTGGAGAAAGAAATGCAAGGTTGCTAGCACAGAACTCCTGGAACACTACTGACATTAAGAATGAGGAAGGCCAGAATATATTACAGGAAATGGTCACATTAGTTAAGAATGAAAGTGAAAAAAAGCAAGTATGCATATCAGTATTGCCCCTTTTGACTAAACCAGTGCTGCTCAACCAGTACACCTATCTCGTAATCCTCATGCATGCAGAGAGGAGCACAAACCTACAATACGCTGGGGAGCAATGTGAGCCATTAGTCTGGTTAGGTCCTCACATAGTGTTACTAAAGAAACATGACATATGTGCATCACAATTGCCAAATAATAATGAATGATATGCATAACACATTCACTAAGCTGTAATGTTTGATCTCCCGTGCAAATGAAAAAGCTGCATGTGCTCTGAAAATCTAATTAGTGGGATGATATAACAAGTAACCTTCACACTATAATCTTGTTATACATACTTCTGTGAACAATCGATGTGTGTGTCCCACTCACAAGCTGCAGTATTGACCAGTCGAAACAGTACCTAAAAATAGAACGTGCAATTGAAAATATGAATGGTAAAAATCAAGCCTACCAGCATGACCAAAAGATGCAGAAATATTGCATAGAAGAATGTAAACATCCTTGCCACTTTATTTGACAGAATAAATCGGCCCTACATGAATTGGTTGAAGATAAATAATAGTACACTTGCATACTCCCATTCTCTTAGTATTACCATTATCAATGTTGCTTTGTCAGGACCACTTAACTGAGCATACTTCCTTTGCCTTTCCTACATGATAATTAAATATTCTTCCACTGACTATAATATAGCAAACCTTTGTATTAAATGCAGAAAAAGGATCGAGATGTGCTTCATAGTGGGCAGAATAACGATTCACTAAGTCCGTCTCTTGAGATCGAGCATTCTGCATAGATTAAAACAAAACTCTATTCATCTTGAATTAATTCAGAACTAACACTACCTTAGATCACAGCAAATAATCATAATGACAATGCACTATGTGGGCAATTTAAATATATAGCCCTACCATTTGCTAAGAGTGCACAAATGAAAATCTTATATCAGCAAGGAAGAGTTAAACAGCAGCTCACGACTAAAATATATATAAACATCTGCCTTTCCAATCACTCACTGTACTGGGGTACAACTGTAAAAATCTTATTTTTTCATACAGCTTGACATTATCTTCTCTCAAAGACTCTACAGTGAGTTCAAGCTTGGATATTGATTGCTTCTGCATACTGCACTCCTAGAAAAGGAAGAAATAACAGCAGCCTATTTCAAAGCAGTCCTGTGTCTATAGGTCGCGATGCATCGTTCCGAGGGATATTCACATTCAAGTAAGACTGATTTCGCAGGCTTTAAAGTCAAAACCTCATGAAATTAGATTTGTACTTGAATGTTAATATCGCAAATTGAACGGTGTTTGGACATTTATATACACAGGATCGCTTTGCAAATAATATGCAAAATTTGGCTCGACTAATACCTAATCAATGATATACAGTGTTCTTAAGGTCCATGCAATACGGGCACATTTATGACCATTTTTCACACGCAATAGCAGTAGCAAGTCATATGGTTTTACCAAAATTTCTATTTCAGAAAGTAATGAGCTCATAACCAAAGGAGACACTGAATTACAATTACATGGTGAGAGTCATTATGGACAGCTTGATGGTAACAACTACATTCTGAGGGACAAAACATGCAGAAATAACCAAGCTGAGTAGCCAGGACTCCTGATTGTACATGTAGACATATTTATGGTAGACAGGTTATCATGTTTACCGAGCTACATGTATATCTGGTTAGCGTTAGCGGCTATTGGAGAGCAACTGGTGTGCATGTGCCTTGGCTGACTTAAGTTTAAATGTACAGCAACATAATGGACCTTTGGAATGATAATGGATACTCCAGACCAATACACTTGCTGATTTAAATTTTACAGGACTGAAGGGAT